>CM060904.1:360452525-360782525 GCA_030737815.1 Allium fistulosum
GATTTCATTTTCATTGTCAAGTTTCATGAAAGTTAGTAAGTGGTTTAAGGGGTGTGTTATAGTTTGATGGCTTATGTTGGCTAATCAATAGCACAAATATGCCATACTTATGATAAGCACATCAATTAAAGCACTAATGACCATAAAAGAGAGATCATGATTTCATGTGTGTTGAACTACATGATCTAGAGAGTGGATTTATTCTCTAAATTGTCACTTAACTCTTATATTTGCATCTCTTTTCTTTTAGTTAGTTAGTTAATTCTCTAATTCTCTAGCTTAACTTTCACTTGAAATTGGTATAATTTGATTGAATTGAATTTTTAAAATCAGCAATTCCCTATGGATCGACCCGTATTCGCCACGTACTACAAGTGTACGGCGTGCGCTTGCGGTTATTTTAATTTGAAAATTTTCGACTATTTTCTAAACCAATAGAAAATTCGACGTTAAACATATATCCACCAGCATCCATCATCCGTAACACGTCCTATTGACATGTTTACAACCATTCCTTCCATCCAATGGTCTCTACCTAAGCTAGAAAATATATACAAAAATAATCTCTTCTAAGTAAAATGGAAACGTGCTAGAAAAGAGTTTGGGATATTTATCTCGGAATTTCTCCTCAAGCTCCCATGTTTTCTCAGATCATCACCCTACTGGGATCTAACCAGTTTAATTATCTCATTACTAAGTCGATTGTCATATGCCCAAAAATACAGTTAGGTGCACGACGAACAAGGGTGTAACAGCCCGCACCTCACTTAACGGATAAAAAAAGAGATCAACGAGATATAAGAGTAAGGTTAAGATATCTTCTCGAATGAGAAGAAGAACACTAACAACATATCATTACTTCGAGTGAAGTAATTTCACAAAGTATATCAACAATTGATTATCCAAAAAGGATATCTCAAAAGGAGGCAAGAACGATAATATCAAATAAATTCAATGAATCACCTTATTTCCCTAGTGGACATCCTCGTGGGAGGATGACCGAAAGGCTAAGAACCGGGAATGAAGTCAATACAATATTCAATTGCCCGATTGGGTGTCATACCCGAAACGGACTCACAAAAATAAACAGAGTCAAAATGACTGGAATTCGAGATATATCATCAACATCTCAAAACTCAAGAGTGAATACAGAGACTTCGGAGCCATTACTAACATTCCGAAGAAAAGAGACGACAAATCGACTAAATAAGGATACCAAAATATAGTATCCTCTGAATCATAGAATGTGGCTTGATAATATGCAAGCCACTCCATCTCAAATCATTCCAAAATCAAGACAGAAAATCTAGATAGAAAATAGCGTGCCAATACATACGAAAAGATAAGCTACAAGGAACAACCACAAAATTCTCAAACATCTCACCTAAATATTGCAGATCCCCTAAATACGATTCGCAATCCTCAAAGAAGAACAAGACAAGAACCAACGAAAAGCATCAACAAATTCCTCCGATACGGATGAGTGTCAAGCACCCGTAGCGAAGAGGACACAAATAGAATAATCCCAATAGATTACTGTTCGGATGGCTAAATGTCTATCAGTTAGAAAATAGCCGAACGAATGTTATAATAAAAATAACCGCAAGCGCACGGCGTACACTTGTAGTACGTGGCGAATACGGGTCGATACACAGGGAATTGATGATTTTAAAAATCTATTCAATCAAATTAAACCAAAGTCGATTGAAAGTTAAGCTAGAGAATTAGAAAATTTGCTAACTAAAAGAAAAGAGATGCAAATATAAGGGTTAAATGACAATTTAGAGAATAAATCACCTCTCTAGATTATGTAGTTCAACACATATGAAATCATAATCTCTCTTTTATTATCATTAGTGATTTAATTGATGTGCTTATCATAAGTATGGAATATTTGTGCTATTGATTAGCCAATATAAGCCATCAAACTATAACACACCCCTTAAACCACTTACTAACTTTCATGAAATTTGACAATGAAAATGAAAATGAAATCTATTTTAAATATGGCCTATTAACTATTGATTAGAAATATAAACCATCAAATTTTAATTTCAATCACTTTCTTATGCCATAATCATATTTGGATGCAGAGGCATTTGTGTTAGTGATTATTTAAGCATAGCTTATTTGGTGTCAACAATATAGGCTATCAAATTCAAAGCAAGAACAACAAATAAACCACTTCAATCATTCTTCATTAAGCACAAAAAGAGAGCATGAATTAACAAATAGTTAAAGCTACATAATTAGAGAGCTTCATTACCTCTAAATTGAAAGGGTTTAGCCTCTCATATTTGTCATTTGATTAACAAATATAGCTTGTAACATGAAAGCAAAAAGAAAGAAAAATGAAAGCTAAATGAAAGAAAACTATTCTAATTGCATAAAAGAAAATCTACACTACTAGCATGAAAGGAAATGAACATGTAATTAAAAGGAAACAATAATTACACTGCATGAAAAAAGGAAAATTACATGAAATAAAAATGGTTAAGTAGCCATGAAAAGAGAAAGAGAAGAGTTTGTTTATTTGTGAGCCTAAACTAAACTAAGAAGAACTAAGGGAGAAGAGGGTTACATGAAGCATAAGGGGTATATATACAAGTTTAAAACCATAATTCACTTTTTTGGGGAATGCCCAAATTGCCCTTGAGGTAGTGTGGTGGCCAAGTAATCAATAGCATCCCATAATCATCATTTAAGTGTTCATGAAGCCATTAATTCCATAAGCATGTGCATTAGCCTCTAATTTGTACATGAAGGAAGGTGGGTAGGTGGGATCCTCCATTATCATGCCTTTGAATTATTTCCATCTCCATTCCTTTGTATCTTCTTTGTGCATGCATATATCTTCATGAAACCACTTGTATATGAAGCCAAATTCCTCTAAAATAATATAGAAATTTCTAGTTAAATTTTCTCAAATTAATATATGCACAAAAATGACCATTTTTCCCTTGGATGTAGATGAATATGTGACGATTTGAAAATAATATGAATTTTGGTTTAAACAAGTTAAAATACCCGATATGATCATTTATTTAATTTAAATAGATTAAATATGGTGGTAAAAATATGCACATTTACGTGCACATCAAATACCCCCACACTTATCTTTTTATTCGTCCTCGAATAAAGGAAAACTAAGATAAATCTGTTTTCGTAAGGAGCATGATTGCATTGAGCCTATGCAACAAGCCGTTAAACCTCTGGGTGTCCCCAGTAGGACGAGTGTTGTCTCGTGAGGGTTTTCAGTGGATACTACCCACAAAATCCAAATGCGTGATGCAATTTTACATAATGGAAGATTTATTTACAAAGAGATGAATGCAAGTTTTTGAAAATATGTACAAATGAAGGGTTTACTTTTAAATCGACACAAATAAGTTAAATATAGGTTTTGGTCATTATCTTGAAATTTAAATCATTTACTCGTCAAAATTTCCAACAAAAATTAAGTTATCATAACAAATATACTATAGTTTAACACGTTGTTTCGGTTGATAACAAAGTGTAATTATAAAATGGATCCTTAGTTGATTATAACAAGTCAAATCAAATAAATTAAAAATAGTGCTAGGATTTCAATTGCTTACTCCCTCCACTTTTTTTCTCTTGGAAATTTTGTTGATATTAACAATATTTATATATGCCTAACTCAGATAAACTAAGGCCAGATATATTACCCATGCACTGCCTTACGGACTGATGTGAGGGGAATACAGAGCGGGCGAGTGAACACACAAGTGTGAACACCTATTGACTGTAGGCGTTATTAGTAAAAGAATTTTTTTTATATACACACCTAACTCAGATAAACTGAGGCCAGATATACCAATCGTGCACTGCCTTTCGAGCTTACGTGAGAAGGGTACGAGCATGGCGAGTGAACACACGAGTGTGAACACATGACTCTAGGTGTTTATTAAAAACTATACATATATACAAGAAATATTTTTTGTATATATTTTTTTTCTTTTTCTTTTTTCGAAGAGAGAGTTTTGCAAAATCATCTTAGTACCATTTAACTTAGAAGACAAAAAATGTTATATCCTTTACTTTAAATTAACCACTTTAAAACAAAGATTTTCAATTAGGATGTATTTCATAATTAACACGTATGAATCTTCCTACATACTAGTTAAACCATTGTTATTTGTAATCGAACTTTATTTTTATCTTTGTTGAGACAAATAAATTTTCGAAAATTTCAATTTAGTAAACCAAAACCATATATTTATCCTATAGTGTTTCTTTAAAAATAAATCGAAAGAAAAATTAATTTTGGGATTTTTTTTTCTAATTTTTTTTTGTTGAGTTTTTAAAAGAAAAAGCAAAAATAAACCATGAAAAAATAAAAGTGAAGACGAGTCTCCCCCCACACTTGATTTTGACTGTGTCCCCACAGTCAACCCAAGTGAAAGGAGAAAAATAAAAAAAATAAAAACATGACCTATATTTACATGAAGGTGAACGATATTTACACGAGATCAGAAAGTATATCATCAAAGCGTAAATGAAACGGTCTTCCAAAAACCGATTCATTTGCCTCGTCAAGTATACGAGACACAGCTTAAGCTCAAAAAACCAAATCGTAAAAGATTTCAAAGTTGAATGTTGATTTGGAAAAACGAATGTCATTTTATTGAAAACCATAAGAGTTTTTTTATTTTCGATGATTTTCAAGGTTGATAAAACAATTGATTGAATTTCACGTTTATTTTCACCAAATTGAGATTCAAGCTCATCATTGACGAATTCTTCAAAGTTATTTGTAACAACCCTGTATTTTGTAATTATTTTAAATTGAATTTCCTGATTTAAAAACTTTATTTTATTTATTTAAAATGAATAAATTTTGTTATTTTAAATATAAATTTTGATTTGTATGTGAATTATAATTCCAAACATGAATAAATAGAATGTTTTCCAGAAATGTGAAATTTTTTCAATATGGTCAAACTTCGACTTTTAATTTAAAATTTTAAAAGTTTGAATTTCTTAATTTTATCTTTTATTATGAAAGTAAATAAAATTTCAAGTATACTGCTTTTCGTTTCGTTGAAATCTGATTAATATTGTGAAAGTTATGTTTTTTACACTATTGTATGTAAATTGTTTTATTTAACAAAATTATTTATTTTAAATTATATAAATAATATTTTGTTTGTCATATAATATTCTAATTTATGTTTTCATGTGTAACCTAACATGTTATGTATATATATTTTATTTTAAAAAACATTTTTAAAATGTAGTTGAATTTTCAAAAGTTAAGTGTATTTTGTTTGCAATTTTTAAAGCTAGTCTCAATATAATAAGCTATTTTCTTTATTTATTTTTCTGTTTTCCTAAAAAAATTATTTATTTTCTTTTCCACTATATTTTAGTTTGTTTTTATTTTATTTACTATGTTTTATTTTGTTTATTTTGTATAAATATAAAATGGGAATTCAAAGAGAAGAAGTCTTTTCATTTGCTTGTGACTCTTCCTTTTCTTGCCTCTTCATTGTCTTGACTTCTCATTTTCTTCCTCGCCGTGCATTTCCTAATGTTATCCACGTGAAATTGCTTCCCACTTCATTCATTCTCACGGCCATTTCAGTTCAAAGAAGAAAAATGTAAGTCATGGCTCTTTTTTTTCTCATTTCCTTCTTCTTTTTTCATTGATTTTGCCTTGATCTCTTCACATGTTTGCTCGGCCTAACCACCATCACCTCCACCGACCACCACCATCATCTCCTCCTCCTCATCCATGGCCTACAACCTACTCATCCCCTCTGTCCAGATCAGGCCATGACCACAAAGTTGAGCAAATATCACAAAACTTGGCTAAAATGCCTTAAAACCATGCATAGCCGACCTTAACTTCATCACCACCACCATATCTTGCCTCGGCCACCTCCCCTAGCTCTACCACCATCAAGACCTGACCTCTGGCCACCAACATAACCTCTGACCTGACCTGTAGCAAGTGATGGCCGAGCCCAAAGTTGCCATAGGCCGAGCCTATGATTGCACCAAACTCCATTTAGCCTTGACCTTTGACCTTCTATGCTTGCAAACTCCATACCGCTTCTCAATTCCTTTGTAGCCGTGCCTTTCCATGTCCAAACCTGATCCATTTTCCACCAATAAACATGCCAAAGCTGAGCCTAAGCATGTATGGTCGAGCATACATTGAGTTGTGGTCAAGCAAAACTTGTTCGAAAGCTTGGTGATGTCCTTGTTCCCTTTGATTTCCAATTTTTGTTTCAATATTTTGGTATTGTATTTATATTTATATATGGCTTTGTTTTGTTGTTATATACAAGATTTATATCTTGGCTCTCTCCACTCAAATAAAAAATCGTGCTATCGTGCTTTCGGAAATTCATTTGTATGTTTTGATTTGCAAATTCCAACGTAAAAAGGTGAGTAATCACACCTGACATTCATACTTATATAACTGTGAATTGATAGCAAATGAAAGTGTAGAAATAGTTATATCATGTTATACCTGCCTGTGATGTAAATTATATGATGTTAAACCCTGTAATTTACTTGTCACATCATCTGTTATATTTTATTTTATATTACAGTTTATTCTATTCTGTTTATCACACTACAAGTTCCCTGTAGAATAGAATCACTATGGGTTGAAAATGATACATACCCGAACAGACTTTAGAATAGGGGAAGATCGTTATGGGCTGAAATGATAAGCCTGAGCAATTTTTATATTATTTTTATTTACTTGGGATTGCGGGTTTGAAATGATAAAATCCGGATTTTCTTTGTAAACTGCTGTTTGCACAAAAAAATGGACAAACACCTCAAAGTTGTATGATTTAGTAGATCTTATGTTGTTCTTAGTGATTGGGTGATTTATGCAAATATAGGAAAAGCAGGGGCTAAACTGTAAAAAGACACGCAGATTTATAGTGGTTCAGCCAGAATGTGCCTACGTCCACTTTATATGTTATTTCTCTTCTCTTGTTTTGATTACAAGTACAAAGCTTTGATACAAGTAAAAGAAAGTTGTTTGAAAGTTCTCCCCGTGCTTGAGCTCTCAAACTTGTCCCCCATTGTTGTACCCCTGCCCCTCTATTTATAGAGTGAGGCTGGAGGTAGGGTTCTTGGATGTATACAGCTGCTGATGGGCCCGGGCTGATACAATCTAGCCTGGCAAATCTGGTTCTGTATCGTCTCAGTCCGGTGGTAAGTATGGTCCGGTAGGAAGCTTGGTCCGGTGGGAAAGCTTGGTCCGGTGGAAGGCTTGGTTCGGTGGAAGGCTTGGTCCGGTGGAAGGCTTGGTCCGGTGGGAGACTTGGTCCGGTGGGAGACTTGATCCGGTGGGAAAGCTTGGTCCGGTGGAAGGCTTGGTCCGGTGGAAGGCTTGGTCCGGTGGAAGGCTTGGTCCGGTGGGAGACTTGGTCCGGTGGGAGACTTGATCCGGTGGAAGGCTTGGTCCGGTGGGAGACTTGATCCGGTGGGAGACTTGGTCCGGTGGAAGACTTGTCTTGGTCCGGTGGAAGACTTGATTCGGTGGGAGACTTGATCCGGTGGGAGACTTGGCTCGGTGGTTGGATATAAGGTTTGGACCGGCGATGAGTTTGTTCTGTGGTCTTCGTCCGGTGATGAGGCTAGTTTGGTGTGGGCTTGGCTTGGTGGTGAGAAAATAGCCCAACATTTGCCCCCCAAAGCGGGGCATATGCCAGCGTATGCCTCGCTTTGTTTTAGCTCGGTCATTCTCATCCGGTCCGTATGCCGAGTTTGTTGGTCCGGTCGCCTTTGTTTGCTTATAAGTAGGGGCATCATGCTTTCGTTACTTCCTACCAAACACGATAGCCGAGCCAACTCTTCTTGCCGAATCAGGAGTATTGCCGAATCAAAGTGTTTAGCCGAATCAAAGAACATCTTCTCACCGAATCAGGTATCGTTCTTCTCCTTTCCTGCCGGATGTTTTTTTTTTTACCGAATGGACACGGGGACTCCAAGTGCCGAATGAAGTCACATATTTGTTTATATCCGAATGAAACTGATACCGAATGGGACTTTTTTACCGAATGAACTCCCATATGTGAATGCCGAATGAACCTTTAAACTTCACCTTGCCGAATGACAATGGGAATTTGAGTATTTATGAGTGAAGCTCTAGATTGCACACACTCGCTTTTTTACTTCCTTTAGTCCAACGACATTCTTCTTTTTGTTTGCAGATAATGTCTCGTAAGGCGGAAACTCGATCGGACAAAAAGAAATCCGGGGGCGAAGGAAGCTCCTCTGCCGTGCCCCCAGCTCAGCCGAATCCCGAACGTCACGAACCAATCCCGAGATCACTAGTGGACGGGTACGGCCCTCAGGAAATTCTGAACTCCCCGCCCGATTGTTTTCCTAGTTCCCTCAAGGAGGAGCAGCTTGATGTCATCTCTCGTTCTTTCGGAATCGATAGGGCGCGAATGCTGTTGCCTGGGAGAGATGTTATGCCATACGACCCCCCTGAAGGGTACTTTGCTTACAGCAGATACCACTGCATGTGTGGTGCCATTCCGCCTCTTAATGCTTGGGTAGTCAGCTTCCTTACATATCTCAAGGTGGCCCCATTCCAGCTTCAACCCAACTCCTATGCTATCCTGGTGAGCCTCTTCGTCATTTTCCAAAGGAAGTATGGTCGTGCTCCTTCCAACCGGGAGATCCGGTACTTGTATAATTTGAGGGGCTATAAGAAGGGGTCCCCATACATTAGCTTGGAGTCAGCCGTGACCTTCAAACCGGTCTTGGATCTGTACTCTAAATTCAGCATGTTCAAGAAAGAGTGGTTCTTTGTTAGGGACGACTCCGTTTCAATCCGGCGCTTTACTTCTGGATGTAAGTTGATGCTTTTACTTATAATTTCTATTCCGATTGCGATGCTTCTTTTCATACTTTCTCATTTTTGCTAGCGACAGGTGGCTTTCCGATTGTGGAGACTGACCGCCTGGTTCAGACGGCGGTTGAGATAGAAGCCATTCTTGGGAAATATAGATCATCCGCCTTCTTGATCAGAAATGCGATTCTTCTGGAACATAACTTAATCCTTCCGCAACAGTCAGTAGTTAAGCTGAGGGAAACGGCGGAGGAGAGGGCGGCTGCTCAGACCAAGGAAGGTGTTACGGTAGAGAGTAGCAAGCGGAAACCTTTCACGAAACCTCCAGCCGTCGGAGGTAAGAAACTCAAGAAGTCGGATGGTCCCTCCCCCAGCAACTGTCCACTTACCCAGGAGGAGGAAGATATAGAGGAGGAAAGAGGTGAGGGTGGAGATGGTCGGGAAGGTGATAAAGGTGGTGATGGCATCGGGGCCTTGCTTCCTGGGCAAGCGGGCAAGATTCAGGAGTGGACGGATGATGCGTTCCACCAGGCTTTCGAGGGGCTGGACGAAAATCCGGCTTTGGTAGAGAAAACCGGGAAAGCGGACAAGGCCGGGACCGGTGCAAGCGAGTCTTCTCAGACCATTCCAGCCAAGGCGGCTCCGACGACTCAAGGTGAACTCTTGACTCCTGCATGCTTCATTAATGATAGGGACTTAGGAATATTTTATGACCCGCTCCCGTCCTGGAATGAAATCCAGGACTTATTGCAGTATCCTACTCCTCCCCAGGGTTTGTACAACCACAGCTGTGTTTCTTTTTCCTTTTTTTAACTTGTAATTTACCGCGTTTCTCGAATCATATAGTGATGTAAGTTTGTGACACTTGTCCTTTATATCAGGAGCAGGCAAGACGTCCAAGGCCTCAGATCTTCGACACAGGCTTGAGCAATATAAGCTTTCCAAAACTTCTGCTAAGCCGAAGCCCTCGACCCAACGCTCCGGGGATGTAGTCGACTACCGTCCTCTTCTTGGGGTCATCGAAGAGGGTATTCAGCAGAGGAAGAGGAGTCATCCTTTATCCGAACCTTTGCCTGGTCCTCAGCTTCCGGCCCAGCCTCTTCATGATATCACTGAGGAGGGTAGCGAGTTTGCACCTTCTCCGCACCCGTCTGGAAACCCTTCTGTTATTCATATCGACCATCCCGACTTGGCTCGTAATCCATTTGCGGGTCATCCTGATCTGGATCCAAGCTCTCATGATATTACTTTTGACGAAGTCACTGGTGAACACCTTCTCCCCCGTAACCCCATGGTACGAGTACTTGATGAAGCCAAGTCCTTAGATCTCGATTTGCTCACTACTCGTATAGTCACTATGGGAGATGAGGCCAAGGCTAATATTGATCGGGTGGCGGAGGAGACCAAGAAGCTGATGGGGCATCATGCCCGGCTGGTTAAGGCCGGAGAGGAGATTGGGAGCGCCAATATCCGACTTCGATTGGTGGTTTCGGATCAGGCCAAACAGCTTGCGGATCAGGCTATTCAGATTTCTCAGCACGAGGCTGCTACTGGACGATTAAGGAAAAACATGGAAGAGGCCAGTCGGGCCGAATTGCGGAAAATGGAAGCTACTTGCAAAGAGCGGATTGACATGGCTATTGCCACGGTGGACGAGGTTCGGAAAGCAGATCTCGAGCAGGTGGAGGAATTGTCCGAGAAACTTGAGGCTGCAGAGCTTGCTCAAGCTAAGTTGAGGGAGGAGATGGAGGCAATGCGGGGATCCCTTCTAGCCGACTGCTCGAGATACCGATCGGAGAGAGATGCTGCCGTTGGGAGGTTGTTGGCTTCCGAGGCCCGGATGAGGGAGTTTGAGGAGAACGAGGGGATGATGGACGAAATGCTCCAGGACATGTACTTCCGAACCTGGAAGCAGGGCAACCTATCCTGGATGGATGATTATCCCAGGGTCATGGCTAAGATTTATCTCCGGGCTCTGGAGGAGGCTAAGGCTGATGCAGATAAAGAGGGTGGAACGGTCTTCAGTATGGATGTGGTCACAGCCCAGTTTACCAAGGAGGAGAAAGTGGCGGTAAAGGAGGGTATGCGGCTGCTTGCTGCTGAGGAGGCAGGTGTGCAGGTAGAGGATGACGACCAGGATGGTCAAGAAGCAGGTGCTGGTAAGTCTTCCTTTCTAGTCTTTCCGTTAACTTGGTTACTTATCGCTAATGAATTCTTTTTATGACCGGACAGGTGGGCAACAGAGCA
Source organism: Allium fistulosum (assembly GCA_030737815.1). Taxonomy (NCBI): domain Eukaryota; kingdom Viridiplantae; phylum Streptophyta; class Magnoliopsida; order Asparagales; family Amaryllidaceae; genus Allium; species Allium fistulosum. Next base: position 360,463,624 of record CM060904.1, read on the forward strand.
AGGACAAGACTCCGACGCAACCGGCTCCCTGATTAGACCTGGGAAATTCTTTTTGTAGACTTGACATGGTTGTATACGTTAGTCTTAAGACAGTAGAGTAACTTCTAAGTTGTAATCCTTGCTACTTGTAACAATCAACATTATTCTTGGCGTGTAATTTTTTAACTTAAGCTGATTTTGTCGTTTCTTGAATATTTGTTGCTATTTTGACATATCGTATGAGAAATGTAGCTATGTATATTCTTGTAATTAAATTGTGTTTGATGTTAGACTCTGGTTCTAAACCATAATTTTATGACTTGCAATATTAGCGTGTGGTGTGAACAAATTATAGTCATGTATTTGTACATAAAAGAAGAAAATACCGCCTTTCATGTTTTAATCGTAGATGGCAGTCTTGAATATCTTGTAGGACTGAGCATGGAATGTAGTCGAATGTCCTACCACTGTGAGTCCCTACACCCATTGGCGAGTATCTCCTACCCTGTATCATGTACTTTAGGGATTGTTATAGGGGATAGGAAAAAAGATTTTTAAGTAAAATTGAAATACGTGAAAAGGTAAAACTTCCAATCACGGAAGGCCTTCAATGTGCTTAATTTCATGGCAAACGGGTTTTGTAGTCACTTTCCCTAGCTGTGGGTCTTGGAGACATTCGTCACCCATCTTACGCCTCTGCGGGGAGTTAATTCTTTTTTTACCACAGCCGTACTTAAGACACATCGGAGCCGAGATCGCGCACAGTAACTACCCGGGCCATTATGGCCCGCAATCGTGGGTATTATTCGATTTATTGTGGCCGGCTAGCGTGGGTGCCGATCGTCAACTGTGAACTGCCCCTGGTTGGCCACACCTTATCTTGGGGCTTATAGTCGGTTCACAGTTGCCGGCGAGCCTAACGCCGTAATGAGCTGCCTCGGCTATAGTCGGCCTTCTCGGTGGCTTATAATCGGCTCATTACAGTTGGATTTAAGGGCCGTCGCGAGCAATGAGTTAACCCGCAGCAGAGGGATGCTGGAGCAAAAGTGTCTCATTGGCGAGGGCATAGATTCGCATAGTACCTGTTGGGTCTTGTCCAGGTGAAGTTGCGTTGTGGAGTGCTTTGAATAGAAATGCTGTATACTCAGGATTTTGTTCAACAGAAAAGGATAAAGTTAACAAGCAGCCAAGATACAAAGGAACAAGTTAAAAAAGAGACAAGGTTTTTTAAAGTGGTTCGGCACAAAAAGGCCTACGTCCACTGATTCTCTTTGTTAATTCACTTCATATGGGCAATACAAGTTAAGAAAAGTATCGACGGAGGTGTTGGATGTTCCATGCCCTTTGGAACACCTCTCCGTCCACTGTTGACAAAATATAGGCTCCGTTGTGGAGATCTTTATGAATTACATATGGTCCATCCCAGATGGGGTCTAGTGCTCCAGGGCGAGGGAAGATTCGTTTGAGGACAAGATCCCCTTCCTGCAAGGTACGATGCTTGACTTTGGAGTTGTATTGTGCTGCCACTTTTTGCTTGTAGGCTGCTGTTTTGAGGACTGCATCGTTTCTTCTCTCCTCGATTAGATCCAAAGACATGTGAAGGAGTTCTTCGTTCTCTTCTGGGTTATAGTGGATCCGACGGTGGGAAGGCACAATAGTTTCTACTGGGAGCATAGCCTTCGATCCGTATGCCAAAGAGAAAGGAGTGTGCCCTGCCGATGTTCTGAAAGATGTGCGGTAGGCCCATAGTGCCGTAGGGAGTTCATCCACCCAAGCGCCCTTGGACTTTTCGAGCTTCTTTTTGATCAGAGCTTTCAGAATTTTGTTGACTGCTTCGACTTGTCCGTTTGCCTGGGGATATGCTACGGATGAGAAGCTTTTATGAATTCTGTGTTCTTGGCACCAGTTGGCGAATTCCTCGCTGTCAAACTGAAGTCCATTGTCTGATATGATTTTGAGTGGGACTCTGTACCTGCATAGAACATTTTTGATCAAGAAGTTAATAACTTTTGCTGAAGATACTTTATTTAGAGGTTCCGCTTCCACCCATTTGGTGAAATAATCAACTGCCACTATAGCATATTTGGCCCCGCCTCGGCCCATTGGTAGCTCGCCGATTAAGTCAATTCCCCATATTGCAAAGGGCCAAGGGCTAGTCATCTGAGTAATCTCGGTTGTTGGTAGCCGAGGGATATTGGCAAATTTTTGGCATCTGTCACACTTCTTGACGAAATCTAAGGCGTCCTTGCTTAAGGTGGGCCAGAAATATCCGTATCGGAGTATCTTTTTTGCTAACGTTTGCCCTCCGGTGTGATCTCCACAGCTCCCCTGATGGATGTTGGATAAGATCTCCTTGGCTTCTCTCCCAGCGACACACCTTAATAACGGGTTAGAGAATCCACGCCGATAGAGGATGTCTTCTTGTATTGTGTAGCGGGATGCTCTCCTCAAGATTTTCTTGATTTAGTTACGCCCGTTGGGTAGAGTGCCACTTTGTATGTAGTTTCGGATGGGAGTCATCCAAGTTGCTTCTTCGATTGCAGCTATCATATTCACTTGCTCAAAACTCGGGGCCAGTTGCTTTGAGATGGTTACTGCCCCGAAGATGGTGATGTCTCTCACACTCGCTTGCTTTGCTAATTCGTCGGCCTCTCGGTTCTCCTCCCGAGGGATGTGTTTGACTAAGTAGTGGTCCAATCGGCTGAGAAGTAACTTGGTCTTCTTTAGATATGCTATGAGTCGTTCTTCTCGAGCTTGGAATTCTCCTAGTATTTGATTAACAATAAGCTGAGAATCGCTGTGAAGACACAAAGAATTGGCTCCGATTTCTATGGCAATTTCTAGTCCAGCTATCACTGCTTCATATTCCGCATCGTTATTGGTGGCAGCGAACTCCAACCTTATAGCATAGTGCAGTTTATTTCCCCTGGGAGTGATTATTACCACACCTGCCCCCGAGCCTTGTTCGTTAGATACACCGTCCACAAAGAGATTCCACTTGATATCTTCTGTTATTTCCAGTTGCTCCTTATCCTCGTTGGTAGTGAACTCTGCAATGAAATCAGCCATGGCTTGTCCCTTGATGGTGGTGCGAGGGTGATAGGTGATATCATACTGACTTAGCTCAATGCACCATTTAAGTAGTCGCCCAGAAGTGTCAGGACGATGGAGTACCTGCCTCAATGGTTGATCGGTCAGAACTTTGATGGAATGGGACTGGAAGTAGTGACGCAGTTTTCGTGAGGTGATTAGTAAACAGTATGCTAACTTCTCAAGCTTAGGATATCTAACTTCTGCCCCAGTAAACCTTTTGCTGACGAAGTAAACTGGTCGTTGCGTGCGGTTGTCTTCCCTTACCAAGGCAGCGCTCAGGGCGTGGGATGACACAGCGAGGTATAGGTATAATTCTTCTCCTTCGCTTGGAGTTGAGAGCACCGGTGGTTTCTGGAGGTGTTCGATTAAGTGAAGGAAAGCGGTCAGGCATTCGTCAGTCCACTCGAACTTTCCTTTATCTTTCTTTAGGGCTTCGAAAAAGGGGACGCACTTGTCCGTTGCCTTGGAGATGAATCGGCTTAGGGCGGCCACTTTTCCATTTAGGCTTTGCATTTCCTTTCGGGTGGAAGGTATCTTGATATCCCTTAGCGCTCGGACTTGTTCAGGGTTTGCTTCTATCCCTCTGGCATGAACGATGAATCCTAAGAACTTCCCTGACGACACACCGAAGGAGCATTTTAGTGGATTCAACTTCATTCCATATTGCCGAAGTACTTGAAACATCTCGCCTAGGTGGCTTACGTGATCTTTGGCCTTCCTTGACTTTACCAGCATGTTATCCACATATACTTCCATAGTTCGTCCTATTAGCCCTGCAAACATCTTGTTGACGAGGCGCTGGTAGGTGGCTCCTGCATTTTTAAGTCTGAAGGGCATCACTTTGTAGCAGTATAAACCCCGGTCGGTGATGAAACTAGTGTGGTCTTGGTCGGGAGCATGCATAGGAATTTGGTTATATCCTGAGTATGCATCCATAAAAGATAGGAGTTCGTGCCCGGCTGTGCTGTCTACAAGTTGGTCGATTCTGGGAAGCGGGAAGCAATCCTTTGGGCAGGCGTCGTTTAGGTTGGAGAAGTCAATGCAGGTCCGCCACTTCCCATTAGCCTTCTTTACTAGCACCGGGTTGGCGATCCATTTTGGGTAAACAGCTTCTCGTATGAAGTCATTGGCGAGTAGATTCTTTACTTCTTCATCGAGGGCTGCTGATCGCTCTGCCCCCATACTTCTCTTTTTTTGTTTTACAGGCGCCTTGGTAGGATCAATGTTTAATACGTGGCATGCTATGTCGGGGGAGATTCCGGTCATGTCAGCGTGTGACCAAGCGAATACATCCAAGTTGTGGCAGAGAAAATCAATGAGTTGTTCCTTCAATTCAGCTTTCAGCTGGGACCCAATTTTCAGTAGCCTACTTGAGTCGTGCTTGTCTACAGATATAAACTCCATAGCCTCTGCAGGCTCGGCGGTGGCCTCCTCCTCTTTGTCCCTAGGGTCTAATTCATTGAAAGGGTCGCTGGTGTATCGAAGAGGAGGGGCTTTCTTTAGTTGCTATGCTTCAAGGCTTTTTGTGCAGAGGGCAATCTCTACACCTTTCCCTTTATCTTTCCTGTGGTTGTTGCGAAGTTCGGTTACATAGCAGTCTCGTGCAATATCATGGTCTCCTTCCACTTCCCCTACCCCATTGTCTGTTGGAAATTTCATTTTCAGGCACCATGGGGCGAGGACAATCTGGAAGTCAAACAAGGCTGGTCTTCCTAAGAAGGCGTTGTAGGCCGAATGGTTTTCTATCAGCACAAACGTCTGTTTCCTTACAACGGAGCGGGGATGGCTTCCAATCTCAACAAAGAGGTCCAGCTGCCCGAGGGGCATCTTTGCATCTCCAGTGAAACCGTGTAGTGGTTTATCGCAGGGAGATACATCCTTCATTGATAGCTTCATTTTGTCGAATGCGTGTTTGAACAGGATATTTACAGAGCTTCCAGTGTCTACCAGGATTCGGTAAACTTCGGCGGGACCGAGTCGGGCAGAGATAACCATGGGATCCATGTGAGGGTACTGTCTTCCTTCTAGGTCGCGTTTACTGAATGTGATGTCATCACTTTCTTTCCGCTTTGGGTGGCGCTCTTCTATAACCGTATTGACACAGTCTTTATTGTCTCTAAGTGACTTCCCATATCTTTCCATCTCTCTCCAACTTCTGTCTGCGATGTGCGGACCTCCTGAGATGGTATGGACCACTATCTTCTCTTGACTAGAGCTGCTAGCGTTGCGGTTTCCTCCGTCGGTCCCTGGTGAGGGTAGCCTTGGGTTCTCATTGGCAGGAGCTGGAGTCCTGTCTTGAATTTTTACGTAACGTTCCAGTTTCTTCCTTCTGATGTGTTCCTCAATCAGATCTCGGAGATGATGGCATTCGTTGGTATCATGTCCGTGAGATTCGTGGAAGCGGCAGAATTTTCCAGATTTCTGTGCGTTATCTGATTCCTTCTTGTATGGTGGGCGTTTGTATCTAACTTCGCCTTGGGTGGCAAGGAAGATATTTTCGACGGTCTCGTTCAAAGGGGTGTAAGTGTCGAATCTTGGTCCTGGCCGATATAGGCGCTTTTCTACCTTCTTGCCCCCAGCATTGTCTCTGGAATCATTTCTTCGAACGTCCCTCGCCACAGCAGGGGCGTTGCCATGGGTCGTCTTACTTTGCTGTCCTGACTGCCCCTCAATGGCAGCATCCTCAAGCCTCATGTATTTCCCGGCTTCATGGAAGAAATCGGGTAAAGTAGCTGGTTTTTCTTTTGTCAATCTTCTAGCAAATTTAGTGTCCGGATGCACTCCACTGCAGAGGGCCATTAGGATAAGCTTCTCATCGGCATCTTGAACTGCGGCTGCTGCGGCGTTGAATCTGGTTAGGTATTGCTGCAGCTTTTCTCCAGGTTTCTATTTGACGCTGGATAAGGAATAAGCGTCCTTAGGTTGCTCCACATGAATGCGGAACTGACTGATAAATTTTTCTTTCAACATTTCCCATGAGCTGATGGATCCTTGGGGTAGATGACAGAACCAGGAGGTAGCAAGATCTGCTAAGAAGAGCGGAAAGCATTTGCACAGTACTCCCTCTGTTGCTCCACTCATGAGCATATGCTGTGTGTACCTCTGTAAGTGTACAACGGGATCGGAGGTTCCTTTGTAGGGTTCCATTGTTGGCATTTTCCATTCTCGGGGGGTGATAGCAATTTCGATATTGCGGGCGAAAGGGCTGGTTACCCTAGCGCCTATCCCTCGATCTCTTTGCTCCCGTTGGACACACTCTCTGAATAAGCGTGCCATCCTTTCATCAGAACTTGGAGCAGACAGAAATGAGTTTGGTTCTGTTCTGTGGGATTGATTCCGTCCAGACGACCTGTAGGGATGGTATCGTCTAGCATTCCTCATATTTTCCAGTGGCTGCCTTTGATCTTCTGGGAGCACGCTTGGGTCAGCTACAGTTGGCCCTTGCCTTGATCTCCCCCTGTCGGGTTCTGATCTGAGCACTTCCTCGGGTCCAACTTCGGGCTGAACTCTAGCTCGGCCCCGTTTACTGGTGTTTCTGTGGTTAGGCAGCATGACAGGCTCAGCTACAGTTGACCTTCGCCCGGTACCTTCCCCGTTGGGTTCGGTACCAAACGTTTCCTCAGGCCTAACTTCGGGCTGTGCTCGGTCTCGGCTCCTACCACGGCTACTTCTGCCGTTAGCTCCTTCGAAGAGGGAAGATCTTTGCTGTCTCTGAGATCCTCCAGACTGGGACTCGCCCCATGATTCAGTGTTGCGGTTGGATTCTTCAGCGTCCCTCAAGCGTGACATGAGATGGTCCACCAAGGCTTCCTGCTGGGACGTGAAGCGGTTAGTTACTTCAACAACAACTCTGTCCAAATCTGCCCTAGTAATTGCTGCAGGCTGTTCTGTGGCAGGAGTGGTTGGGTTAGCCTGTCCTTCATTTGTTACCGTTGCTGGAGGAGGACGATTTACTTGATTCGTGACAGGTGGATCTGGAAGACTGCTGGATGCGATGTTTTTTCCTTTGTTAACATCTTTTCTCTGTTTGGGAGGCATGTTTTCCAAGTGGCGGACGATGCTGTTAGGAAAACTTGTTAAGTAGATGAAGCTGAAGCTTCGAGCTTCTAGCTCTCAATGAAAGCACCAAAAATGTTTGCACAAAAAATGGACAAACACCTCAAAGTTGTATGATTTAGTAGATCTTATGTTGTTCTTAGTGATTGGGTGATTTATGCAAATATAGGAAAAGCAGGGGCTAAACTGTAAAAAGACACGCAGATTTATAGTGGTTCAGCCAGAATGTGCCTACGTCGACTTTATATGTTATTTCTCTTCTCTTGTTTTGATTACAAGTACAAAGCTTTGATACAAGTAAAAGAAAGTTGTTTGAAAGTTCTCCCCGTGCTTGAGCTCTCAAACTTGTCCCTCATTGTTGTACCCCTGCCCCTCTATTTATAGAGTGAGGCTGGAGGTAGGGGTCTTGGATGTATACAGCTGTTGATGAGCCCGGGCTGATACAATCTGGCCTGGCAAATCTGGTTCTGTATCGTCTCGGTCCGGTGGTAAGTATGGTCCGGTAGGAAGCTTGGTCCGGTGGGAAAGCTTGGTCCGGTGGAAGGCTTGGTCCGGTGGAAGGCTTGGTCCGGTGGAAGGCTTGGTCTGGTGGAAGGCTTGGTCCGGTGGGAGACTTGGTCCGGTGGGAGACTTGATCCGGTGGGAAAGCTTGGTCCGGTGGAAGGCTTGGTCCGGTGGAAGGCTTGGTCCGGTGGGAGACTTGGTCCGGTGGGAGACTTGATCCGGTGGAAGGCTTGGTCCGGTGGGAGACTTGATCCGGTGGGAGACTTGGTCCGGTGGAAGACTTGTCTTGGTCCGGTGGAAGACTTGATTCGGTGGGAGACTTGATCCGGTGGGAGACTTGGCTCGGTGGTTGGATATAAGGTTTGGACCGGCGATGAGTTTGTTCTGTGGTCTTCGTCCGGTGATGAGGCTAGTTTGGTGTGGGCTTGGCTTGGTGGTGAGAAAATAGCCCAACAACTGCGGATTGAAATGATATATTATCCGTATAACTTGACTTAAGGTAGAAAATATTATACAGACCCGTGGTTATTTTATATCTTTTTCTATAACATTTTAAGTATTTAAAAATGTAAAAATGTGATAATTTGATTTAAATTGAATTAAAATTATTTAATAAAGTGAAATTGATTTTACTATGTATTAAAAGTGTTAAATAAATGAATAGAAAAATTGTGATTTGGAACATAACATAATTTGGAATTTGTGATTTTGTTTAAAATGGAATTTTAAGTAAAGAAAATAAAAATGTAAATTAAGTCTATTTATAAAATAGAAATTTAAATATAAGTGTTAAGTAAATGTAGAAATGGGAAAATTGTACACTTGAATTTAATAAGTGAAATGGTTGGAAAATTTGATTTTTATTGTAAAATTTTCGTTATAAAAATCATAATTTAAAGGTATTTAAATGAACATTTTTGTTGTGGAAAAATATGATTTTTATAAATTAAATGATTTAAATTGAAGTTTATTTGTTGCTGAAATTTTATTGAAAATCTGGAAATTCTTTTAGTAGCACTTCAGAAATGCTATCGTTTCTGAATAATAACTAAAATCTGAACTAAATGAATCTGCAGCACTTTGTAAATGCTGTGGTGGCACAAATGAACTAAAAGGCTAATATTGACTAAGGGCTATTACAGCAGTTTTGTGAATGCTGTAGTTGCAGAATTGAACTAAACTTGAAATTTAAACCTGAACTGTTACAGCAGTTTTGTAAATGCTGTCTTTGCTGAATTAAACTATTTTTCAACTAAAACTGAACTATTACAGCAGTTTTTAAATGCTGTCTTTGCTGAATTGAATTGTTTCAAATGTAACTTACCGTAGCATTTTCTAAGTGCTGCAAAAGCTGAAATTTAAATTGTTTGAAGTATTTAAGTCAATAAATGAGCTCAGAAAAGGATAAATTTTTTGGAATTGAATATTTGATTTGTAAGTATAATGACTTCATATTTAAATGGTGTAAATGAATTATTTTGATTTGAATATAAACCACTTTGAAATTTATGAGTTAATACAATGTTTGAAATCGGTATAATTGAATGAATGAACTTAAAATGTTATAACTTTGGTAATGAATATTAATTTAGAAGTATTATGATTTTTCTAAGTATTATGAGGTCCTAATGACAATATTTCAAGTGTTATGATTTCCAAGTATTTTAGTTTCAAAAAAGTTTGGTTTCAGAATTATTATGACTTTGAAAGTACTATGGTTTGGAAATGAAATTAATTAGAATTGTATTTAATTAAGAATTGTCTTTAAATATATATTAATTTGAAACTTGTCGAAATTGAAGATTCAAGGATATGACTTTATAAGGTGGTTTGGTTTAATATGATTTAAAAGAATATTTCAAGTTAAATAAATTGAAAGAAATATATATTGATTTAGTTTGGAATTTAAATGATATATTATTGAATTGGTTTTGAAATGGAAATGATATTTTGTTGAATTGGTTTTGAAATGGATATGTTTTGGGTTTGGAAGTATGTATTATTTAGCAATAAGTGATATGATTTTGAAATGGTTTAAAGGATGTATTTTGATTTGAAAAACTGTTTTTAAATTATAACCCTGGGTTAATAATAACGATTGGTTGTTAAAGAGACCGGGATCGGATATGGACATACTCTCCGTCGATACTGAAAACCACTTTAACAACTGTGTACGCGGTGGAGTTTCCAGAATGAAGTAGGATGGTGGCGACGATCCTAAAGGTATATACGTGGACCCCACTCCCGTGAGTTGGCATAAAGTGGCTAAAATAGGAGCGATTGACGGACCAATGAGGTAGCACCTCTGATCGGACGCACTTCTTCGATACCATTCTGTTACTTTTGTGATTGATTAGGTGCACCCCTTGATTTGGAAGTGTTGTTCGAGGTGGGCGGTAGTGGCTACTATGCGTTTCCACCAGCTCGGATGCGTAATTGGTATATCTACCCTGGCATAGCCTAGTTGTGCCGTGTCACTTACCATAGCGAGCTTTACTACGAGTTGTGATTTCTCCCGTAGCCTGTGGAGTATCGAGGATAGCCCCCGTTTTGGGAGTATGCTAATACTGGATAGACTACTAGGACTATTACATGTTAGGGTGAGTTCAAATTAAATGTAAAGCCCTAATGCTATTTTAAAGTATGTTTATTTTATATTAGATATTATTATAATAGCGCAATATTACTACATAGTAATTAGTTTAGCGGATCCTTAAAGAATAGGCGATCCCAATCATTCTTTAAGTTACTTGTACCTTTATTACAGTTCACTTGAGTTGGTTTACATTGTATAACTATGTATGTCCTGACTCGAGTGTTTTGTGTTTTGCTTTACGCTCGAGTCAGACTGAGTGATACAACATTAGAAACTCACCTTTGGAGCTGGAGTTTTGCTTTGAAGAACCAGATATCTATTCATTTTGTTATCCAGTTGATTCCAGTTGTATTCTGAGTTGTACCTGATTATCATACTATTACTCCTGTTGTACCTTGGTATTCCTATTGTATCTTAATTAACTCTGATGTATTTATATAATAGCTTCATGAACTACTATTTCTTTGTTTCCGCTGCATTATATTACTCTGTGTCTGTGATCTGTGATATTTATTTACTGTATACTCTGAGTTTTGCCAAATATAAATTAACAATTCGGTATTTTGAATTATTCAAGTCAGACATGTGTGGTTTTATTGTCGATTTGAATGGTCCAAAATAGCGGGTCATTACAGTTGGTATCAGAGCTCTGGGTTTAGGCAAACTCAGCATATAGGGTAAATTTAATTACAGACTCACTTTCGTTCGAACTTAAATTCCTTCTTCTTCGATTCAGTTTCCTTTGAATTTTGGAACGTTCCCTTCGGTTCCAAGTCCATTCCTGTCCTCCCCTATTCATGTCTTCTTGATTTTGGAGTATCCCATAACTCCCCTTCGGATGATCTTTATAATGAATTGGCGGTCCCGCCAATATTCTAATGATTTGTAAAGGGGTGAAACTCCTTTACAATGGCATTGATTCACCGGAGATTTTATATATCCTCGGTTTAGATGCTAGTATCTCTTACTATTCTGAATTCTATCTCTTGAGATCGAATGTAGATTTACCCTAGAAAATACATATCGATCTTATTCTTTAAGTCACGGTTGACCCGGTTAAGCTTGCCCGCGATTTATATAAGCTTATCCATACTCCCTATTCTGTTGTTTAATCATCTTATCTTTTGTCTCCAACTTATATTCAAATCAGAGTTCTCTTTGATTTGAGCCCATCAAATCTGAATCCCTATCCTTATTTTGAAAATTAATCTTGTATTTGAAAATTTTATATTTAAAAATGTTGTATATATTGTGTTGTTTGAGTTGTTGATGTTGATTTGGGTTTCCGATCGATTCGTTTGATCAACGCTATCGATAGGATCTCCAAAACACTTGAACAGAGCAAACTGACACAATGTTATTTTCAAATTTAAATGAAATAATTTTTTTATAATTATAATATGTATAAGGATAATTTTATGAATTTTTATAATTAATTGAATTGGATATTAAGAAATAATATTTAACTTTGTATGTATTTTATAATCATTGGCTTTAGTTTCATATCTAAATAATTAAACATGGTTATAAATTAATTTGAAAATTTAAATGGATTTAAATCAAGAATGTGAGAATTTGATTTACGATGATTTCGAACTTTGTTTTGAGAGTTTTAAAGCATATATTATTTAAAAAGTATTTCTAGTAGAAATTGTTTCAAAGGATTTTTAATTTGTAAATCTGTGCTCTTTTCTTCGTCACTGGAAAATAATTTCGGTGATGACTGCAACATCATCGACATTCATTTTCGAGTTTCGAAGTGGAGAGACTATTCTGTAGCTTTGCTACAGTTTTGCTTTGAAATTTAATTGATTTGAATTTCTAAATATGACTTGACTTATATTATATAGATATATGATTTAAATTTGATTTGATATATATTGTGTATGTATATATATATTTATTTCTAAATAATTTGAAGTTAATCGGAAATCAAATTCTTAAATTTTATCTTAAAGAATAATTTCAATTATAAAAAGAAATCAAAATTTGAATAAATAAGTTAAGCTTGAGATAATTGAATTAGAAATTTTTATTTGTATAATACTCAATTACATTCCAATATAACTTACCTAAATTATTCAGAAGTTGAATATGTAATTGGATAATATACAAAATAAAGAGAATTTTATAAATAAAACTTAAGTGGTTATAATAAAGGTTATACACTTAAATTTTATTTATAAAGGATCAATAGTGGTAAATAGAGAAAAAGGGGTTAATTGAATAATTTACAATATAATGATATTTAAAAGAAATTATAAATAGATTGAAATAGTTATAATAAGTGAAATAAACTTAATATATATAGGATTTGATATATTAAGTGGAATAAATTTAAGAATAAATTGGAATAAAGAAGAATGAAATTTAATGAATAAAAATGAATATAATAAATGGTTGTTCAAATTCATGACTTTATAAATTGTTGATTTGATGATGAGATAATGAGATTTAAAAATAATTAAGATTTATTTAACTTAAGTGAAATCAAATGAATGACATTAATTATTAATGGAAGTTGAAACTTTCATGGTTTTAAATTTATTATCTTATTCTGTTTTCCAATCTATTTTCTTTCCGGCTGTTTCCATTCCCCTACCTTCTAAGTAGGAAATCAAATTCGAATTGGTTAGCCTTGGAGCTACTGTTCTCTTTCAGCTTGATATTGCCTCTGATTTTCACCAACTCAGGGTTGCTGAGGAAATATCCCCGAGACTGCTTTCCGTACTGAGAATGGTTTTTCTATGGATAGTTAGTCATGCCTTTTGGCTTGACTAATGCTCCTGCTCTCTTTGTTTATTTGATGAATTGTGTTTTTCGTATTGTGCTTAATAAGTTTGTTCTAGTCTTTCTTCCTTTCTCTTTTTCCTTCATCATTTAACTTTTCTATCTCTTCTGTGGTTCTTACTTCTCCCTATTCTAAATCTGAGCACTGCTTACCATCCATAGACCGACGGTCAAACGGAAAGGGTGAATTAGATTCTCGATGATCTTTTTCGTGCTTGTGTTCTTGATTCTGGAGGATCTTGGGAAGATCATCTCCACCTTGTTAAACTTACCTATAACAACAGTTATCAGGTATAATTTCAATCTTCTTGTCATCTTGTCTTAATCCTATTTCATTCTATCTTTTTCTGTGTTTTCCCGTACCTCATTCTTTTTCGGGGACGAAAAGTTTTGAGTGGGGGAGAGTGTAACAACCCTGTATTTTGTAATTATTTTAATTTGAATTTCCTAATTTAAAAACTTTATTTTATTTATTTAAAATGGATAAATTTTGTTATTTTAAATATAAATTTTGATTTGTATGTGAATTATAATTCCAAACATGAATAAATAGAATGTTTTCCAGAAATGTGAAATTTTGTCAATATGGTCAAACTTTGACTTTTAATTTAAAAGTTTAAAAGTTTGAATTTCTATATTTTATCTTTTATTATGAAAGTAAATAAAATTTCAAGTATATTGCTTTTCGTTTCGTTGAAATCTGATTAATATTGTGAAAGTTATGCTTTTTACACTATTGTATGTAAATTGTTTTATTTAACAAAATTGTTTATTTTAAATTATATAAATAATATTTTGTTTGTCATATAATGTTCTAATTTATGTTTTCATGTGTAACCTAACATGTTATGTATATATATTTTATTTTAAAAAACATTTTTAAAATGTAGTTGAAATTTCCAAAGTTAAGTGTATTTTGTTTGCAATTTTTAAAGCTAGTCTCAATATAATAAGTTATTTTCTTTATTTATTTTTCTATTTTCCTAAAACAAATTATTTATTTTCTTTTCCACTTTATTTTAGTTTGTTTTTATTTTATTTACTGAGTTTTATTTTGTTTATTTTGTATAAATATAAAATGGGAATTCAAAGAGACAAAGTCTTTTCATTTGCTTGTGACTCTTCCTTTTCCTGCCTCTTCATTGTCTTGACTTCCCATTTTCTTCCTGGCCGTGCATTTCCTAATGTTATTCACGTGAAATTACTTCCCACTTCATTCATTCTAACGGCCATTTCAGTTCAAAGAATAAAAATATAAGTCGTGGCTCTTTTTTTCTCATTTCCTTCTTCTTTTTTCATTGATTTTGCCTTGATCTCTTCACATGTTTGCTCGGCCTAACCATCATCACCTCCACCGACCATCACCATCATCTCCTCCTCCTCATCCGTGGCCTAAAACCTACTCATCCCCTCTGTCCAGATCAGGCCATGACCACAAAGTTGAGCAAATATCACAAAACTTGGCTAAAATGCCTTAAAACCATGCATAGCCGACCTTAACTTCATCACCACCACCATATCTTGCCTCGGCCACCTCCCCAAGCTCCACCACCATCAAGACCTCTTGCCATAGGCCGAGCCTATGATTGCACCAAACTCCATTTAGCCTTGACCTTTGACCTTCTATGCTTGCAAACTCCATACCCCTTCTCAATTCCTTTGTAGTCGTGCCTTTCCATGTCCAAACCTAATCCATTTTCCACCAATAAACATGCCAATGCCGAGCCTAAGCATGTATGGTCGAGCATACATTGAGTTATGGTCAAGCAAAACTTGTTCGAAAGCTTGGTGATGTCCTTGTTCCCTTTGATTTCCAATTTTTGTTTCAATATTTTGGTATTGTATTTATATTTATATATGGCTTTGTTTTGTTGTTATATACAAGATTTATATCTTGGCTCTCTCCACTCAAATCAAAAATCGTGCTATCGTGCTTTCGGGAATTCATTTCTATGTTTTGATTTGCAAATTCCTGCGTAAAAAGGTGAGTAATCACCCCTGACATTCATACTTATATAACTGTGAATTGATAGAAAGTGAAAGTGTAGAAATAATTATATCATGTTATACCTACCTGTGATGTAAATTATATGATGTTAAACCCTGTAATTTACTTGTCACATCATCTGTTATATTTTATTTTATATTACTGTTTATTCTATTCTGTTTATCACACTACAAGTTCCCTGTAGAATAGAATCACTATGGGTTGAAATGATACATACCCGAACAGACTTTAGAATAGGGGAAGATCGTTATGGGCTGAAATGATTAGCCTGAGCGATTTTTATATTATTTTTATTTACTTTGGATTGCGGGTTTGAAATGATAAAACCTGGATTTTCTTTGTAAACTACGGATTGAAATGATATATTATCTGTATCACTTGACTTAGGCTAGAAAATATTATACAGACCCGTGGTTATTTTATATCTTTTTCTATAACATTTTAAGTATTTAAAAATGTAAAAATATGAAAATTTGATTTAAATTGAATTTAAAATGATTTAATAAAGTGCAATTGATTTTTCTATGTATTAAAAGTGTTAAACAAATGAATAGAAAAATTGTGATTTGGAAAATAACTTAATTTGGAATTTGTGATTTGGTTTAAAACGGAATTTTAAGTAAAGAAAATAAAGATGGAAATTAAGTCTTATTTATGAAATAGAAATTTAAATATAAGTGTTAAGTAAATGTAGAAATAGGAAAATTGTACACTTGAATTTAATAAGTGAAATGGTTGGAAAATTTGATTTTTATTGTAAAATTTTTGTTATAAAAATCATTTGTTAAAGGTATTTAAATGAACATTTTTGATGTGGAAAAATATGATTTTTATAAGTTAAATGATTTAAATTGAAGTTTATTTGTTGCTGAAATTTTATTGAAAATCTGGAAATTCTTTTAGTAGCACTTTAGAAATGCAATCGTTTCTGAATAATAACTAAAATCTGAACTAAATGAATCTGCAGCACTTTGTAAATGCTGTGGTTGCATAAATGAACTAAAAGGCTAAAATTGACTAAGGGCTATTACAACAGTTTTGTGAATGCTGTAGTTGCAGAATTGAACTAAACTTGAAATTTAAACCTGAACTATTACATCAGTTTTGTAAATGTTGTCTTTGCTGAATTAAACTATTTTTCAACTAAAACTTAACTATTACAACAGTTTTAAATGCTGTCTTTGCTGAATTGAATTGTTTCAAATGTAACTTACCGTACCATTTTCTAAGTGCTGCGAAAGCTGACATTTAAATTGTTTGAAGTATTTAAGTGAATAAATGAGCTCAGAAAAGGCTAAATTTTTTGGAATTG
Source organism: Allium fistulosum (assembly GCA_030737815.1). Classification (NCBI taxonomy): domain Eukaryota; kingdom Viridiplantae; phylum Streptophyta; class Magnoliopsida; order Asparagales; family Amaryllidaceae; genus Allium; species Allium fistulosum. Next base: position 360,479,962 of record CM060904.1, read on the forward strand.
AATATTTGATTTGTAAGTATAACGACTTCATATTTAAAAGGTGTAAATGAATTATTTTGATATGAATATAAACCACTTTGAAATTTATGAGTTAATATAATGTTTGAAATCGGTATAATTGAATGAATGAACTTAAAATGTTATAACTTTGGTAATGAATATTAATTTAGAAGTATTATGATTTTTCTAAGTATTATGAGGTCCTAATGACAATATTTCAAGTGTTATGATTTCCAAGTATTTTAGTTTCAAAAAATTTTGGTTTCAGAATTGTTATGACTTTGAAAGTACTATGGTTTGGAAATGAAATTAATTGGAATTGTAGTTAATTAAGAATTGTCTTTAAATATATATTAATTTGAAACTTGTTGAAATTGAAGATTCAAGGATATGACTATATAAGGTGGTTTGGTTTAATATGATTTAAAAGAATATTTCAAGTTAAATAAATTGAAAGAAATATATATTGATTTAGTTTGGAATTTAAATGATATATTATTGAATTGGTTTTGAAATGGAAATGATATATTGTTGAATTGGTTTTGAAATGGATATATTTTGGGTTTGGAAGTATGTATTATTTTGAAATAAGTGATATGATTTTGAAATGGTTTAAAGGATGTATTTTGATTTGAAATATAAACTGTTTTTAAATGATAACCACGGGATATAATAATGATTGGTTATTAAAGAGACTGGGATCGGATATGGACATACTCTCTGTCGATACCGAAAACCACTTTAACAACTATGTACACGGTGGAGTTTCCAGAATGAAGTAGGATGGTGGCGATGATCCTAAAGGTATATACGTGGACCCAACTCCCGTGAGTTGGCATAAAGTGGCTAAAACTGGAGCGATTGACGGGCCAATGAGGTAGCACCTCTGATCGGACGCACTTCTTCGATACCATTCTATTACTTTTGTGATTGATTGGGTGCACCCCTTGATTTGGAAGTGTTGTTCGAGGTGGGCGGTAGTGGCTGCTATGCGTTTCCACCAACCCGGATGCGTAATTGGTATATCTACCCTGGCATTGCCTAGTTGTGCCATGTCACTTACCATAGCGAGCTTTACTACGAGTTGTGATTTCTCCCGTTGCCTGTGGAGTATCGAGGATAGCCCCCGTTTTGGGAGTATGTTAATACTGGATAGACTACTGGGACTATTACGTGTTAGGGTGAGTTAAAATTAAATGTAAAGCCCTAATGCTATTTTAAAGTATGTTTATTTTATATTAGACATTATTATAATAGCGCAATATTACTACATAGTAAATAGTTTAGCGGATCCTTATAGAATGGGCGATCCCAAGCATTCTTTAAGTTACTTATACCTTTATTACAGTTCACTGAGTTGGTTTACATTGTATAAGTATGTATGTCCTGACTCGAGTGTTTTGTGTTTTGCTTTACGCTCGGGTCATACTGAGTGATACAACATTAGAGACTCACCTTTGGAGCTGTAGTTTTGCTTTGAAGAACCAGATATCTATTCATTTTGTTATCCAGTTGATTCCAGTTGTATTTTGAGTTGTACCTGATTGTCATACTATTACTCATGTTGTATCTTGGTATTCCTATTGTATCTTAATTAACTCTGATGTATTTATATAGTAGCTTCATGAACTACTATTTCTTTGTTTCCGCTGCATTATATTACTTTGTGTCTGTGATCTGTGATATTTATTTACTGTATATTCTGAGTTTTGTCAAATATAAATTAACAATTCGGTATTTTGAATTATTCAAGTCAAACATGTGTGGTTTTATTGTCGATTTGAATGGTCCAAAATAGTGGGTCGTTACATTATTGATTTCAAAATCAAAATGGTGATTTAACTCTTCCCCTTCGGGATTTAACAACTCGTCGTCCAAAAGTCCAAAAAATTTGTGTTCATTAAATTCGTCTTCCTTTGTTGGGTTATCAACAATTTCATTTCGTATCTCAAGTTCAAAACCCAAAATTGTTGTATTCTAATTTTCGGAATCGAGAAAAGGAAGGTCGAATTTTAAATTTGGTTCTACACCCTCGAAAGAGTTGAAATCCAATTCAATTACTGTTTTTTCAACAACTTCGTTAAGATATTCATTTTCAATTTCAAAAGTTGTTATTTGAAAATCGTCGATTTGGGTAAAAGATGGATTATTGTTTGACTCGTCACACATTGGAATTTGATTTTTTTTTCACGTTGTTTCATATATGTTTCAAACAATGAATTCGTGTGATCATCGTAAATTTCGTTCATTTGCCCAACAAAATCTAATTTATAGTTATTAATATGAAAATTTTCACTTTGAAATTGTTGAGAACAAAGATTTTCAATCATAATGTGGTTAAGATTATTCCCATTGCCAAATTCGTTTGAAAAGTTGTTTCCATTTTCATTTTGAGTTTGAAATTCATTTTGGAGTTCGAAATTGAATTGGCATGGGTTATAATCGAAATCGTTTGAATTTTGAATTGAATTCAAATTTGAAATCCTTGACTCGAGTTATTACACAAATATGAATTACACAAATCATTTATCATTTGATTTTGTTGTGTATAGATTTCAAGTAGAGATGAAATGCTATTTTCGAGATTCAAGGGTTGGTCATCGTTTTGAAAACTTTGTTATCCAAAATTCGAATTGTTTAAAGAATAGTTGTCGTTAAAATATCCATACGAATTTGGAGTGAAATCATATGGATTATATTGATTTTCACAACCAAATTCAAGTGAGTAAGGGCAAGGAAACTCGGACATTTTCAAGATTTTTTTTTAATTTTTTTTATAAAGGAAAAATATTTACAAATAGAATTTATTTTTTTCTTAAAATGGCAAATTGATTTTTGTTTTGTATTTTGGTTTTTCAATTTTTTCTTTTGTTTTTTAAAAAAGATTTTTTTTTTGGATTTTGGTTTTTCTAATTTTTTTTTGGATTTTTGAAATTTCAAAGGAAAAGGATTAAAAAATTTCAAAGGAAAAGAAGAGGAATATTTACAATTTTTTTTAGTTTTGGATTTTGAAGTTTTTTTATAAATGCATGAACTAATGCAACTAAATGAATGCAAGGTTAATTACAAATGATTTATCCTAAGTTAACCCAAAATTGTATAATCACACTCTGTCTTAAATCAACAAGATAGTTCTCAGCCAGGTAACGGGCAGGAGTTATCGGTGCACCACGAATCACCGTAGCAATGCAGTCGAAGGTTTAAGTACCTTCAGAGGAACAACCACTATAATATTTACGAATCACCGTAATATTTATAAATGGTTATTACTCTGCCGTAGCCTAGACACCAAGAAATTAAATTGTTCAAAGAAGACAACTTGTCAATATACAATTAAGTTTGTTCGATGTCTAACCGTTATTACTAAACAAAATTCTAGAATGAAATGCAAAGCAGAAATTAAACTTGGATTAACAATGCAACTACGAATGGATTTTGTTTTTTTTTTAAATATATAAATGCAAATGCAAGCAATCAACAATGCAACTAAAATAAAAACAAGAGATATATACAATGCAAGGAAAATAAAACGAAAAATTATAAGCAAGCAAGCAAAAAAAAATTTTGGCAAGCTAGCGAAACAATTTATTTTTGGCAGTCTCCTTTTGAAATTCTGCTTTGGCAACCTGAAATAAAACAAAATATATACATTTTTTTTCGAAAAGGAAACTTAAAAGTGAAGTTTTACTTAAAAAAAAATTTCTAAAAAATATATATCAAAGGAGAAACTAAACAAAGGAAAATCAAAAGTTATTGAAATCAAAGGAAGCAAAAAAAAATTTCAAACAAAACACACAAAATTTCAAACTTTAACATGCAAAAAAATTTTTTTAGAACTTAAGGGCCCGGCCCACACAAATTCACATCGCCTAATCCCCTCCCAAAAAAAACTTCTACAGAACAGAAAAACAAAAAACCAAATTTCTTTCTTCTTTTCAAAAAAATAATTTAGATGAACACAAAACTAGGTTCGACTGCTTTAATTTGGACGTTGCGACTCGGAAATTCGAGAGATTTGCGAAATGCGAAGTTAGTTCTCGATTGAACTTGGGGATTTCACGAGGTGGATTTTGGTTGCGGTGGTGGTGAATTTGGTTGGCGAGGAGACTTAGGTGAAGATTGGTAGTGGATGTCGTGATTTGTTCACAGTGGTGATTGGGGTTGTAGAAGCAAAATGGAAGTGAGGGGATTGATAATGGCGATTTGGCGACTGGTAGAGGAGCGTGATGCAGAGGGGTTTGTAGCAGTTTGATGTGTCATTGCTGATGAGGCGGATTTGCTGCTGTGATGTGTTGTGTCGTTGTGCAGTAAGGAGTGCAGTGTACAGTGTGTCAAGATGATGTGTTGTTTAATTGGCCGGGAAGTATAGTTGTTATGCGGTTGAATGTGCAGTTGTACTGTCGAAGCCGGAGGTTGTGAAGCAGCTTGATGGCCAATGATTGGACAGAACTGTTGCTAAGAGATGGTGACGTATGTATATATGACAGTTTGTATGTTTGGTTGTGAAGAAGTATGTACCGGTTGCTTGTATGGGCAGTGGAGCGAGCTGTTTTGCTGTGAAGTGAGAAGGCAAGTGGGATTACAGTAGCAAGTCAATGGTTGTTCGGTGATGGATATTTGAAGATGGGCAGTGTATTGAAGGGAGAAGTGCAGGTTGCTATGCACTTGTTGCAGTGTGGCTCGATGGGCTTGTATTTGCAGACAAGTTTGGATGAATAGTATTGGTAGTTTGATGACAGTCGATTGCAAATGGTGACCGTGTACAGTGGGTATTGAGGATTGTTGACAGTGTGACTTTCTGTGATAGATATGTGGGAGTGATGAAGTATTTTTGAAGTGGTGGTTGTGCAGTCAGATGATGTTGTGACTTGTGATGAGGTAGGAGGTTGACATGGGTCGGTAGCAGTTGTAGAGGTGGTTCAAAAATATGGGTTGACAGTGTTGTTGTATGTGGAGTCTATATGTAAATGGAGATTCAGGCAAATGGTTGTATGAAGGTTGTTGATGCACTATGGTAGTGGAGCGTGGAGTATAGTAGTTCAGAGGAGGGGTGGTGGTTTATAGCAGCTGTTGGATGGTAGTCAGAAGTTTGTATGTTGATGTAAGGTAAAGGGTAGAGAGGGATGGATGGAGACTGATGTTAGAGATGGTTGTGTAGCGTAGTGGCACAGGCTATTTTGCTGTGATAGGTTGTATGTAGTTGAATTTGATGTTGGTGATGGTAGTAGGTATGGAGTCATTGTGGATGGATGCAGTGATGTGTTGGTTGTGATCAGCACTGCTGTTTTATGAGTTGTTTCAGTTTGGGGTGAAGGACAGTTGAGTTGTAGATGAAGTCAACAGTTTAACAGTCTTGTATGTAGGTAGTAAATATGGATATGGAGTTTCATGTTGTAGTTGCGTGGATGTTGATGATGGCTGAAACTTGATGGCTGGTAACAAGGGAAAATGGTGGTTTTAGGGTTTGTGTTGAGAAGAGGTGAAGATGACAGGGTCAATGGTAAGATTGATGTTGTTTGAAGTGTGAACAGGCGCAGTTGAGAGCAGTGAGAAGATGGAGCAGGAAATATATGTAGTGTGGTTGGTGTATGCAACTGAATGGCAGTATGATGTGTAGTGCAGTTTTATCGACGATGCAGGGGTTTGGTTGGCAAGAAATGTTATGGTCAGAGGGGATGATGAAGTGGAGGAATGATGGGGTTGAGTTGCTGGTTGAGTTGAAGTTTGTCGAGGCAGACTTGTGCACCTTTTTGGTGTGGTCGGTTCGTGCACTAGTGGGGATAGCTGCAGAGATGATCAAGTGGTTTGTATTGATTGATTGGGTAGCAGCAAGCTATAACAATGACTGAACTATTTATTGATAGCAAGTTGAAATGGCGAGGTTGTTTGGTGGTAATGGAAGATGGTCAAATGGAATGGTTGGTTTGATGAAGTCTGACAGGAAAGTGTAGTATGGCCAGTGGTAAGATGGCAGTGAGATTTGTAAGGTGTTGGAAGGAAACTGAGGTGGTCAAGGAAATGTAATGAGACAGGGGAAGTGTTGCACTGCACAGTGATATGCACAGTGAACATTGCCTATTTTTTTCTCTTCTAAATGTATAAAAAAGAAAAAAGAAAAGGGAAGATGTAAATGTTAAAATGAAAAATGCAAAGTGAAATGAATTTTTTTTTCTTTTTCAAATGAGATTGTGCACTTGTTTTTGTTTAATTGAAATGCAATGAAAATGGAAATAGAACAACCACGAACACACAAATGAAAATGCAAGAAAAAATCAAACAACAAACAAATTTTTTTTTAATGCAAACACGCACAAAATAAAACACACAAAAATCAAACAAAAATAATTCGAAGAATAGAAAATCAAAATCAAAATAATTTCCCGGCAATGGCGCCAAAAACATGTTCGGACGGCTAAATGTCTATCGAGTTAGAAAATAGCCGAACGAATTTTATAATAAAAATAACCGCAAGCGCACGACGTACACTTGTAGTACGTGGCGAATACGGGTCGATCTGCAGAGAATTGATGATTTTAAAAATCTATTCAATCAAATTAAACCAAAGTCGAGTGAAAGTTAAGCTAGAGAATTAGAAAATTTGCTAACTAACTAAAAGAAAAGAGATGCAAATATAAGGGTTAAATGACAATTTAGAGAATAAATCCACTCTCTAGATTATGTAGTTCAACACATATGAAATCATAATCTCTCTTTTATTGTCATTAGTGCTTTAATTGATGCGCTTATCATAAGTATGGCATATTTGTGCTATTGATTAGCCAACATAAGCCATCAAACTATAACACACCCCTTAAACCACTTACTAACTTTCATGAAATTTGACAATGAAAATGAAATCTATTTTAGGTATGACCTATTAACTATTGATTAGAAATATAGACCATCAAATTTTAATTTCAAATCACTTTCTTATGCCATAATCATATTTTGATGAAGAGGCATTTGTGTTAGTGATTGTTTAAGCATAGCCTATTTGGTGTCAACAATATAGGCTATCAAATTCAAAGCAAGAACAACAAATAAACCACTTCAATCATTCTTCATTAAGCACAAAAAGAGAGCATGAATTAACAAATAAGTGAAGCTACATAATTAGAGAGCTTCATTACCCCTAAATTGAAAGGGTTTAGCCTCTCATATTTGTCATTTGATTAACAAATGTAGCTTATAACATGAAAGCAAAAAGAAAGCAAAATGAAAGAAAACTATTCTAATTGCATAAAAGAAAATCTACACTACTAGCATGAAAGGAAATGAACATGTAATTAAAAGGAAACAATAATTACATTGCATAAAAAAAGGAAAATTACATGAAATAAAACTGGCTAAGTGGCCATGAAAAGAGAAAGAGAAGAGTTTGTTTATTTGTGAGCCTAAACTAAACTAAGAAGAACTAAGGGAGAAGAGGGTTACATGAAGCATAAGGGGTACATATACAAGTTTACAACCCTAATTCACTTTTTTGGGGAATGCCCAAATTGCCCTTGAGGTAGTGTGGTGGCTAAGTAATCATTAGCATCCCATAATCATCATTTAAGTGTACATGAAGCCATTAATTCCATAAGCATGTGCATTAGCCTCTAATTTGTACATGAAGGAAGGTGGGTAGGTGGGGTCCTCCATTATCATGCCTTTGAATTATTTCCATCTCCATTCCTTTGTATCTTCTTTGTGCATGCATATATCTTCATGAAACCACTTGTATATGAATCCAAATTCCTATAAACTAATATAGAAATTTCTAATTAAATTTTCTCAAATTAATATATGCACAAAATGACCATTTTGCCATTGGATGAAGATGAATATGTGACGATTTGAAAATAATATGAATTTTGGTTTAAACAAGTTAAAATACCCGATATGATCATTTATTTAATTTAAATAGATTAAATATGGTGGTAAAAATATGCACATTTACGTGCACATCAATTACTCCTAAGATAAGGTATCATCAATTGAATTTGGGAATACTATGGAATAAAATATATTCCTAGACATATCCCAAATTATCTACTTTAAAAGATATAAAAAGGCTAAGGACCAGAGATTAAGGAATTTGTAACACTTGTATTATACTTGGATGTATCGTCATATATGCTTCTGTTATGTGTTTGTCATATTTTGTTCTGAACTCAGCTCTGATACCAAGCTGTGATGCCCCACCCCGAGACCCACATTAACAAAGAGAATTGCTGGGTAATTCTGTCTGCTACTATGGAGAATAGGGCTGGTTAGGAGCGACTATCTATAATCTTATCTTAAACATCTACTGCATACGTCGATAAATGCTCTATATATTTTTTATATTTCAAGTGGATCGACATATCCAATAAATGCTTAATACAAAACTATAGGTGGCTAATGGATCTATCAGAACAAAATACAATAACTGAATGCATATCACATCACAGAACAGTAATAATCATATATATAAATACATATACACAGATACATCCCAGTATGATACAAACTGATACACAAAAGTGGTACAGAGACCACACTATATACATCTAATCAAATACATATCAGAGTCAAGCAGAAAGAAATATAAACTACACAAAAGTGCTAGGCTGATATCCAAGCAGATGCATCAAAGCTATGTCCCATAACTGATAGCTAACCTGAAACAACTCGGTTTGACCCTAGTACAAAATACACGGGTCAGGCTAGCTAAAACAATCAGTTAATGAGGATAGACGATAATATGAAGAATAAGATACAAGGTGATAATTCTTTTCGTATGCAAAGAGGCAATAGAAAGAATACAACCCATGACTTAAGTGAAACAATGTCACTTAAGTATACAAAGACCTCAAAAGAGGTAAATTCAATAATAATACGCAAATAATATAAACATTCGCCTCATATCATCGGCGGCATCCCAAAATGTCTACATGGTTTCCATGAACCACATCTCCTCAAAAGGAGAAACATCAATACAAACTCTCACCAAAATGGCAAACATAAAACATTCTCAAATAGGATGATCCAAAACTCAAATATAGAAGAACCTCCAAATTCAATTATACCACATCTCATTGGTATAAATGTATATAAATCTCAACCTCAACTCGCCAAAATGGCAAAACCCATAATATCCTATAAAATCATGAAATCATCCAAACTCATAACTCAAGGAACTCGATAAGAGTTCAAAACATCATAAATGAAATCACCATATATATAACATCTTATATAGCACTAGACTATCGATGTAATAAAACATCTTAAAATAGTGGAATCACAATAAAACAGAAAACTCAGAAAACCCGCATTGGCCAAATCCCCGATTGCAATGCCAAAGCAATGCTGCACGTGCTAAACTCAAACGGCTGAAGCCTCAAACAAGGTCGCTAACACCTCTCAAAGCAATTTTCCCTCATGACAAGGTCGCTGACACCTCTCCAAACCGTTTTGTCAGCCCTAACAAGGTCACTAACACCTCCCAAAGCAGTTCGTCCTCATGACAAGGTCGCCAACACCTCTCAAAGCAGTTCTGTTAGGTAAACATCGTGAATGTGTCACAAACTCACGGATAGGAACCTGAAAAGTGTTAACGTGTGTCCCATACCACACGTTCGCACTTAGCGGTTTACTAGTCGCTAGTCGATGCCACACTAGGAACATCATAAAACTCAGAAAATCATATCTCGCATCGTCTCATTGGCGAGTGATAAAGAGACATCGTACTCGTCTCACCTCATCGACAAGTATTAAATGGCATCGTAACTTATCTCATCTCATCGACAAGTGAAAACATCATGATGGTTCCTCATAAACCATAAATCTCAAAATATGAAATCATATACTCAAGACTTGCCTTATATCATTGGCAAGTAAAAAAAACATCGTGATGGTTCTCATCGACCATACTCCTACGTAGGAGATCTCAAACCACAATACATGCCAAATATTGGCCATCTTAAATAATTCTAATAAATAGGAATTATAAAACTCAAAATACACCATAAAATGGCAAAACATCTCAGAATCAATAATCTTAAATAGCTTCGATCGTACAAGTCCGAAATTAACCGAAATAGTAAACGCACATGTCCTAAACAACGTGTTTTATTAAATCGTTTAATTCTCTTTCTCACACGTTCAAATAGTTTAAAAGTGTATGTTTTATATTTAAAATAGTTTACTAGAGAAAACAAGCTTTTAAAACTTTTTCCCAAAATGATTAATAAAACCAATATTTGAAATTCCTTTATTATAGGTAAAAAATAGATTTTATATTAGAAAAATAATTTTAAAATACTAGTATTATCCACGATGTGGGACTATTATTCCTATTTTGAAGGGGTGTTACAATGGTATCAAAGCCTTCACCTCGTAACAACGTCGAGGCCTTTTGAGGAACAAAACCCCACACCTTGGCTTGGCCCATGAGGCGAAGGTGACTAAGTTGGGGACAATATCTGCGTTAAGTGAGGTGCGGGCTGTTACAAAGGGATTTTCCTATCCTTTTTAACTTGACCTTGTTAACTACATCGCCTAGACACTTCTGCAAGTACCTAATGACGACTTTAAATTATTTTAGTCATATTCTATCTCGCCTTGGGTATTTTCTACTTGTCTAATTTCCAATTATGGACTCAGCTCCATGGGCTACCCCATATGTCTCCTATCAGTACATCTTTACTGCTTATCTTGTTCAGTCCTTGTCGCTCTATGAAATAAATCTATCAATAATTTCCAATTGCACTTCTTATCCTTTATTACTGGCATAAAACTTTAATCTGGATGTATATGCATAGGTAATTTTGTGCATTCATTACTATTAACTTCAATGGTGTTGTCACGCACCATACAAAATAACTTGAGCAAAGTATGCACCCGCAAAACTATAGCTCTATGAAATCCTCAATGCACAACATATTTTCTTAACTCATCCAGTGGTATACTCAATCACATCAATTTCTAGATACAAAGTGAGACAACTCGAATGTGGACGGTGTCTTCTTCTATGGTACTTCCTATTTAGCTCTTTCCTATTTCTCCACTTTACCCCAAAGTTATCCAACTTGGTGATTTCTTAAATTATTGAAAATAGCAAAACCTCTTTTCCAATTCGATCTATAGGGATCCATCCTAAATTCTACAAATGAAAGTTGATCTATTTTCCAATCCGAGGGATGATTGAGAAGAATCCTCATTATCCTTCCTTCAAATCTTATCAACAATTTCCCGATCTAATTTTCTATGAAAATCACCTTCGCATTCCCGATGCATGCAAATGATGATATCTTTTCTCTTGATTATGACCTATATCCTCATCCTTTACCAAGTTTTAACTATAATCATATCTAGGCTACTTTTCGTGGTTTGAACTTCCAAAACTTTTACAATTTCTTAATGTCCTCCTATAAATGAGACCTTTTTGCCGGACATAGCCTCTTATCACTTTATTCCAATTATCTCATGATCGAAATACTCAATATGAAATGATGTTATGCCATTTTAATCTAATAGACATAATGACCAATACTTTGGTTTATACTTAGGGATTTTCATATTTTAATGCATTGGAACTACATCTCTCCTAAAGGAAAAGTTGATAGCGTAAATTCCTATGTCTCATCCAAAAGGAGAATTAGTGTCACGTTTGGAATTACAAGGAATTATATTTTTCTTAGTTATTGAAATAGAAAGTACAAAATATAGTAACCATCCCTATTTTGTACATCTCTTCCATTTAGGTATATTCCTTATCATTTCAAATGATACACTTTTATTTATAAATCTGATCTTGATAATCCATAGGAATTTTCATTGCAACCCTCTACATTCCAATGAATTAAAATTCTACTTAAATCCCATTCCTATCACTACTTTTAATTATGTCTACAAACCATATCTATTATCCAACAAAATATGAGATCACCTAAATCTCAACAATTTACTATGATTACTTATCTTGTATTTTACTTGGACACATCACTCAAATCGACAATTTGGAACTATCACATGATCTATAAGTTTAGAGACTAATACTACCCCATGTTTTCTAGATTCAAACATGTGGAAATCTCTAACCATACAATTCCAAGGTTTACATATGCATACTTGGAACACACCTACTATGATAGAACCCAATAAGGTAACATAGCCCATAGACTACTGTGGAAACCAATTTCCACTATTACCACCGCATAATGCTATTGTAGGGACTGCTTTCCTACTAATACGACTCCTCACTCATGTCAACCTAGTCCGCCTGTAGCCTCCAGTGAAACAACATAATACATGGACCGCCCGTAGCCTACAGGTATCCTATCCTTATTTATGAAGTACTGACCAATACTTATACCATCTCTTTTTGTTAATTAACTTGCTATAAAATAATGGAAGTATACCCTACTTGGTCCTCTTTACACTTCAAATCGAATAAAACTCCTTGCATATAAAGCATCCATTGCCAAAAAACCATCTTGGCTTACCTTTTCCTTCTTCTGGAATATGTTTTACCCAAACCATACTTTCCAAACTTCTTTACTCAAAGATTCTACAATTCAAGCCATACTTGGGTAAAAAGATACATGGTGGTGTTTACTCGCCACTATTTCAGGAAGTTTGACTTAGCATTATATCTTTCCAATTTTAACCTTTGATTGAGAAGATCATTAAATTCTCATGTTACTTCTTATCTTAGCCCCGACCATTTCAAGGCATCCAAATTCCATGGTAAATTCTTTCCTAATGGGCTATTTAATCCTATTTATCTAACTCTAATCTATTTCTTTTCTTTTATCTTTAAGTGATAGTCAAAATATTTTCACTTTACTCTTTTCAAATCAAACCTTTTAGTTTTAACTCTATTTCCTCAAAACTAGTAAGTTTTAAAACTAAAAAATCCTCCCTTTTTATTTTTTAACAACCATTTCCTTCTTTAGCAAAATCATGACATTTTCTTTTATTAAATTATCAATACAGTTTAAGCTTAATTTAAAAAAATGTACTTAAAACACACCATTTAATATTTTCCTTGATAAAAACGAATTCACAAAAGCGTATTTTCAAAGAATATGTGGTATTTTTAACTTATTATTATTGTTTTAGAGTTTGACAAAATGCTGATAAGAGACATTTCGGTACTAACCATTTATTATTTATTAAAGGAGTTTAAAGGTTGAATTGTGCACACTTCTTAATTTTTATTATTATTTTCTAAAATTTCTATTATCAAAAGAAAAGTGCACATTGAGGGTATTATAACAATGTGACAATACAAAGGCTTTAAAAACGGTTATTGATAAATCACTTTTTATCAAATTTTACTTTTTATGCAAATTTCATAAAGTTTGTCTAATTATTTTATACAAATTCATAAATCGATTTCTTTTCTATTTAAAATATCAAACATTTACTATTTATAACTTTTAGAAAACATTTTCACCGGTTTATCACTTAAATCGGAGTAGACAATAGCAAACTAATTACGTAATCCCACTTATCCTTCTCACTGTTTTGTGCATAAGATTTTCGTCCTTCTTTTCATAGATGGTTGACGAAATTTTCTTTTCCAATACAATGTCCAAATTCAACCTGGAAATACTCTAGCCATGCCTTAAATAAATAGGAGTCCATGCGTCTACTACCAATAAGAGAGCACGATTTCTACTATAATTGGGAAATTTTCCTTTAATTTGCAATGTTTTCTTTCATGTTACCTATATCATATTCCTATTATACGGGTCTTATGGTATGAATCTTTTTTACTTACCCTTAAGTTCATAACTAACTTGTCACTGCTAGTTGGGACATAAAACCTCTACTAGCCTTTCTCAATGGAGTAAACTCTAATAAATGGGAAAGGTTCATTTTCCATCTTAATTTTTATAACCTTCACCTGAACCCACCAGTGTCTGCTTATATATGGGATATACCAACAACTACCTTATGTGCTCACATGTATAGAGTGTTGTGTACAAATAAACATATCAAAAAATCATACTTAGCTCTCCTAGTTAGATTTGGCTCATCTTATCACCTAAAACTTTTACTCATTCTCACTATCTGTGATTGAGAATTATTTTTAACTTTCCCATAGATGGTACTCTTTCTTATTATACTTATTTATATAATATAATATATGCATATATGTATATATATATATTTATGATGTATGTATGTAAAACCTCTTAAAATTTTTCTCTATACATATATTTCACACCTTTCAAAAATCCATTTTTAGAAACTTTTTGGAAAAACCTTTTGAAAACCATTTTATTTCAAAAAAATTTCAAGTACGTTTGTTCAATATGTGCCTAAGTCCTAGGGAATCCTAAACCTAGGCTATGATACCAAATGTAACAATCCACACTTTCTGATACACCGATCCAAAGCATAATGTGACTTTCAGACTCGCATCATACTAAGAAATAAGAGTTGTTAGGTTTTTAAAACATTTTAAAGCATAATTATAAGGTAAGTTCTAAGACATTCTACATTTGCAAATCGCACAGCGGAAGGGATTATGACATAAGTACTGAAAAATAGACATTTCAGAAAACAGTCTCCAAAATACTTGGTTTGTCATATACACTGTTCTAAAGTACAATATATGTTTTACAGACTTTTAATACAGTTAGTAACTAGATGATAAACAACAAAGAATATGATAACTCCAATGTAAAGCTCCTTTCTCTATGTACTATAACCAATTAACTACTAACATCCCATCCTACGGTGGGGGAAAATGGAAAGAAGGGAGTGGATTAGACAAAAGTTTGGTGAAGGAGTACATGTTTAATATAAGATGAACGTATGTTGTTACTTTAATACTACTCTAGATGATATAGGGTGTCATACAAGTATCCATGAATTCTTAAGGTCTGTTACCTAAAGGTTCTTGTCTAGTACAATCCTACATTACAATTTGTGTAGGCTAATACAACGGATCCAACTAATTATCGCATCCCATGCCACTTCTACAGCTACTCAATGTAAACAATGCCGCTAGGCTACTAAACATGTGAATGCCGCCACAACGCTACTAAACGTGGAAACACCGCTCCCTTGACTACTAACATGAAACACGACCACTAGGCTACTATGGGACTAAATTCCCACTACTATCACCACCGCCATGCTACTTTGACTATAAACTTCCACAACTATCACCACCACTAGGCTACTGGGAATGTTCCCCCTCACTGTGCATGGAGAGGAAGAACCCGAGATGCCGACTCGGTAGAAATTTTCATTGACTACATTTGCTTCCACCACATGATCGCAATGTTGACCTCTTATTGCATGCTCCGGGTCCTCCTCTCTAATTGTATCACATGCATTAGGAATTTGTAAATACCAAGACCTCCTGTAACAACCCGCAGATTTAACGGGTTTTAATAACATTATTAATTGGAATTTTGTGGGAATTTTAAACGATAAAATTTTGAAATATAAATTTGATATTTGGAATGCGTCTAGTTAAACATAACAACTGGCAAATTTTTGTCCGAAAATACGGAATTTTATTTCGTGCGTAAATTTACTTCAATTTAATCAGTTAAAAAGATATGAAAATAAATCATTTTCGGAACCTAAATATTTTTACATAGAAAAATTCTAAACCATCTTCTGAGCATGACGTCATTTTTCGTTTTTCAAAATTCGTACATCTTTAGCTCCGTCGATCTTATGTTTTCTACGTTTTTCCTGCATTTTCCGCCAGTAGAAAATTCGAATTTTTATAATTAAATCGTACCACTGATATCTATATGTCGTTTTGATCGTCTCATCGTTATGATCTCCATAATATATCCATCTCCGCATTTCGACGTCCGATACGCAACGAAGATCGCAAAACGGATAGCCGTATCAATTGCGAAATTTCAACTTTGATTCCCGGGTTCATTCAATTTCCAACGGTAGAAGTCAAGTGGTCATTGCCTTTATTATTCCTTGAAATTTTGTGTGTGACCTTACCATGCCCACTGCTTTAGTTTGGTTGGTATGTTTCATTATAGCATGCCTTTATTTTGAAAAGGTAAACCTATTCTCTGTCCATTTGGTTCCCAATTCATTTCCACCTCTCTGCTTATTTTTTTTCTTCTTCCTACCTAGTTTCTTTCGGCCATTAAAAAAAATAAAAAAAATTTGCCGATCTTCACAGCTCGCCCAAAGCCTCCGTCCCTCTTCTTCCATTTCACATGTTCGATCGGGCCATCTCAACTCCACCTTACCTTTGGCTCATGCACGTGCCCACCGGCCTTCCACCTTGAAGTCTCTCTTGCTCAGCCGTTGCTCCGCATCAAGCAACACTATAACACCCTATGCCTCCTAGTGTTCATCTTCTTGGCGTTTTCTTCCCTGATACTGTCATCTCCTCTTCTCACACATTTAGGTTAGTATATATATTTACTTTGCAGATAAATTTAATATATAATGTGTATATATAACCGTCATTTATATGTATGGGTTTTATTGGATCTGTTTTGGAGTCTGCATATTTAGCAAAGTAAATTTATGATAAACTTATTTTAACTTTGAGCTCATATACATATTATAAAATTATATAAGAGATTAGATTACTTATGCAAGCTATGTAGTAGTTTATATGAATGTTGCACCAGAGGATCTGCGTGTGCAGATTCTTCTTATTACTTGTTGTATACAGGCGTTTAACAATCTAAAGACTTACTTATATTTTGACTTGAATTCCATATTTTAAAATTTGATGAATATTTAAGGTTTGAATTGCATACCTATTAGCTTCTATATGAGCGGCTTCTACCATGGAAATTGTATTTCTATTTGACATAACATCAGATCCTTTCTATAGTATACTGGTTTAAAGAAGTATAGTATGAGTTGGTTTCAAAGTATGGATATTATATAAATATCAGTTTGAAACATCTCACGTATATTCAAATATGACATGTTCTGTTCTATATAGGCACGGGTTTTGAATGTATGTATAGGTAAATTTTGGTTTTGTTTACCATTGTCTGTTTCATATCTATATTTAGATATTATCTGTACAGTTATTCTATTTTAAGTGTATATAGTACTTTTAAGATGATGTGCCCAGATTGTAAAGATTTGCTGTTACTATTTAAGTCTATATATTTTTTTCTGCTAGTGTATTATATACATCAGTCGTCTATTTTTAGTGTATGTATATATTTTATAAATTAAGGTATTATAAATATGGATACTAGATATATTTTGTATTATATTACATTTTGTGCAGTAGTTTATAAATGTTAGTCCAGTTGTTGTTTCATAGTCTAGCATAGGGAATTTTGTTAAACAATAATATATATGCTTATCTATGCATTGCGTTGGTTTATAAATGTGTATATTTTATTATTTTATACTAGCTATATATTGGTTATACACAAAGTTGTTTACAACGTATAAAGTTATGTATTCATTTATTTAAAAAGTTTTCGAAGCTAAAAAAATGTCAAGCTTTGCCAGCATGACGCTGTTTCCACATTCAAGACGGCAACCACTAGTAATATATATAGTTATTCTCCCAAGTGTTACAATATATTATTTTTAAGTAAGTACATGTTAATCTTATTAGGAACATTGATTTTTGGATTTTAAATATAAAATTTTTGCTTGTATATCAGTTTCAATTATACGTATTATTTCAAATTATACCATGTATAAATATGTTTGTTTATTATAGGCGTTTTATTTAAAACAATGATTTTGAAATATATATATATATATATATATATATATTTAAATTTAAAATGTGTTTGAAATTTTGAATATGATATATACAGTTATATGTAGTTATATAAGTTCGCTTATATCAATTTTCTTCATCGATCCAGTTCTGATGTGAGTTCGTCCCCTCCTATTTATCAGCTTGTCCGTCGAATCTGTGCCAGTCTTGCTTCGTTTTGAAATTCGTGCTTGGACTCGCGACTCATCTCATTATAGTTCATCTCTATAGCCTTGAAAGGTGAGCAATCACTCACGATTAATGTTCTTTTATTTATTAAATTTGATTTCAATTGAAACGACAATTGAAATATGCTGTTATTAGTTATGTACACTGTTCTTACCTGTATCTGTTCACCTATGACATCTGACACCATTATTTGTTAATTATTTATGCGACGATAATACAGTTTAGTTGATAATTGATTGATTGATTGGTTTACATTGGACGTTAAATTGTTAATAGTGATAAATAATTTGAAATTGAATTGACGAAGGATAGTTGGATTTGATATATGTGTTGAATTTGATTAGTTAAATTTGTATAATATGACCCCTTGAGATGTTAAATTAATTGACACATAGAATATGGTTAATTACACCTTGAACCATTGAAATGTATGTGGTTTAAATTGATATAGTATGAAATAGAATAATAGATATAAAGTGAAAAACTGTATAAATAATTAGTGTAATAATCTTTAATCTACATGAAATGATAGTGTAGATTCTAGAAATAATTATATTAATTTGCACAAACAACAATGTGAATTAATACGATTATTTCAGGATTATTTGAATTAATTATTGGATTGTTGTTATTGGTTGTTGTTATTGCTTGTTTATTTACTTTGACACCATCCCAGTTACCACACTGCAAGTTCCCTTTGCTATGCTTTGATTTTTGAATTGAAATGGAATCGGGTTGAAATGATAAATACCCAAATGAACTTGGCCTAGGATTGAGAATTAAATAAAACCCGATTGGTCAATAATTTGATTTAAAAATAAAATAAAGATTTTATTGTATAAATAATAAGGTTTTGAAATGAAGTTGGAATTTGAACTTTTATGGAAGGAAAATATTAATATTTAATAATCTGAATCAAGATATTAACATAGCAGTCGATGAAAGAATGTTGTTTTAAAATTTGAATTATTAATAATTAAGTTTAAAATTATTTAATAATTAAGTTGAAATTATTTAATAATTAAGTTTTGAAAATTATTTAATAATTAAATAAATTGAATTATTTAATAGTTAAATAAAATTGAACCTCTTGAATTAGTGAAATTTAGTTCTTTATTAATTAAGTTTTGAAATGTGTAATTAAGCAAATGAATAAGTGAAATTGAATTTCTTTAACAAAAATTAAAATGGGATTTATTGAATCAATGTAAGACTTGCAATTTAAAGAATTGATTTGATGAATTTAATTTAATTCAAATTTGTAAGTTTTGATACGATGAAGTTGAACTTGAGCAATTGATATAATGAATTGGAAATTAAATAGAAAATTGTTTGAATGACAAATTTACTTAATGAATATTGAATAAAATCGATCAATGAATTTAAATTGATTTGAATGTTAAATTAAATAAATTTAAATGATTTCGGAATGAAACTTATATACGAACTTGAATCAATATTTGAATTGTTTTAAATAGAAATTGAAATTGAATTATAAGATTTTGAAAATTATGATTTGGAAGTTTCGAAACGTAAATTGTGGAAATTGATTTAGAAAGAGAAATGAAATGTTGGTTTACAAATTCAAATTGAACTTGAATTGATTTAATTTTGAAATTTGTTAAGCGACCAATCGGTGTAATAATTACGAAAGTTATTAAAGAGACCAGAATTAGTTAGGGACATACTCACTATCTAAATCGAAAACCACTTTAATAACTGTACGTGGAGTGTGATCCAGAATGAAGTGGTTGGAATGATGTACGTGATGATTGAAGAAAGAGAACGATAATGGATAGCCTTGACACTTGTGTCAAATTGGAAATGACTAAAACAGGAGCCGTGCCGGGCCAAATGGGGGTTAGCTACCTCGAGCGAACACACTTCGTCGAAAACTACTCATCACTTGTTGTCGATTGGTGCACCCTTGATTTTGGGAGTGTTGTTTCGCGGTGTTGTAATCGCTGCGGCGATGCGTTTTCACCAGTCCGGATCAGGCAAACGGTAGTTTCACTACCTTGGGTATTGCCTCATGTGCCTTGTCATACTTGTATCCCTACATACGCGACCACTACGAATTTGTTTTGTGTTATACCTATGGAGTACTCCCTGATATCCCACTAATTTACGATGGAGTTTACAGTGCTGTATAGACTATAACGCTTATATAAAATGTGTTAAGGGGGATAATGGTAATGCCTTAACACTATTTTGATACCTTATATTACTGATAGACATTATCTACTTAGCGTACATTACTACTAGTTTAACGGATCCTTAAAGGATGGTTATTCCAAACATCCTTTGAGTTACTTGTATTTCAGTTGTTATTTCACTTGAGTTGGATTTATTGATATAAGAATGTTAATCCTGACTCGAGTGTCTTGTGTTTTGCTTTACGCTCGGGTCAGACTGAGTGTACCAGTATTCGAGACTCACCTTTGGAGTTGGATCTTTGCTTGAAGATCCAGCCATCTATTCTGCTTTCAGTATTCGATGATTCCAGTGATGTATTCTGATTTGTATCTGATGTATCGTGTTACTCTTCTGTTGTATCTGGTTTAACTCTGATGTAACTTATATATTTATATAGTAGCTTCATGAACTACTATCTCTTTTATTTCCGCTGCAATTATTACTCTGTGTCTGTGATCTGTGATTATTTATTTACTGTATATGTTCAGTTTTGCCAAATTTAAATTAACAATTCGGTATTTTGAATTATTCAAGTCTGACATGTGTGTCTGCCTATGCACTTGGTGGGTGCAGCATGATAGGGGGTTCTCGCATTTGGTTTGGTAGTGAGCGGATGACTCTTACTCCTACATGTCCCTGCGGGGTTGGTGCAGTCGAGAGGATGGCCGTAAAGGCAGAACACATGTACTGCTGTATGCTACGGTGGGCGTTACCCCACTAACGCTGTCCGTTACAGTTGGTATCAAAGCTTTGGTAGCTCTAGGCAAAACTTAGCATATAGGGTAAATGTATTTACAGAATCACTCTCATTCGAGTTTCAATCTCTTCCTTTTGACTCGATTCCTTTGAATATTTGGAACGTTCCCTGCGGTTCCAAATTTCATTCGTGTCCCTCACTATTCATCTTCTTTCAATTCTGGAGCATCACATAACTCCACTTCGAATGACCCTTATAGTGAATCGGTGGTCTCGCCAAACTTCGAATGATTTGTGAAGGGGTGAAACTCCTTTATAATAGGCATCGATTTACCGGAGATTTTTGTATCCTCGGTTTACGATGCTATCTATTCCCTGCTATACCTGAATTCCATCTCTTGAGATCGAGTGTTGATTTACCTCGTAATTCAGCATCGATCTTATTCTTGAAGTTACGGACGACCCGGTTAAGGTTGCCCGTGAATTAAATAAACTTACCCATTTCCCGATTCTGTTATTGAATCATCTTATCTTTTCTTTCGAATTTGTCTTCGAATCAGAATTCTCTTTGATTTGAGTCCATCAAATTTGAATCTCTATCCTTGCTTTGAATCCATTCTTGTATCGTCGAGCGAGGAAGTGTATTTGTGAATTAATATGAAAAATGTTTTTATATATTGTGTTGTTTGAGTTGTTGATGTGATTTGGGTTTCCGATCGATTCGTCTGATCAGCGCTATCGATAGGATTTCCAAAATACTTGAACAGAACAAACTGACACAATGTTGTTTTCAAATTTGGTAAACAAAATAGTTTTGGATTATTATATTATATATAAATATAACTTTTCTGAAATTAAATTGTTAATGAATTTGTTGTCAAAAATGATAATATTTGATTTTCATTTATTGTTTTATAAACCACTGACTATTGCATAATATGAATAAATGAATTTATAAAACTTGGATATAATTTGATTTGGAATCTGAAATGAATTTAAATCAAGAATGGGAGAATTTAATTCCCGGTGTTTTCAAACTTTGGGTTTAAATTTTAAAATGCATATTATAAAAGAAATTTCAAATAGAAACCATTTTTAAAGAATTTTAAATGTTGAAATCAGTGCTCTTCTCTTTGTCGCTGGAAAATAATTTCGATAATGGCGGCCGCATCATCGACATTCATTTTCGAGTTTCGAAGTGGAGAGACCAATTCGTAGCTTTGCTACAGTTTTGTTTTGGAAATTAAATCGATTTAAATTTCTTTAGTATGATTTGATTATATATATATAGGTATATTATTTTAAATTTAATTTGATTTAATATATATAGTATATACATAATTATCTCTAAAGGGGTTTGAAATTAAACAGAAATTTAATTCTTAAAATTATGTTAAACGATGTTTTCAATTATAAATAAAGCTAAATTTTGGATAAATATTTAAACTTGAAATAATTGAATTTGAAAATATTATTTGTATAGTTCTAAATTGCATTTCAATATAATTTACCTAAATTATTCAGAAGTTAAAATGTAATTGGATAGCATACAATATATAATGTCTTTATAAATAAAATTTGAGTGCGTATAATAAATATTTTACCCTTAAGTTTTAGTTATAAAATGTTACTAGAGATAAATAGAATAATAAGTTAATTGAATAATGGATGTGATTAAATAAATAAAAATTTTGTTTTGAAAGTTAATAAATTGAAATTAAATCAACTCAATGAGATATCTTGAGTTAATTGGATTAAAATTGAATTTCATTCTGAAAGAAACCTTTTGTACCTAACGTTAATAAATGAGAAATCAAATCAATTTAATGAAAACCTTGAATTTAAAAACAAATTGTTGAATATAAATTTATTTAAGTTGAAATTTATATGTTAAATAAATTGTTTATTTTGTCTTCAATCTATTTTCTTCTACTTGGTTCTATTCTCCTACCTCCTTCCTTTTTGGGGACAAAAAGTTTTGAGTGGGGGAGAGTGTAACAACCCGCAGATTTAACGGGTTTTAATAACGTTATTAATTGGAATTTTGTGGGAATTTTAAACGATAAAATTTTGAAATATAAATTTGATATTTGGAATGCGTCTAGTTAAACATAACAACTGGTAAATTTTCGTCCGAAAATACGGAAGTTTATTTCGTGCGTAAATTTACTTCAATTTAATCAGTTAAAAAGCGATGAAAATAAAACATTTTCGGAACCTAAATATTTTTACATAGAAAAATTCTACACCATCTTCTGAGCATGACGTCATTTTTCGTTTTTCAAAATTCGGACATCTTTAGCTCCGTCGATCTTATTTTTTCTACGTTTTTCCTGCATTTTTCGCCAGTAGAAAATTCGAGTTATAATTAAATCATACCACTGATATCTATATGCCGTTTTGATCGTCTCGTCATGCTGATCTCCGTAATATATCCATCTCTGCATTTCGACGTCTGATACGCGACGAAGATCGCAAAACGGATAGTCGTATCAATTGCGAAATTTCAACTTTGATTCCCGGGTTCATTCAATTTCCAACGGTAGAAGTCAAGTGGTCATTGCCTTTATTATTCCTTGAAATTTTGTGTGTGACCTTGCCATGCCCACTGCTTTAGTTTGGTTGGTACGTTTCATTATAGCATGCCTTTATTTTGAAACGGTAAACCTATTCTCTTTCCATTTGATTCCTAACATTTCCACCTCTCTGCTCATTTTTTTTCTTCTTCCTACCTAGTTTCTTTCGGCCATTAAAAAAAAATTTGCTGATCTTCACAGCTCGCCCAAAGCCTCCGTCCTACTTCTTCCATTTCACGTGTTCGATCGGGCCATCTCAACTCCACCTTACCTTTGGCTCATGCACATGCCCACCGTCCTTCCACCTTGAAGTCTCTCTTGCTCAGCCGTTGCTCCGCATCAAGCAACACTATAACACCCTATGCCTCCTAGTGTTCATCTTCTTGGCGTTTTCTTCCCTGATACTGTCATCTCCTCTTCTCACACATTTAGGTTAGTATATATATTTACTTTGCAGATAAATTTAATATATAATGTGTATATATAACCGTCATTTATATGTATGGGCTTTATTGGATCTGTTTTGGAGTCTGCATATTTAGCAAAGTAAATTTATGATAAACTTATTTTAACTTTGAGCTCATATACATATTATAAAATTATATAAGAGATTAGATTACTTATGCAAGCTATGTAGTAGTTTATATGAATGTTGCACCAGAGGATCTGCGTGTGCAGATTCTTCTTATTACTTGTTGTATACAGGCGTTTAACAATCTACACACTTACTTATATTTTGACTTGAATTCCATATTTTAAAATTTGATGAATATTTGCGGTTTGAATTGCATACCTATTAGCTTCTATATGAGCGGCTTCTACCATGGAAATTGTATTTCTATTTGACATAACATCAGATCCTTTCTATAGTATACTGGTTTAAAGAAGTATAGTATGAGTTGGTTTCAAAGTATGGATATTATATAAATATCAGTTTGAAACATCTCATGTATATTCAAATATGACATGTTTTGTTCTATATAGGCACGGGTTTTGAATGTATGTATAGGTAAATTTTGGTTTTGTTTACCATTGTCTGTTTCATATCTATATTTAGATATTATCTGTACAGTTATTCTATTTTAAGTGTATATAGTACTTTTAAGATGATGTGCCCAGATTGTAAAGATTTGTTGTTACTATTTAAGTCTATATATTTTTCTGCTAGTGTATTATATACATCAGTCGTCTATTTTTAGTGTATGTATATATTTTATAAATTAAGGTATTATAAATATGGATACTATATATATTTTGTATTATATTACATTTTGTGCAGTAGTTTATAAATGTTAGTCCAGTTGCTGTTTCATAGTCTAGCATAGGGAATTTTGTTAAACAATAATATATATATATATATATATATATATGTTTATCTATGCGTTGCGTTGGTTTATAAATGTGTATATTTTATTATTTTGTACTAGCTATATATTGGTTATACACAAAGTTGTTTACAACGTATAAAGTTATGTATTCATTTATTTAAAAAGTTTTCGAAGCTAAAAAAATGTCAAGCTTTGCCAGTATGACGTTGTTTCCACATTCAAGACGGCAACCACTAGTAATATATATAGTTATTCTCCCAAGTGTTACAATATATTTATTTTTAAGTAAGTACATGTTAATCTTATTAGGAACATTGATTTTTGGATTTTAAATATAAAATTTTTGCTTGTATATCAGTTTCAATTATACGTATTATTTCAAATTATACCATGTATAAATATGTTTGTTTATTATAGGCGTTTTATTTAAAACAATGATTTTGAAATATATATATATATATATATTTAAATTTAAAATGTGATTGAAATTTTGAATATGATATATACAGTTATATGTAGTTATATAAGTTCGCTTATATCAATTTTCTTCATCGATCTAGTTCTGATGTGAGTTCGTCCCCTCCTATATATCAGCTTGTCCGTCGAATTCGTGCCAGTCTTGCTTCGTTTTGAAATTCGTGCTTGGACCCGCGACTCATCTCATTATAGTTCATCTCTCTAGCCTTGAAAGGTGAGCATTCACTCATGATTAATGTTCTTTTATTTATTAAATTTGATTTCAATTGAAACGACAATTGAAATATGCTGTTATTAGTTATGTACACTGTTATTACCTGTATCTGTTCACCTATGACATCTGACACCATTATTTGTTAATTATTTATGGGACGATAATACAGTTTAGTTGATAATTGATTGATTGATTGTTGTTTACATTGGACGTTAAATTGTTAATAGTGATAAATAATTTGAAATTGAATTGATGAAGGATAGTTAGATTTGATATATGTGTTGAATTTGATTAGTTAAATTTGTATAATATGACCCCTTGAGATGCTAAATTAATTGACACATAGAATATGGTTAATTACACCTTGAACCATTGAAATGTATGTGGTTTAAATTGATATAGTATGAAATTGAATAATAGATATCAAGTGAAAAACCGTATAAATAATTAGTGTAATAATCTTTAATCTACATGAAATGATAGTGTAGATTCTAGAAATAATTATATTAATTTGCACAAACAACAATGTGAATTAATACGATTATTTCGGGATTATTTGAATTAATTATTGGATTGTTGATATTGGTTGTTGTTATTGCTTGTTTATTTAATTTGACACCATTCCAGTTACCACACTACAAGTTCCCTTTGCTATGCTTTGATTTTTGAATTGAAATGGAATCGGGTTGAAATGATAAATACCCAAATGAACTTGGCCTGGGATTGAGAATTAAATAAAACCCGATTGGTCAATAATTTGATTTAAAAATAAAATAAAGATTTTATTGTATAAATAATAAGGTTTTGAAATGAAGTTAGAATTTGAACTTTTATGGAAGGAAAATATTAATATTTAATAATCTGAATCAAGATATTAACATAGCAGTCGATGAAAGAATGTTGTTTTAAAATTTGAATTATAAATAATTAAGTTTAAAATTATTTAATAATTAAGTTGAAATTATTTAATAATTAAGTTTTGAAAATTATTTAATAATTAAATAAATTGAATTATTTAATAGTTAAATTAAATTGAACCTCTTGAATTAGTGAAATTTAGTTCTTTATTAATTAAGTTTTGAAATGTGTAATTAAGCAAATGAATAAGTGAAATTGAATTTCTTTAACAAAAATTAAAATAGGATTTATTGAATCAATGTAAGACTTGCAATTTAAAGAATTGATTTGATGAATTTAATTTAATTCAAATTTGTAAGTTTTGATACGATGAAGTTGAACTTAAGCAATTGATATAATGAATTGGAAATTAAATAGAAAATTATTTGAATGACAAATTTACTTAATGAATATTGAATAAAATTGATCAATGAATTTAAATTGATTTGAATGTTAAATTAAATAAATTTAAATGATTTCGGAATGAAACTTATATACGAACTTGAATCAATATTTGAATTGTTTTAAATAGAAATTGAAATTGAATTATAAGATTTTGAAAAATATGATTTGGAAGTTTCGAAACGTAAATTGTGGAAATTGATTTAGAAAGAGAAATGAAATGTCGGTTTACAAATTCAAATTGAACTTGAATTGATTTAGTTTTGAAATTTGTTAAGCGACCAATCGGTGTAATAATTACGAAAGTTATTAAAGAGACCGGAATCAGTTAGGGACATACTCACTGTCTAAACCGAAAACCACTTTAATAACTGTACGTGGAGTGTGATCTAGAATGAAGTGGTTGGAATGATGTACGTGATGACTGAAGAAAGAGAACGATAATGGATAGCCTTGTGTGACGCCCCACCTCTATACCCACGCTAGCCAAGGACACTACGGAGTAATGCCGTCAACTAGCACGGAGAATAAGGCTGTTGAGGAGCGACCATCTGTATAATTGCTTTGTGCGAGTACCGATATGCCAGATTAAAAATATAACTTTTCATCTCAAGATGAAATCCGACATACAGATACAAACTCAAAACTACTACACAGTGGCTATATGGACCTTGGAAACAAATATAGAAATAAACATAACACAAATCAGTCACAGACAAATCATATCACAAAGGCAGAAGAAGATATGAATATAAATATACAACACATGAAAGTGTACATCAGAGTAGTGGTCAGAAAGATCCACGATAATACAAAAAGAATAGCAACACGTGCTATACAAAAGAATAAGTACACAACATAGAGTCTATATCTCAAATGTGTACATCCAAAAACTACTAATCTATGTAGTTAGCCAAAAGTCAGAAGATGGCTCCAGATAAGAAGTCATGAGGAAGCACCTGTAAAATCTCAGTCTGACCCGAGTATTATTTAAGAAGAAAATAATAAACGGATCAGTCTAGCTATAATTATCAGATAAAATGATATAGAATAAGAGATATGACCAAAACGTATGATAACCATAAAGTCATACTGTGATAAGTATCTAATCGAAAATCAACCCAGAGATTAATCAATATCACAAGAATCTTCTCAAAGATTAAAAGAATGTCATATTCTTAATTTAATTCACCAAGCCACAATAATTGACATACATATCAATGCCAACTTAAAAGGTGGTGAAACATAAATTCCAGGAATCAATATCCAGGAATCACAAAAGTTAACGACACACAAATTCTAGAAATCATCAACAAGAAATCCAGAAAACACAAGAAAGAGGATGGCCAATCCCATAAAAATGAGCCGGAGCTCCTCCTGATGAGCCGAAGCTCCTCCTGACTGGGTATAGTCCCCCATTGCGGACTTTGAGCCGAAGCTCCTCCTGATGAGCCGAAGCTCCTCCTGACTGGGTATAGTCCCCCATTGCGGACTTTGAGCTGAAGCTCCTCCTGATGAGCCGAAGCTCCTCCTGACTGGGTATAGTCCCCCATTGCGGACTTTGAGCCGAAGCTCCTCCTGATGAGCCGAAGTTCAATAAAACGAAGAACAGTCCTTCACATGGACAAAGAGACATCGCATATTGCTAGTCTAAACCATAAAATGATCATCATCGATCATTAGGAAGTGTCAATTACACTAAGCTAGTAAATATATGAGTTTAGCTTCATGTCCCATAACCACTTGCTTAACTTAAATATTTACGAACAAATTGTAGATATCCACTAGAAAATTGTCACAAGAGGTTCAATCGAACAAGTCCATAAATTAACCGACGAAGTAAACGCAAGCGTTTCATACCACTTGTTTTGCTAAGCCGTTTAATTAGATTTTCTCATACGAATGAGGTAAAGGTTTGTATATACTAATAGATTGGAAAACGGTTTTAAGAAAACGAACTTTTGATATTTAAAATAGTGTTGAAATCGCTTTGATGAAAGAGTTTTGATATTTACTACGAGTATTGAAACCTTCATATCTTTAAAGTGACAAGTCACAAAACGATTGTTGAAACGAATCGAATTACATAAAATTCACGTTCGAAGACGTGATAAAAATCCAAAGAAATCAATTCCCAAAACCATCAAAGTAAGAAGTTCTGTTGAATGTTTTTCGGATAAGATCCCCTACGAAAGAGAGTATGGGGTTCGACCTGCCCGGTCAGGTCGCGGGGGTCCAGGGGGCAGCGCCCTCGGTGGGGTGTGGGGCAGCGCCCCGTTAAAACGGTACGACCTAGTGAAGACAAAATGAGGTCTAACGACCTAAGGGGGATAGGGTCGAGCGACCTAACGAGGTACCATCCCGAAAGAGGAGTCATCAAAGTCTTAAGAAATGATAACAACAAATAGGAGACAACACGAATCGATTAAAGTTGGAAATTCAAACAAAATAGGCAATATAGGCATAATTGGCAAATAGGAGCAGGTCGGTCAACCGGACTCCCTGAGTCGGTTGACCGGACCAGAGACAGAAGTGCTCGGGTAGCAGGTCGGTCGACCGGACCCTGAGGTCGGTCGACCGGAGCCTGTAACCTGCACTTCCAAACAGAGGCAGGGAGATGCTAGAGTAGCAGGTCGGTCGACCGGACCCTGAGTTCGGTCGACCGGAGCCTGTTGCCAGCACTCCCATGCCAATCAAATGAATGCCAATCCCTTCCGAAATGCAATCGGTCGAGCAACGGCACTAAGGGTTTACGCTCATCGACTACCCGGCCATATAATCTCTTCGATTCATCACCAAAAACATGATCAAAACATCAAAGTTAGGATTTTCAAAGGATTGAACTCAAACACTAAAAATTGGAATATTCACCAAATCAATCCAAACCAAGTGCAATTGCACAAGAATAAGTGTTAGGAATTCATACCTAACAATCGAAGATAAATATAGTTTAAGATGTGAGATAAAAATCTCACCTTTTCACAAAAACAATGAAGAAGGAGCTTGAAAGCAAAGGGAGAATCAACCACACTTCAATCTCAACACAAGGAGCTTGAATCTAAGCTTAAAAGAGAAACATATCCTAAATTAGGTTTAGGAATTTTCTGAAATTGGAAGGAGAAAGAGTTGGAGAAGAAGATGGAGATACTTACCAATAGTTTCCCTTTGAATTTGGAGCTAAAACTTGGATTTGCTAAAGGAACTAGGGTTTAGGATTTTAATTTTCCATCTTCACCACCATTTTCAGTTTTGCTAGAGTGTTTTGAAGAAATGAAATAAAGTGAAGTGGAGAGGGTAGGGATGAACAAGGTCATAGAGATAGTTGGGGTGAAACCCAAACCCAAAGCCCAATAGAAAATGTCAAAATTCGACTTACTTCAAATATATCGATGTTTATACTTAAAAAAGTCGCAAACGCCATTTTGAACTCAATGGAAGTGGTCTCGAGTCCTAATTCGACTGTTTGCAAAAAGTAGCTTTTCGGACTATAATCCGACGAACGATGTTATATTTAAATAAAATATTTAAATATAAAATCGATAAATATGCGGGTTGTTACAGACTCCCCTCCTTAAAGAAATTGCGTCCTCGCAATACTTAAGAAGAAAATAAATAGTAACAACCATAAAAGCATATCAATACAAAAGAAAATTTGAAATGAGAAGTTCACCAAAGAGAGCATGAAAGAGAAAACCCGGACGAGTTCGCTCGATGAATTCTCTAGATTTCCCAAGAGCAATCCTTGGGATTTGAGAACCATTGAACTTTCATAAGAAAAACATCTTTATTTCGAAGGCGTTCAACCTCCGAAGCAATGGTGCGAATAAAATGTTGCTCAAAAGTCAAATAGGCGAAACTTCAATTTCCACAATAACTCCGGACTCAAGAATAAAATTGGAATCCCTAAGGCATTTCCGTAGTAGAAAGACGTAAGAAAACGTCGTGAATAGAAGAAAATTGAGCCGGTGCAACGGCGTAGTACAATAACGGTACGCCAGAGAAACGAGAAACTCGAATAATTTGGAACAACGGCATAGTACAATAACGGTACGCCAGATGAACCAAAGCTCAAATAATTCAAAACATCGACGTAGTGCAAACGGTACGTCAAATGAACCGAACTCCATATAAGAACATCAGACACTAGTCCATAAAAGAAATGAGATAAAGCTCAATAAAACGAAGTATATCAAAACGTCCGATGGACTTGATAAAAAGATAATTCCATTCAGACATCATCAAAGAAACAACCACTTGTTGTTTACGACTAAGCGCATTGGCAACATGATTTCCCTTCTGGGAATAAAAAGAATATCAAGATCATAAGATGCAAGGAACTCGATCCAATATTAAGTTCCTTATGAGAAAATAAATATTCCAAAGATTTATGATCAAGGCGGAGAACAAATTTCTCACCCAAAGATATTGATGCCAAAATTCTAAAAGCGAAATCAATAGCCGCGAGCGCTAGATCATGAGTGGCATACCTAGTCTCGATAGGCTATAACTATTTAGAAGAATAAATGATAGCACGCTCTCTTTTGCAAGTGAACGGCATCAAAACCAATACAATTAGCATTGGTACAAAAGAGAAAATCTTGGTTCCCTTCGGGAATCACAGGAATAAGAGTATCGGGAAAGAATTCTTTCAAATAATCTTCTTTACCGAAAAGCTAAACTTTCAAAAATTACAAATATCTTTATGTAATAATCTTCCTAGAGAAATTTACATTTTACTAATCAATTTACTGTGTCTGATTGTCTCATCAAAGCGTTTATTCCTATCGATAACGTTGATCAAGCGCATCGACCAAAATTTTTAAAGCACTCAATGGGCAATACAATCACAAAATCATCTTCAAGATAATAAACATGTTTCTTAAAAACTTTTAAGAATATTCTTTGTTTGCTTAAAGAACAAAAATCCAATTGTACTTATAAATAAATCTTATGAAAAAGATTTGCAAAATTTTAAATTGCTATTTTTACCCAAAATCATTGAATACCAGAATGGTCTCATCGAAATATTCATAGAATACTCGATTTACAAAAATGGATGAAATAAACTGGATAAACTGAATGACATAACAAGTCATTCATAAGAATCATAACGAGTGCGGAATGCGGTAAATGGAATTCTAACTCCCGCAACTCGTAGCAAATGAAAACTGGTGGCAAGGTTGAGCTGAAAGGACCTTAACACCACTCAAAAGCTTTCTTAGGTGATAATCTCTACATAAGCGTGCAAAACCGGATCTAGGATGAGTAGGCTCTGGAATGGGTCCAATAGCTTGAGCATTCTTAACAAGATCAAGAAGCTGCTGGGCAGACATAAATACTCCCTCCTGAGGAGTAGCACTGGATTGACCGGCGCTGGGACGGCCAGGTCTAACGATTTCTCTTCTTTAAGAAAGAAAGAAGAAGAAAAAGTTATTCTCAGAATGAATATCAAACAATCTTGATTGATAAAATAAGGAATCATAAAAGAAAATAGGATAGAACGGTACAAAGACACGAATAAAATCCTAAGGCACAACTCCTAAGAAAGTCTTAGGACATGATCCTTGCTAGATAATTCTACACTGTTCCGAAGTTTGGCTCTGATACCAAGCTGTGACGCCCCACCTCTATACCCACGCTAGCCAAGGACACTACGGAGTAATGCCGTCAACTAGCACGGAGAATAAGGCTGTTGAGGAGCGACCATCTGTATAATTGCTTTGTGCGAGTACCGATATGCCAGATTAAAAATATAACTTTTCATCTCAAGAGGAAATCCGACATACAGATACAAACTCAAAACTACTACACAGTGGCTATATGGACCTTGGAAACAAATATAGAAATAAACATAACACAAATCAGTCACAGACAAATCATATCACAAAGGCGGAAGAAGATATGAATATAAATATACAACACATGAAAGTGTACATCAGAGTAGTGGTCAGAAAGATCCACGATAATACAAAAAGAATAGCAACACGTGCTATACAAAAGAATAAGTACACAACATAGAGTCTATATCTCAAATGTGTACATCCAAAAACTACTAATCTATGTAGTTAGCCAAAAGTCAGAAGATGGCTCCAGATAAGAAGTCATGAGGAAGCACCTGTAAAATCTCAGTCTGACCCGAGTATTATTTAAGAAGAAAATAATAAACGGATCAGTCTAGCTATAATTATCAGATAAAATGATATATAATAAGAGATATGACCAAAACGTATGATAACCATAAAGTCATACTGTGATAAGTATCTAATCGAAAATCAACCCAGAGATTAATCAATATCACAAGAATCTTCTTAAAGATTAAAAGAATGTCATATTCTTAATTTAATTCACCAAGCCACAATAATTGACATACGTATCAATGCCAACTGAAAAGGTGGTGAAACATAAATTCCAGGAATCAATATCCAGGAATCACAAAAGTTAACGACACACAAATTCTAGAAATCATCAACAAGAAATCCAGAAAACACAAGAAAGAGGATGGCCAATCCCATAAAAATGAGCCGGAGCTCCTCCTGATGAGCCGAAGCTCCTCCTGACTAGGTATAGTCCCCCATTGCGGACTTTGAGCCGAAGCTCCTCCTGATGAGTCGAAGCTCCTCCTGACTGGGTATAGTCCCCCATTGCGGACTTTGAGCCGAAGCTCCTCCTGATGAGCCGAAGCTCCTCCTGACTGGGTATAGTCCCCCATTGCGGATTTTGAGCCGAAGCTCCTCCTGATGAGCCGAAGCTCAATAAAACGAAGAACAGTCCTTCACATGGACAAAGAGACATCGCACATTGCTAGTCTAAACCATAAAATGATCATCATCGATCATTAGGAAGTGTCAATTACACTAAGCTAGTAAATATATGAGTTTAGCTTCATGTCCCATAACCACTTGCTTAACTTAAATATTTACGAACAAATTGTAGATATCCACTAGAAAATTGTCACAAGAGGTTCAATCGAACAAGTCCATAAATTAACCGACGAAGTAAACGCAAGCGTTTCATACCACTTGTTTTGCTAAGCCGTTTAATTAGATTTTCTCATACGAATGAGGTAAAGGTTTGTATATACTAACAGATTGGAAAACGGTTTTAAGAAAACGAACTTTTGATATTTAAAATAGTGTTGAAATCACTTTGATGAAAGAGTTTTGATATTTACTACTAGTATTGAAACCTTCATATCTTTAAAGTGACAAGTCACAAAACGATTGTTGAAACGAATCGAATTACATAAAATTCACGTTCGAAGACGTGAGAAAAATCCAAAGAAATCAATTCCCAAAACCATCAAAGTAAGAAGTTCTGTTGAATGTTTTTCGGATAAGATCCCCTACGAAAGAGAGTATGGGGTTCGACCTGCCCGGTCAGGTCGCGTGGGTCCAGGGGGCAGCGCCCTCGGCGGGGTGTGGGGCAGCGCCCCGTTAAAACGGTACGACCTAGTGAAGACAAAATGAGGTCTAACGACCTAAGGGGGATAGGGTCGAGCGACCTAACGAGGTACCATCCCGAAAGAGGAGTCATCAAAGTCTTAAGAAATGATAACAACAAATAGGAGATAACACGAATCGATTAAAGTTGGAAATTCAAACAAAATAGGCAATATAGGCATAATTGGCAAATAGGAGCAGGTCGGTCAACCGGACTCCCTGAGTCGGTTGACCGGACCAGAGACAGAAGTGCTCGGGTAGCAGGTCGGTCGACCGGACCCTGAGGTCGGTCGACCGGGGCCTGTAACCTGCACTTCCAAACAGAGGCAGGGAGATGCTAGAGTAGCAGGTCGGTCGACCAGACCCTGAGTTCGGTCGACCGGAGCCTGTTGCCAGCACTCCCATGCCAATCAAATGAATGCCAATCCCTTCCGAAATGCAATCGGTCGAGCAACGGCACTAAGGGTTTACGCTCATCGACTACCCGGCCATATAATCTCTTCGATTCATCACCAAAAACATGATCAAAACATCAAAGTTAGGATTTTCAAAGGATTGAACTCAAACACTAAAAATTGGAATATTCACCAAATCAATCCAA
Source organism: Allium fistulosum (assembly GCA_030737815.1). NCBI lineage: Eukaryota > Viridiplantae > Streptophyta > Magnoliopsida > Asparagales > Amaryllidaceae > Allium > Allium fistulosum. Next base: position 360,514,693 of record CM060904.1, read on the forward strand.
ACCAAGTGCAATTGCACAAGAATAAGTGTTAGGAATTCATACCTAACAATCGAAGATAAATATAGTTTAAGATGTGAGATAAAAATCTCACCTTTTCACAAAAACAATGAAGAAGGAGCTTGAAAGCAAAGGGAGAATCAACCACACTTCAATCTCAACACAAGGAGCTTGAATCTAAGCTTAAAAGAGAAACATATCCTAAATTAGGTTTAGGAATTTTCTGAAATTGGAAGGAGAAAGAGTTGGAGAAGAAGATGAAGATACTTACCAATAGTTTCCCTTTGAATTTGGAGCTAAAACTTGGATTTGCTAAAGGAACTAGGGTTTAGGATTTTAATTTCCCATCTTCACCACCATTTTCAGTTTTGCTAGAGAGTTTTGAAGAAATGAAATAAAGTGAAGTGGAGAGGGGAGGGCTGAACAAGGTCATAGAGATAGTTGGGGTGAAACCCAAACCCAAAGCCCAATAGAAAATGTCAAAATTCGACTTACTCCAAATATATCGATGTTTATACTTAAAAAAGTCGCAAACGCCATTTTGAACTCAATAGAAGTGGTCTCGAGTCCTAATTCGACTGTTTGCAAAAAGTAGTTTTTCGGACTATAATCCGACGAACGATGTTATATTTAAATAAAATATTTAAATATAAAATCGATAAATATGCGGGTTGTTACACCTTGACACTTGTGTCAAATTGGAAATGACTAAAACAGGAGCCGTGCCGGGCCAAATGGGGGTTAGCTACCTCGAGCGAACACACTTCGTCGAAAACTACTCATTACTTGTTGTCGATTGGTGCACCCTTGATTTTGGGAGTGTTGTTTCGCGGTGTTGCGATCGCTGCGGCGATGCGTTCTCACCAGTCTGGATCAGGCAAACGGTAGTTTCACTACCTTGGGTATTGCCTCATGTGCCTTGTCATACTTGTATTCCTACATACGCGACCACTACGAATTTGTTTTGTGTTATACCTATGGAGTACTACCTGATATCCCACTAGTTTACGGTGGAGTTTACAGTGCTGTATAGACTATAACGCTTATATAAAATGTGTTAAGGGGGGTAATGGTAACGCCTTAACACTATTTTGATACCTTATATTACTGATAGACATTATCTACTTAGCGTACATTACTACCTAGTAGATAGTTTAACGGATCCTTAAAGGATGGTTATTCCAAACATCCTTTGAGTTACTTGTATTTCAGTTGTTATTTCACTTGAGTTGGATTTATTGATATAAGATAGTTAATCCTGACTCGAGTGTCTTGTGTTTTGCTTTACGCTCGGGTCAGACTGAGTGTACCAGTATTCAAGACTTACCTTTGGAGTTGGAGCTTTGCTTGAAGATCCAGCTATCTATTCTGCTTTCAGTATTTGATGATTCCAGTGATGTATTCTGATTTGTATCTGATGTATCGTGTTACTCTTCTGTTGTATCTGGTTTAACTCTGATGTAACTTATATATTTATATAGTAGCTTCATGAACTACTATCTCTTTTATTTCCGCTGCAATTATTACTCTGTGTCTGTGATCTGTGATTATTTATTTATTGTATATGTTCAGATTTGCCAAATTTAAATTAACAATTCGGTATTTTGAATTATTCAAGTCCGACATGTGTGGATGCGAATGGTCCAAAATAGCGGGTCGTTACACCTCCTATTGTGCCGGACCCACTCCATCAGGCATCTGCACTAGCTGCACGCCCATCATTGGAAACTCCTGTGAGTGCCATTTGTGAAAATACATTGCCTCGTATTGATAACTATTCTTGATTGGGTAAATAATATTTACCCAACACTGCTACGGCCTAGCATCCGCTCCTAGGGAACTAGCTTCCCTACAAGTCCTAGCATGCATCCATTTGCCTTTAAATAGACCCACAACAATTCATGTTTTATATAATTTTGTTTGATAAATTTGGGCCTTAGGTCGAGGTTCAGTTTTCCAATTTTTACTAAGAACGGTCGACCGCCTATATCAAACAATCAACCACTACCGGTCGGTCGCTAGGATTTCCAGGTCGACCGGTCACGAGCACAAATTAGGGTTCTTCATATTTAAACCGTCGATTGTTTATTCATGTCATTTGCAGTGTTAATTACTCTAATTTACTAAGTGGTCAGTTTAATTGTCAAATTACAATTCAATTTAGGGTTTGTAAATTTGATAATAGAAAATGTGCCAACACAATTATTTAGATTAGAAAGTTATTGTAAGTCCAATTCTAGGGTTTTAGATTCAAATCAAGGGTTTATCAATTTAATCACAAGAGAGGTATGCTAGCATCAAATTAGGTTTAGCGATTACAGTAATTTAAATTTCCATCTAGATTACACTTTTCAATTTAGGGTTTCTAACTTCATCCTAGATCATAGAGAATAGATCAATTTTAACTTAAATTAATCACAAAATTAAATTTGTTCTCACTCACCTCAAGCCTAAGCTCGTCTTATTTGCTTTGCCTGAGAATTTCCATTTTGTATCCTAGCTTTGCCTACTTCTTCTAGATTTAATTGATTGTGTCCTTCCAGGTTGATTTTATTTTGATTTTTAAAGAAGATTTAGGGTTAGAGGAGATGTTGAATTTTGATAGAGCTTTGATATAGTAAACTATTAATGGAGAATTAGGGTTTCATTAGCTTAGTATTTATAGGGGTAGGGTTTTAGTATATGCCATTAGATTAGCTTAGGGAATATTTTTAGAAAATTTGGTCCTCTCATCAAAGTCTTTGTCTCCAAATAATAAATCTTGTTCATTCAATATGTCATCACGAAAGCAGACAAAGACCGATTGCATTCGAGTCATTGTCGATAGCCCCCTACTATGGTCTACAGCTACCAATTGACCTTTAACCTTGATTGGTCGACCATTAGTAAGGAATTTTTCTGAAATTTTAATTTTAAGCTTTCTATTCTATTTCTAATACTTCTAACGCCCGTAACTTCTCCATATTAACCCCCATTACAAAGTATTATATATGAAAATCATCCAAAAAAACTACCACAAACCCAGTGGTGCAAGTTTTGTAGCCAAATTCGAACGTCTATGAAAATTTTCTTTCAATTCCTTGTTTTAATTAAATTTACTTTCCTTATTAAATTTCCGTTTAAATTTCTATTAAATTGTCGTTAAATTTCACATAAATTTCCTAGGTGTTGCATGGTGAACTTCTTCTTCTGTTATGCACTGGGCCTCGTCTCCACCCTTCTCTTCTCTTGATATATACTATCATATCTTTTGGCCATGTCCACTACAAACTCATAAGGAGATGCTAGATGGTCTTGATATATACTATCATATCTTTTGGCCATGTCCACTACAAACTCATAAGGAGATGCTAGATGAGCCATCACCTTATGATCAAGCTCTTGATTCAACCCTCTAATAAACTTCTCATTTTTCTTCATAGGAGTGTTAAAGATCTCCCTGCCATACTTAACCAATGCATTGAACTTCTGGATGTACCACTCCATTGTAAGGTCACCCTGCCTCAAGTCAATGAACTCCCTCAACAACACACTCTACAGAGACTTTGATATGAACTGAGCCTCAAGCCTCCCCTTGAATTGCTCCAAAGTGATTCCCTCTTCTGGGGTTTCTACAATCACGGTGTCCTACCAATCTATTGTATCTTCCTGCAACTGCCTTGACGCTAGTCTTCTCTTCTACGCATCATTCAGTCTTAAGCCACTAAATATACACTCACAACTTCTCAACCAATTTAGTACTTCGATTGAAGGCTCCTTCCCTATAAACACCTTTCATACCAGATTTCTATAATCATTACTCATCCTTGGGAAATTTTCCCCCACCATACAGCTCTCGGTTGTACTGCCTTCAGTGCAGCTTCCTGCATCATCTGAGCCATGAATTGTCTAAATAATACATTCACATCCATACCCGCTTTATTAGTTGGCGGTGCAGCTTCCTCACCTACTGCCCTTGGAATTCTTTCTTCTCTTTACTCATTCCCTCCATTAGCCAGCCTATTTTCAATCTCTCTTCTAACACTTGCTCCTCCTATTGTGATCCGTCCACTTCTCAAATCCATCTTGCTTTTTCTGTTAAGCAAGTCTCTATTAGAAACTTGCTTAAAAAAAGAAGCAAGATGGAGCAAAAATACCATAGAAGAAAAGATATATCTCCCTATATATATAGCAACATATAAGTACAATATACACACACATACACTCTTATATATATATATATATATATTAGCGCATCCCCTCCCCGTGCGTTTACTTCTATCTTAGTTACTGCTCATATCATTTATTAGCTATGTTTTATTTAAGTTTCCCTAGACCTATGTTCTGATACCAACTGTGACATCCCCTACTCGAAACCCAAAGATGAACACCGATGATGCTGCACTCATCACCAGAATTATCTTTTAGCGACTAAAGTGATTTCAGTATAATATGAAAGCATCGGTAAAGTAAATAGAGCAAACTAATATGATTTCATTACATAGCAGTTTCTTTTGAATGTTTATTACATTTACTTCGGTCAATATTACCCAAAGGTAATGCCTGTGCAAGGGGTCAAATATAGTAGTAAGTAACATACTAAAAAGTCGGGTCCGCATATGAAGATGTGATCCGCACTCCATTATACAGCGGAAATAAAATCTTCATTAGCTAAAAAGCCTCATGCTTTGCATCAGTCCTCATACCACGGTCATTATTCCAAACCTGCCTGAGCCCATAAACTCAGCTACTCAAATGAGTACCCGTGAGTTTATGGGGAAAACAATAGTAAAAACACGGATCAGACATAAAGTCCGGTATGAATAATACTGCCTCCAAAAACAAATATATGGTGAATCCAACCTGCACTACACATTTTCCCCTCACTATTCAAACATAATGAGTAAAATAATTTAAACTAATGGTGCAATTATTTCTTATTTATGTCTTCAATTAAATTCTTCCTTAAGCAAATTTCCTTTACTTCTACACACCCTGCGTAGAACCAACCCTCTTCCTGGTTTAGATAGGTTTTACGTCTAAATATAGAATATTGCGCTCCCTTCGTAGACCCCATCTGGTTTCACTTATGGGTTTTTCTTTAACCTAGTATTGCTTAACCATTTACTCCTGCAATAACACTTTGTAGGTTTAATTTATTATTTAAATCATTCTTTAAATTATTCAATACTGTGCCCTAGCACGGTACTCACTTTACCTCCCTTTAGGTTTTGTCTCTTGCCTATTACTGCTAGGAATTACCCCCACCACAGTTTACTTTTAAATTTATTCATTATTACTACGGTGGACCGTAAAGAAACCCATATGCAGCCTTAAACTACAAAGAAACCCACATGCAGGATCTAAACATTTGTTTAATTTAGAACTACTTGGCCTTCCCCACCATAGTTCCTGGAAGTTGAATGCCTCTCCTCACCTTTGTTAGGTGTGCATTCGAATGAGCATCCCTATCTGGCATCAATAGCCCATCCAACTTCTTTCCTTTATCTACCACAGGATCCCTTCCCCCATTCTAACCTGGCCTCGACCCGAGTCCCATTGACTTATCTTATATAAGTCATATATGTTTGTCCTTTTTAGGGTAGAATCCTCCTGACCCATGCAGTACACTCTACACTTTACTTATTAAGTATTCCTTTCTAAGTTTTGGCATAGTATGATCCCTTCATATTCAGCGTAGTACACTTACTGATAAAATAGAGCTATCGCACTAATGTCGTACCCTGACAACTTTGACAACCCCGACTAGACCGTTACATGTATCGACAAATTATTCGTTCTTATTTTACTTTCTGTTATTTTTAGCCTTTTTAGTGAATAATTTGGACCTCCTCCCCTTTTTTACCAACCTCCGTTGGTACTGCATTCCCCCGCAGTACCTATCTACCCAGCACAGTTTTCTTTTAGTTGGTTTGCCTCTATTTCGTTATAGAAAATTCTGATAAATTTCCTAAAATTTCTAGAACCTCTATTCTTCCATAGTTTAACTTTATTTTGCCTTTTTAGGGCATTTCCCTTGTTTATTTTGTGTCATACGACTTCATAAGTTCATATATAATTATATAAGCTTAAGAAATCTCTTGAACTGTAAATCAACTTTCCAAATTTGGTCTTAAACATTATATAAAACTTTCATTGAGTTTTGAAATCATTACATTAGGGAAAACACATGTAAACATCCCATGTATACACATTTTTCCCCAAAAGATTCATTAACCCTTTATGCTTTTGCATGTAAACCCGTATGAACCCCATCACACATAAAAACCTATATATCAAAACCGATCTAATACATATACAAGAAATTGGATTAGAAGGGTTAAGTATTGCTCACCTAGATCTTTAAGATGTAGAGCTTTTTGTCTTCTTTAGTTTCTTCTAGCTTGCGTTTGTTTGTCTTCTTCTTATTTTCCTTTTTAAGCTCCACCATTAAAGCGTTTCTCTAGCTTTTGTTTCAGTTTGAATAGAATGAAATGAATGAATAGAAATGAGTAATGTTTATTGTCCCATAATATGTTGGGCCTAGGCCCTCATACTCGCTTTTCTTAATTCGTGCCTCTGTACCTTTCTTATTTAGCCTGCCTTATTCCTTTAATTGACTTATTTGATTAATTATAAAATTTTAGGATTATTACATACAACCAGTATGATCTTGGTTAGGGACGTACGTCGCTATTTGGTTGTATTCGAAGGAGGCATCCATAAAGGAGAGCAATTCATGGCCTGTTGTTTCGTCCACCAGTTAGTCAATTCTGGAGAGCAAGAAACAATCCTTTGAGCATGCATATTTTACACTCGAGATGTCGATGTTGTTCCTTCATTTCCCATTTCGCTTCTTGACCAAAACTGGGTTGGTCATCCATTCTAGGATATAGACTCCCTTATAAGCATGTTTGCCAACAAAATCTTTACCTCGTTATTTAATGTCATCGACCAGTCAGGTCCCGTATTGCTTTTCTTTTGTTTGAATGTGGGGTTAGATACTCTTGGATCAATGTTCAATGCATGACATATAATGCTGGGAGAAATCCTGCATATATCGGCATAATAACATACAAACACATCTTGGATATTCCTTAAAATTCCACCCGTTGCGCTTTTGGACCCCGCTCTAGTTGGGATTGACCTTCATCGCTTTTGTTGAAACATGCATGTCAATCATCAAAAACTCGATAGCCTCCACGGGCTCTTTAATTTAACCCTCTCCAACATTTCTTAGGTCAAATTCATTGAAATGGTCACTTGTGTACCTAAGGAGGGGCCCTTTCTTCAATTCCTATGCATTCAAATTTTTAATGCAAAGAGTCCTCTCTGCATTCTTACCATTTTCGATGCATTTACAGACACCCAAATGAGCTAAGACCGTAAGAAAGTGAGAAAGGGCTGGTTGTTGTAAGAGAGCATTGTATGCCAAGAAATCATCCACTAAAATGAAAGTCATCTTTCACATGGCTGATCTGGGACAATCCTCATGCTCAACAAATAAATCCAACTTTCCTAAGTGCATCTTACCTTCCAATGAACCTATGTAATTGCTTATTGCATGGAGTAATAACCTTTATTCACAATCCCATTCTGTAAAAAGCATCCTTAAATACAATATTGGCAATGCCCTCACTATCCACCAAAATATACTTCCGCATAGCCAAGGATAGCTAAGATTACCATTGGTTTGGTGTGTGGATATTGCTTCCCACAAAGGTCCCAACACTGAAGTTAATCTTTGTATCATCCCATTGAAAGGATTTTGCATCATGCTACTCGTCTACTACATAAGCAAATTCATCGTCGTCCTTCAGTGACTAGGCAAACCTTTCCATCTCAGCCCAACTTCTATCAGCAATATAAGGTCCTTTGGTTATTGTGTTAACCACTATCCTTCCACTATTTCTAAGGTCACCATTGGTCCCTTCCCCATGTTACCACGGGGAGGCTAACATGTTGGTTAATGAATGGGGATCGGAGGACCATTGAGACCTTTAACATATCTTTATAAAGATGTAGTCCTTAACGAAGTCACACAAGTGGTAAACGTTTCTCATATTTTTTGCAAGCAATTAGCAAGCTCAATTAGACGAAATCTGGCCCAATCAAAGCCAGCCCATCTAACCTATGATTAGTCCAGTTAAGGCCAGGCCCAAGCCCATGGTCTCAAACTAGTCCTTCAACCCAGCAAGGCACAATGGAAAAACCCGCCCTCTTCAAGATACCTTCACAAGACTAGGATCAGGCCCGAATCAGTCCCACCCGTCTCCTCTACATTGGACTTCCAGCAACAACGAAAGAACAGGACCGAGCCTTGATCTTTTCTCACCCGTCTCCTCTACATTGGACTTCCAACAGCAGTTAAAGACCAGGATAAGGCCCGGATCAGTCTCTCTAGGCTCCTCTACATTGGACTTCCAGCAACAATTAAGGACCAGGCCAAAATCGACCCTGTTTGGCTGCTCTACAGTTTACTTCTAATAGTAGCTAAAGGCCACCGCAACCTTTATATAAGTAAGACCAGGACTGAGCCTTGATCAGTCCTGCCCGGCTCCTCTACATTTTACTTCTAATAGTAGCTAAAGGCCACCACAACCTTCACATAAGCACGACCATGACCAGGCCTGGATCAGTCCTGCCTGGCTCATCTATATTAGAGTTTCTTTATAGCCAGATCTAGCCGGTGCCTAGCCTCCTTCTCGGACACCTCACACGCGATCCATTGCTCACCTTCCCCATGTGGTCCTTAACTAAATTCCAAGCCTGCTATGTGATTCCAAGATCTGGTCGACCGATTGGGCCATGTGGGTACTCAAGTGGAAGATAAAGTTGTCAATCCATCGCATCAAGGCATCTATAGTGGGGTGATGTGATGGGGCTTACCATTAGCATTAAATGCACATTTAATGCAAGCCCATGCCTTGTATAGAGAGGTGATGAGTGCTTTCTCATCCACCTCTCATCTACTGACCTACTTTACAAATGTCGACCATCCACCTCTACAGCCAGACCAACGGTCAAGACTGATTACCGCCTTTCTCATAGCACAATCTCAGTCATGCATTATCCATTTTAGCTACTATAAATACCCCACGTAATGATACTTTAAAGAGGTTGAGAAAAAACTAATAAAGCAAGGTTGGAAGTAAAACAAAGGTTGAAAGCTAAGAAAACAAAGGTTGGATTCTAGTCAACGATCCTAGATACTACGCACTTTCAACATTCTTGATACCACATAAGTCCTTCCGATTACATAGCCTATCAGTCTTAAGTACTTCCTACTTTCTCATTATTATCTTTTAATTCCCATAGTTGTAAAAGACATATGTAGTAAGAGAACTTCACGGTGGATGCAGGAAGCTTTGTCGAACCACTCTATATCTAGTGTTATTTACCTTCCAATTGTGTATTTAACTCCTCATTTTATTTAAGCCTAGTGATTAGAAAGTAACATTTTCTCTTCATAATGCACCTCGTTTCATTTCGAGGTTGGATAGGAAATTAGTCAACATTTTAGTGCTAGAAGGAGGGCCTCTCCTTAAAAGCTCTCCCTTTTCCACACTCTTGCTCTATAAAGGTCTGGTCTGACTTGTTACTATGGACAATCTTCCACGTTTGAAGGTAACTACTCTAATGGGCACGAAACCAAAGGTAATATTCTCTTTAGTGTTGTCCAGCCCAACCTAGGCTGTAACGGAGAAAGATGGCATTCTTTGATGTTGCAGCTGTCAAATGTGGGTCAGTTGGCCCGCGAAGTTAATGGCTTAAGGACACCATTGGATGCTCAAGCCACCGACAACTTTGTCCCCCATCTGCTCCAACAATCGACCTGGTCGATCTGCCTGCTTGTAGATAAATGCCTCTGGGAAGCTACAATCTCCTAAATACAGCCAAGGCCGAGGAGAGAGTGGTGCCAGAAATTCCGCTGATGAACGTCCCTGTCAATCCTAGGAGGTATGTCACATGCTTACCTAGTCGAATTAATCTCTCCTCGGAAGTGGCTTCACCTATTAGGCCAAATCGTCGTCTTTCCCCCTCAGTGGGATAGCCACCAGCTCTTGTTCAACTGCGAACTTCTACATTTGACCATCTCAATTGTGGCCCCCTACCGTTAGCAGTGCACATATGACCCCTTCGGCGTACTCCCAATCTCACAGAAGAGAGTGAATCATGCATTCCAAATCCCATATGGTGCATAGAGGGAGAACATCCCAAAACAGGGGTAGACTTAGCCCTCATCCTATAGCTGGCTAGAACATCCCAAAACAGGTCGATGTCCTCCTAAGAGAAGAAATGTATGCCCTCCGCCAATAGATCAACAGAAGCAAGCCAGTGCCGTTGGAGGCGAGGCATTCTCTGATGATGAGAATAGGGAACCATTCTCTAGTGAAATCTTGGATACTTACATCCATCGACGGTATGCTTTACTATCGATTAACAAGTACGATGTGAGTATGGACCTATCCGACCACATCACGACATTCAACTCTATTACCCATGCCGAATATCTCTTCGGCTCCGTAAAGTGTTTATTCTTCCCTTCTAACCTATAGAACTGGCCATCTACTAGTTCTTGCACCTATAATCACATAGCATCAACTCTTGGGCCCAACTATGTATGGACTTCAAAACTTGTTTCTTCACGTCCTACACCCTTGTAATGTTGGCCAACGAACTGGGTAATATCAGGTAGGGTCCTTCTCGGAGCCTATGGTCTTATGTCAACCGCTTCAACGATGAGTCCACCTGGGCCAGGGGTGTAGACGTTAATGGCTTGGTCGTAGCCCTAAGTTAATGGGTTCGATGCAAATATAAGATTTCGAGAGAACTCTAAAAGTAGCCAGCTTATCCCTAACCGACTTTTATCATTAAGCGAATGACATAATGAGGATGGAAGATGCGGATCTTTGAGACAGCAACAACGATAGCATGGTGAGCTATCCTGCCCAGACCAATCCTCGTAGCAACAACGGTCACGATAACAATGGTCGTTAAACCAACGTCCGAAGGACTCTAGAGAACAGTCCTTCTTACAAGCCTAAATATCATAATTACTCTTACTTGAATAGGGACATTGCTACCATCTACCATACCACTAGGAACCAAGTGCGGTATCAAAGGCCCGCCAGTATCAAAGACGGGAAGCAAGAGGAACCTCATCGCAATTATAAGTACTGCGATTTTCATAAAGTCAACGGCCACTCCATAATTGACTGTCATGTGCTCAAGTATGAGATCAAAAGACTCATTTGGGAAGGCATGCTTTTGGAATTGTTCATCGTCGGGTCGCGCAAAGGGAAAACCATGAAGAGCAGTCGAATCAACCCCCTCAGACAACAACCCGAATGTCCAAGCAATCACCGAGGTCTCTACTTTATGTGGGAGACCGTATGTGGCAAGTAGCAGCCAAGAGGCCTACTCCCGGTATTAGAGAGAGGTAGGCACTATAGGGCAGGTTTATTCATTAGAGTCTCGGGAATCAAAGGCACCTCGATTGGAGTCAGATTGGTTGATCAACTTCATGACCAAAGACAAGACATCAGTCTATTACCCCCATCATGACCCCATGGTCATCACTCTTTCCTTGGCCAACTCAAATGTGCATTAGGCCTTTGTGGTGGGAGCAATCTAGTCAACGTCATGTTTAAGAATGTGTTTGAAGCCCTCATGCTTCCTGCCTCCAGCCTCACCCCATTTATGACTTTAAGGGTGTAGGAATTGTTTCGATGGGCACAGCCTTGCTCGTAACAACATTTGGTCAAGAGCCTCGTTCAGCAATGATCTAGATTTATAGTAGTTGATTGCCCATCTGCTTATAATCTGTTAATAGGACGATCGGTGCTTACTGAGCTAGATGTCATCATTTCCTACAACTGCCTCATGATGAAGTTCTCCATCCAAGATAAGGTCGGCGAGATCAAGGGCAACCTGCTGAAGGCAAGGAAATGTTATAGAACTTCCCTTAGACAAGAAAAGAAAAGAGTTCTCATACTATAATAAGAGCATCCAGCGATTAGCACTGGTTTACTTAATAAATCTAATGGGCCAACCAACAGCCCGATCTTTTCCAAAGCTACCCTCAACCCCGAAGCATTGGCGGTGGCCCCCACTCAATCATAGTTGGCCTACTTGTCCAAGAGTCGGGGTCATCATTGCCTCGACCCTGACCGTTCATTACAGATAAGTTTTAAGTTGTAATGAAAAGTTATATATACATGTTTGTTTTCATTCTTCAAAATTTTGAGGGTGGGCTGCGTATAGCCCGCCCCACCATCCCACATCCTACACTAGAGTGAGAAAACCAATGCACTCAAATTTGGGTCAAGATCAACAATTGTCCCGTACCAAGTAATTTGTCACCCAGGAGAACCCCACAGCTCGTTCGCTTGGGATAAAGCCTGGGTTTGTCTTCCGCTCACCGTTTGACCGTTTGAAGCTCAAGAGAATTCGCGAGTGGGATTGTGTTTCCTTAAGCCGGTGCAAACCAACACTCTACATTCAGCCATCACTTGGCCACCTTAACGGCTTTCGCTTTAGGATCAATGATCTTCCTAAGCCCGACAACATATTACCTATGAGAACCCCATAGCTCGAGCGCTCGGGTTTGAGCCTGGGCTTGTCTACCATTCAACGTTCGACTACTTAAGTATTAAGATAGCTCGCAAGCTAACTTGCATTTCAACTCACACTAGTACTGATAGAGTTAGGGGTATGCCCTAGGGACAATTATGTAATTTTTTCCATAGATCTAACTCGATAACCAATCTTGCCAAATAAAAAGTGTTTTCTTTCTATTATATACTTGGTATACTGTGTTATATTAATTACTTATTTTGTTAAAAAGTAAATTTAATATAGAAAATCCATAAGTGGTATGTTTTGTAGTAGCTATTATATTATGTTGTAATCGTGAGTGATTTATCATAATAAAATGAACATATTGTTATATATATTCCTAATCAAGATGTATCAAGACTCTATATTGATACATCAGTCGACACTAGAGTACGTAATGCTCTCCAAACGTTGGGCAATGTATTACTCATGGCCATTGGGACCACCATGGAGTAACGTACTAATAGGTATTAGATAACTACGGAATGACTTACTCGATAGTTTTATGTTGGTTAATATAACAAAGGTCAAACAGAGAATATCGATGTGATAATATTATACATTCCTTCGACTTGAAAATACTATCAAGCTTTAATGTGGAAATTCGCTTTGATTATAGTTAAATCATGGCATGAAATCCATCGAATGATTATAGTTAGGTCGAGTGGAAGCATTAGAAGTAAAACGCAGTTCAATAGAGAACTCGTCATCATGGTTATATGGGGTTAGTATTACGGTCAACTATAGTAATCTCAAAATCAAAATTTATGGCCAAAGCAGTACGGTTAATAATAGTTGTTATTATTGAAACAAAGATTTTGTGTTTGTAGTTACAAAGTTGAATGTGGACAATGTTGGAAATTTGACCAAAATAAAAGTCCAAAAGTCCTAATGTGGTATAGTTTTGACGAAGAGTATTGGTGTAAATAATTATTACTACCATGCACCGCTTATATTAAGTTAAATTAGATTTTACAAAAGATGTTAAGTGATAAATTTAGCTAAAATGCCACACCACTAGCTAAGGTCATGTGTGAACATTAATATTCGAATTGTTCGATATTAATTGGTGACTAAATTTACACATTTAATTCATGCAATCATAATGATGAATACTTCAAATAAACTAAATGATTTAATTAATCTATAAAAATATTGATTATTAAATTTTATTTTATTTGTTTGAATACCATTAGCATTTAATAAAGCGCATAGATAAAAGATATAAATGTGCACATCGATATACGATATTGATAGATTGTTTAAATTAGATTTAAATGGAATAAACGTTGAATGGGTTTAGGATTATTTGAGGCTCTTGTTACCTCCATGTTTCGCTGGCCACAAAAGGAGAGGGAGATGATAATTTTTTAATTAATTAAAAAAAATATAAGGAAGGAAAAAGGTCTCTCTTTAAAGAGAATTGATTGCCTCTTTCATTTGATTCTTTTTTATAACTTTTTGGTGCTCTTCTTCCTCTCTAATGGATGAAAAATATAAGGCCTTCAATTGCTTCAAAATTACCAAATTCGAATACAAATCAAATCTATTTATTAAATGTGGTTTATACCTCCTGATATTTGCAAAATATGAAGGCTGATTTCAGAATCTAGGAGCTTTGATTCATTTTTCAAGGTGTGATTTGTTGGCCACATCCAAAGATAATTCTCATATTTAAATTCACCTATGTATTTAAATTATTGATATAATTAGACTTTGTATAATTCATCTCATTTTTTAATTACTCATCTTTCCACATGTAATTTAAACCTCCCTGATGTCTATTTTGATTAAAATATGTTTATTATATTATTTTGGTTCAGATTTATGTTTGTTCATCATCTCCCTTTAATATATTCATGATTAAATGATAGGTTTTGGATCCCATATTACTTTCAATAGCTTTTTATTATTTTGTATATTGTTTAGATCTGTAAGTACTTACCACAAATTTACACATGCCTCCTTTGTCTAAATTTCTTTGATTTTGTTTTAAAAAATTTGTGAAATTGAAAGCTAATTTTGAATGAGAATTTTGTAATATAATTATACAACATTTACATACACAAATGCAAATGAATTGTGTATGTTAAGTTATTTATCATTCTTTGAAATTAATCATTAATTTTATATCGTAAATACTTGAATATAAATGTATTGATCATTGTTTATAAAAAAAGAGGATTGATTTAAAATTAGCGAATGGACTTCAGTGCAAATTCTAACGCTTTATGGTTTTCTATATTTAAAGTCTCATATAAATCCTAAACTCTAGTTTCATTCCTAAATTAAAAGTTTAATCAAAAATTTTAACCTCAAAATCAAACTTATTTGCATATATGCGTATATAATATGTTACTGTTTGCAAATATATTTTGTTTAGATCTAGACTATTAAATTGTAATAATCATGTGCATGGAAATATACATGTGTAGTTTCATTTAAATTTGTAAGAGGATTTTATGCAATAACGTAACCTTTTGTTGTCAAACCTTTCTTTAATTGAAATCATTTTCGTTCACATTGATTTTCGATTTCAAATTATTTAAAACAACTAATAGGTTTTCAATATATATATTTATATCTGTGTGTGTGTATGTATATGTATGTATGTATGCACGTATGTATGTATGTACATGTATGTGTATGTATGTATGTATTTATGCATGGATGTGTGTATCTATCTGTAATTATTATGGAAGTACGCATATATTTCGTTAGTCAAAAATTAGACAACCAAGGCATGTGTAAATTTAGTTAGTAAGTTATAAACGTCATTTATTGTATCAATTATTACAATTAAAGAGAGAGAAAAATGAAAGGTTTATCTCTCTACATATACTACCATATATTCCGTTAATTAACTATATAGGTTAAAGGGAGGGAAACAAAAGGTTTTCTTCTCTAAATTTATCTATACATGTTTCATTTACACATATACAGTACTTATATATTGCACTTACACTTCACACAAATGAATGTATTTGATACATTCATTATAATACATATAAATTTCGTTCTCCATTTTAACAATTTAAACAAAATAAGATTTTATTTAAAATTTAATTAGATTGGATCTAATATACATTTAGACTACATAGGCCTAATAAGGACCCAAAAGAACATTTTTTGATATTTACCCAATTAACCCTCTTCCGACAGGCTTGGTTCCAACAAATGGTACTGGAGCCAAGTTATCTATGTGGTCTAAATTAGTCATGGTAGGGCTAACCAATTAAGCTTTCCAATTTTGGATGTCTAGAAAGTACTATCTAGGCTTGGGTTTGGATAATCAAGTACCCTGCCGTCCCTGGTTACTGGCCTGGCCCAAAAAGTGAAATGAGCACTTAGGTTGTCCCTAATAGAAAAGGCCCAATTTGAATTGGACCTTGGGCTAATTTTTAATTGTGTTGAAACTGAAATAAAAGTTTTAAATTTAAAAGTATTATAATATAGATTTTCAAAAGTTTTGAAATTAAAATAAAAGTATTAAATTTAAAAGTTAAATTTAAAATAAAATACATATTATAAAAGTTATAATATAATTTTTCAAAATGTTATAAAAATGATTTCGAAAATATTATTTATTAATAATATTAATAAAATAAATGAATTAATTAAATATATATACATTTATAATATATATAATGATATATATTGTGTTGTCTTGAATTGTTTAAGATAATATGAGTATACATATATGTATAAAAGAATTTTCAAAATTAATAAAATTTAATTAAAATTATTTAATTAAATAAAATTGATTAAAAGTTAATTGATAAATTAAAATACACGTACTTAAGATTACGGTAGAGTGACTTAAGATATATGTGTATTACTATAAAGTTTAAAGTACATATATTTAATACAATATGTTATATTTGAATAATATAATAATTAATTAAAATGTTAATTTATTAAATTATTTAAATGAGATTCCATTAACATAATGTTATACATAAAATATTATATAAGTAAAATAAAATATAAAAGTTATATAATAAAAAAATTATATAAAATATGTATAAACTAAATAAGGAACATTAAAGAAACCTAAATAGACATAAGGAATAAATACATGCGTAAAAGTACATATACCATGATTTTTTGATGTGTCCGACATTTGACTCATAAGAATATTTCATAAGAAATAATTATGCCATAACTCAGCATCACATAATTTAAAATATTGAAGATTATGAACCGTTTATATAAGAGTTGTCCTCTATCATTTGTATATAAATAATTTATTTGCATACTCTCTAGTTGTTGAGCAAACTCAAGCTAGAGATGTTTTGTGTAGTATTATTATTATATTGACTAGACGAGGTAAGACAACAATATGTATTTGTTAAGAAAACTCAAGTACATATATTATACTTAGACAGTCGCGAAATGGTAGGTACGAGTGAATAATTTCTTTTACTTTGTTGAGCAAACTCAAGGTCGAATGAGATTAGGACAAAGAAAATGGGTTAGGAGTTGTATATGATATAGCCGATGAGGAGTTATCCATCTTTTGTGGGGCCATGACTTGTTGAGCAAACTCAAGGTCAAAATCCTAAGACAGATAATTCCTAAAACCTACAAGTGAAGTCGAAAAACTTTAATGTTTCATCTTAGGGTTTGGAAAAACATAAAAGGATAGTGGGAGCCTTATTTGGAAAATGAAATGGTAACATTTAATGTAACACCCTGAACAAACTCAAGGTTGAGCTTTTTTAGCCAGGCCTAGATAACGATAACTAGAACCCTGTCTAAGCCTCCAGTTAAGTTCTCTAAGCCAAAGGTCTTCTCCAGCTAAGTGAGAGGGGAGATACGCTTCTTAAGCGAAGTCCAAGGCATTTTTTATGGTCTCGCTGCCTGCCTTCTTTAAAAGCTACCACAGAGATTCCACCAAAGTCAGAGGGAGCAGCAAGGGATAACTATCAAGGTTCTACATTCTCTGTTCTAAGGCTAGAATAGGTAGGAGCTTATATGGCATCACCAGTAGGTGGTTCCAACTTCACTTGCCTCTAAGGGCCCATGCACTTTTTCGTAGGGCGGATGGATTCGATCTTTCTTCAAGGAATCTTGATTCAATCCGCAAGAGAAGCAATAGTAGTATGGTAGCTCACTAGGCTCAATACCTTAATGTAACAGGTGCAAATACTATCCTTGTAATAGCTAATATCCAGTCTTCTCTCTTATTTCTTTATCTATCTAACGCGCCTGAATACCCCAAGGGTCAGGAGACTTCTTTTGTTAGTGGAAAATTTAATAAGAAAATTAAATTTAAATAAAACAATGACTAAAATGAAGTTTTTATAGATGTTTGAATTTGGCTATGAAACTTGCATCATTGCATTTGTAGCAATTTTCGGATAATTTTCATATTGCTAACTGGGTTTTTAACCGAGCAGAATTCAACAGGAGTTAGAACATCCAGACTAAGCCAGAATGGAAAAACAAGCCAAAAATCCACTAAGTAAATGGATCGCTGGCGATCCATCATCCATGGATCGCTAGCGATCCAAAAGGAAGCATCATGGGTTGTCAAAGCCTCTTGCATCATGATCTACCACCTCTTCTAAGAATACTTGCCAACTTTTATAGCATGCCAAACAATCTAGCTCAAAAAGAGAAGACTCATCTGATTCAAGCTGTTTGACCAAAAGTAGCTAACTTAAAATGGACCTAGATAACTCATACAGAGTCAGATTGACTTGAAATTTTGGGAGAACACTTAGAAGACATAAAGGAAGACTCGCAGAAAAATAGAAACATTTGGAGGTTTTTTGATGGACCGCTAGCGACCTAACTAAATGGATCACTAATGATCCATATAGATTGTGCCCTATAACCTGAAATTTGTAGGGTAGGTCCCACAGACCCTAGAAAGAGTACCTGCAAAGTTTCATCTGGTTTCGTTTAGTTTTGAGTGAGTTATGGATGATTCTTCCCCGAATTGGGCCAGTTTGATCCATCAGGTCCGACCCATGAGGAGTGGCCTATGATCCATAAGAGTGGCTCTCCTACTCATATGCATTGCATGTGTGAAGTTTCGTGTGATTTGGTTAAGTATTTAGCGAGTTATGGATGATTCTTCTAGACTAGATGACTTATGAAGATGGATGATCAAATGAACTCTAAATGACTTGATATTTAGACAAGGCACTTAAATAGAAGATGGGAAGACAACCAAACTAAGATCACTCAAAAATATGCTAAGTGGATGGATAGCTAGTGATCCATCCCCTATGGATAGCTGGCGATCCATCAAGATAGGTTGGATCGCCCTCAAACTTTCCAAGCTCCTTCTTAGCACTAAGTAAAGGCTTCTGGTAGAAAAATATGCTAGGTTGATGGATAGCTAACGATCCATCCTCTATGGACTAGCGCTACATCCCCTATATATAGCTAGAGATCCGTAGAAATGACTCAGATTGATTTGAGATTTTCGATGATGACTTGGCATAACAACTGGACTCTTCTGCACTTGGAATTTTGACCTAATACTCACTGAATTCCCCTATAAATACTCACCTATCTACAACATAAAGAGGATCTTCTGGACTGGCTGTTGGAACTTTGTAGTGATTATTCTTCACTCTTCTCCACCCACACAATAGTTATCTAGGGGTTCACTATGATTCTCCAGTGAACTCTTGTACTTGTGACTTGATCTAACTTAGAAGATTCAATCATATTGTAATCTGATTCAACTTATAACAGCAGTCAGTTAATAGAAAGTTATAAAGTGAACGTAGGCTTCATTAACAGTTGAACCACTACAAAAATCTTCTTGTCTTTTTACTATTTCTACTCTTTTTACATTTATTTTCTATATTATTGCTCAGTAAGAATAGGGCTGGTGCTTTTACACTTAATCTATGGTGTTGATCCATTTTTTGGGTTTACAAATAAATAACACTTTAAAATCAAATTTAGTACAGAAAAGTTACGGACGTTCGAAACTTGGAAATAGAATAAAATTAAAAATTAAAACTTAACAAATTTACACTATAAAGGATAAACCATAAGGGTTTGATGGTCGAACGGTAGTGGTCGACCAATGGCCATTGAAGGTCGACCATTTACATATAAAATCAACAAACTGGAACGTGCGACTGATGGCGTGATTGAGCCAAATATATTACTTTATTGCCAAGTTTCTACTATGTGTATGAGATGAAAATGAAGATTCTCCAGGGCAAATCCAATGCTCCAAATTATTCACTGGCACTTATAAATTAACACCTTGGCTAACCTTAATTTCATTAGAAATCAACAGCATGCAGAAACTTTACCAAACTTTCTTCTCTCCCCGTATAAAACTTCACCAAAATTAAATAAAAACGAAAGCATATATTGAGAGAACATACTTGAAAGTTTTCAAAAAGGTTTTCAAAAATGACATTTGAAAGTATATATATAAGTTTTCAATGGTTTTACATATACATAAAATTATAATTATAAAGAACTCTATCACTTATTCTTGTCAGTACTATCTATGAGAAATTTAAAAATGATTCCCAAACACACACTACAACAAAAACACCTTTTTACAACTGTCAAAAACAGTTGTAATAGGTCTATTACAACGGACGGTCGCCCGTCGTATTATCCGGAGTTGTAATAGGGTCATATTTTTTTACAACGGTCTTCGATAGTTGTAAAATAATTTTTTACAACTGCCCATCGCAGTTGTAAAAAATCTTCTACAACTGCTTTTTGCAGTTGCAAATTTTTTTTTACAACTCCCAATGGCAGTTGTAAAAGATTTTTTACAACTACGATTGGCAGTTGTAAAAGACATATTTACAACTACAATTGACAGTTGTGGTAAAATAATGCAAAATAAAAAAATTTAATTTCTAAACACATTTTGCAACTGCTGCATGAAACAGATAGAAATATATAATTTACAAATTATTTGTTAATGTAATGTAGTATCCTAATAAAAATTCCTCAAATTAATAATGAACACTTTGGTATACATACAATAGTCTTCATCACCACTTACAACCTACAGCAGAGTAGAGTGTTTAACACTAAAGTTTTTTCTTTAGAAGGTGAGACATAGAGCAACAAACCATCTGACTCTTGGCTTCTAAGCTCAAAAAGATCTAATAACAGTAAAGCGTTAATAACAATATATCCCTGACAAAAGAATCACTTCCTTTCATTTGTGCCACATGCTTCACTAGGTCTATTTCATCTTTTGCAAGTGTGATTGCTTCAGAAGTAGCTACAACTATTGTTCTTCTTCTTCACTGATAAGCAATTCGAAATCAGTCTACATACTCTGGAGAATTTAAACATAAAAAATACATTACAAACATTGTATATTATAGAGCTTGTCCCAACAACTAACTTCCGAATGTGTTTTCTTATTTTTGGATATGAATAAACATACACATTGATAAACATATGCATTGTTTTCTTTGTGGTATCTAATCTTATTAGGCAAGCGAATGGCTAAGTAAATATAATGTACCCACCAACATGTAGGCCTGTAAACGGATGCAATCAGATACAGATAGTGTTGTATCTGTATCCGTATCCGAAAATAAAAATTCGTATTCGTATCCGAAATCCGCGAATATCTATTAAATAATATCTGTATCCATATCTGCGGATATTTTCAGATATCCGAAAATATCCGTATCCGGCTTAACGAATACGGATATTTCCGAATATTGAAATATTTGAAAATATCCGCATTCAAACTTCAAAATGTAACTGAAATTTAACTCAATATACTGCATATCGTTCAAACAACACACACGGAGTTAAATTGGCACCATATTTACAAATCAAATGAGATAAGCAACCGCCAGCACTGCTAACATTATTATTTTAACCAAGTTGATTTCTACTAAATGGTTATTTAAACTATTCAATGAGAAATGACACCTTTCTTGCCATCAGCTGGAGTTGCTAGCTTGGCCTTCTTCTCTGACTCATTTGCTTTTTTAGCAACTTCGGCTGGTCACTTCTTACCCTTAGCAGGCTGCATAAAAAGTATTTTTAATTTATAATCAGAAAAGGTTATGTATAAATGTGATGTAAAAACAAGCAATGATCAAATGATACTCCACCTCTGGTGTTTCTTCCTCCTCATCAGAGCTATCATCGTCTTCTTCTTTCTCGTCATCACTCTCATCCTCCTCATCATCACTACCGCCAGCATCAGCCATATCCTAAAATATAATACAACAAAACTTCCATCACTTGATTAGAACATTTTAAAAACAATAGGAACCTCTTGCGGCAATAAAGAAAGAATACTGTATATCCAGATGTACCTTAAAAGAATTTTCATGTAATTAGCTTTATCGATTATATGAGAACATGTTGTTCATATACATTTACCAAACTATGTGGGCTTGTCAACGACTCAACAATGTAGTAGAACAAAGAAACTAATAATTTGGACATCATTTGAGCTTCCCTGAAAATAGTGTAACATTGTGTAGAGGAACTGAGCACAACTCAGTTTCTAAATTGAGTTATGCTTTGTTTATATAAAACAAGCATAAGCTCGGTTTATATAGACTGAGCATAAACACAGTTTATATAAATTGAGTTATTCTTAGTGGTAGATCTGTTTAAAAACCTTTACTAGGAAGGAGGGATTCTTTAACATCCGACCAGTCATCCGCAAATAATCTTCCCTCTGCTTTTGACCCAATTAACGTAATTATTGCCAAAGTAGGAAGACGGTAGATGCTAACCGCCTACTGAAGAAGAAACGCAGGCTCCAAATGTTTAATAAAAAGTTTTCACGGCTAACAAACTGAGCCATTAAACCTTTAATTCTTAGGACATTCTTATGATATTCTTATGATTAAAATAACAGTATAATACTAAATACGGAGATAACAAAGTTAAAAAATCTAAATTTGAAGTTACCTGCAAAGCGGCTCGAATAAAGGTGGCATATCGAGTTTGGATCCGATAAGGAGGTGACTGGGCAAAATAAGTCGATGAGAGTGAAATGAAAGACAGGGATGGGATATTGGTGGCGAATCGATGGCATTTAGGAAAAAGGAAAATCGACTCCGAGCTGGATATAGGAGGAGGGATGTTAGTTGGCTTCTTATTGGGTTTGGATTCGGAGGAAGAACGATTGGTGGAGATTGAAGTTAAAAGGGGAGAGGATAAAGGGAGCGGTGATTATAAGTGAAATTTGAGGTTTGGAGCCAAAAATTTGGGTTTGGAGCCAAATTGAAATTTTGTTTTGGAGCTAAGGGAATTTATATGCCTTTAACATATAACCTATATAAAATAGGTCCAACGTAGAGCTGGCAATGAGTATCCAAAAAATTCAAAATCTGCCTGTATCCTTATCCGAAATATGAATAATTATTCGGTATTCAAAAAATGAATGCAAATATGGATACAGTCATATCTGCATCCGATAATTATCCGTCTAGTTTCAATCAAAATATAGTTAATTTTTTGTGTATTTTAGTAGATAAAATGATTATCATCTACTATTTTATATAAGTAAAAAAAATTAATATGTGTATAAAAATCAATATTTGTTGTTTAAAAATTATTTTATTAGCGTATTTATTATTTTTTATATTTTTAGTACTAAAATTGATTATAATGAATCGAAAATTTCTATGTATTTGTTTAGACTATTACTATTATTATTTAATATTAATTTTTAACTTTTAATTATTATTATTTGACTAATTATTGCATATTATAAAAAATTTCTATTAATTGTAAATTACTAGTGTTTAATAGTGAATTATTTATAATTTATTAATTATTAAATAAATATTTAATATTAATATTTATATAGTGATCACTGATTATTAATTTATTAATTATTAATTACCAATTATTAATAGGAATTATTTCACGGTTCAAATTAGTTATTAATTATCATTATATAATAGTAGTTAAAAATTATTTTATATTAATATTTAAGTATTATTTATTTAATATTAATTTTTTATTGATTATTAATTATTATTATTTTAATTAATTATTATTATTTAATATTATTTTTAACTTTTAATTATTTAATTAATTATTAGTTATTACAAAAAAATTATTATATATTAATTATTAGTTATTATTTAATAGTGATTACGATTTATAAACTATTAATTAAATATTTATCATTTTTTTTATTAATTATTAATTTATTAATTATTAAATATTACTCATTAATCATTAATTAATTATTAGTTACTAATTATTAAATGGAATTATTTCTTATTTCAAATTAATCATTTATTATTATTATTATTATTATTTAATAGTGGTTATTAATTATTATAAATTGATATTTAATTATCATTATTATTTAAGTATTATTTATTAAAATAGTATTTATTAATTATTATTAAAAAATATCATTAACTTTTTTTATGAATTATTAAAAGTTAGTTACCAAATATTAAACATTACTTCTTAATTATTATTTTAATTAATATTAATTATCACTTATTAATTATTAATTATTAATTATTAGTATTAATTATTAATTATTAAAAATTAATTCTTATTTATTGATTATGAATTTTTAATTATTTTGTAATAATTATTAATTATTATATTAATTATACATTATTAGTTATTGAATAGTAATTATTAATATTAATTATTTCATATTTTCAAATTAATTATTGTTTATTAATTTTAATAGTAATTATTAAATATTAATATTTTTTGTTAATTATTTAATTATTAATTATTAAGTATTGTATTTAATAGTGATTATTAATAGTAATTATTATTATTTAATAGTGATTATTATATTTAATAGTGATTATTAATTATTATTATTTAATAGTAATTGCTAATTATTAACAATTTTTTTATAAATTGTTAATTGTTAATTATTATTATTGAATTATTATTATTATTATTATTATTAATTATTACAATAGGCCAACGAAAAAGGTTGTAATAGACATCTATTACAACTGACAAAAAAAGAGTTGTTAAAAACAGACACCTATTACAACTGCCAAACGAAACAGTTGTAATAGGCATCTATTACAACAGGCAAAATAGAAAAGTTGTTAATAATATGCATCTATTACAACTGGCAAAAAAGAAACGTTGTAATAGGCATCTATTACAACTGGTAAAATAAAAGAGTTGTAATAAACCTTTATTACAACTGTCATTTTTTGACAGTTGTAAAAATACAATTGTAATTGAGTCTTTTTGTTGTAGTGACAGATAGTGTGAATGATTAATTTTTAAGGAAAATGGCTCTGGTAAGGCAGCTAAAATTCCGGACGTGGACATCCTAATGTGGTTCCATTGGTATCCATAAGCAAGGAGACAAAATGAGTCTAATACGAGTAAGAGAGTGTAATTATAATTTTCTGATATGTGCATTAATACACAACACCATATACATTTTGACTCATGAGGTAGTGGTTGGCTTATCCCTTATACAAGCAATCAATTATGGGTCAGAATAAATGTTAAGGTTATAACAAATGTGGTGTAAAATAAACCTTTCATGTTTATTATGATTTATCCCATAAAGAAATGCTAGTGGAGGGTTCCTATACCAACTAGCAGTAGCAAGTAAATTATGAATTTAAGGGCGAGTGAAGAAGATTAATACCATAAGATCCATATAATAAGAATATGATGTTAATAAAGTGTAAGGGGAACATGAAAGAGGACTTTACAAACTCAAGGCAAATTGCCTCAATTATAGTGAAAGCCCTATATTATGTTCGTAGTAGTCACAAGGACTCCCATTTACTTAAAGGTGTGGCTAAAGTACTTCCATATTAAAGTTTAACACTGTATTGGAAAATAAACTTGAGTTAACCATCCTTGGAAAGAAGGACAGAAATCTTACACACTTAAAGCGTGGTTAGATATAAGTGGGCTTGGGTAATAGGTTGTTATTATTTACTCTGGTTTAAGTGATAAACCAATGAAAATGTTTTCTAAAAGTTAGAAATAGTAGATTTTTCATATTTTAAATAGAAAAAATGTGGATTTATGATTTTATATAAAATAATCAAACAGATTTTATGGAATTTATTTGAAAAGGGAGAAATTAGAGAATTTGATTAAAAACGATTTATCAATAAGTGTTTTAAAGCCTTTGTTATGTCTTTTAGGCACATTTTTACACTTATCCCAATGTGCACGTTGCTTTTAATAATAGAACTTTCGAATAATAAGAATAAAAATTGAGAAGTATGTAAGATCCAACTTTTTAACTCCTTTTATAAATATGAAATGGTTAGTACTTGAAAATGTCTTTTATCGATGTTTTTGTCAAAATCTAAAATAACAATAGTAACAAGTTAAAAAACCATATTTTCTTTATAAATATGTTTTTGTGAAATTCCTTATTTATAAAAGAATTTTTTTTGAAAAGGTGTGTTTTATGTACGTGTTGCTAAGTTAAGCTTAACTTTTTTTGATTATTTAATTAAAAAAATGTCATGATCTTAGTAAGGAGGAAGCTTGTTAATAAGAAAAAGAAAATGAATGGAGAGTTTTACAGATTTAAAAACTTACTAGTTTTGTGGAAATGATGTTAAAATCAAAGGTTCTTATTTAAAACAATAAATTGAAAATATTATGATTGTACTTAAACCTAAAGGGAGAGAAATAGATGAATAGGATTAAACAGCCCACTAGGACAAAAATTAACTATGGGATTTAGAAGCATTGAAATGGTTGGGACAGAGATAAGAAGTAACATGAGAATTTTGTGACCTTTTCAATCAACAATTAAATTGGAAGGATATAGTACTAGGTCGAACTTCCTGTAATAGTGAAGAGTGAACGCCACCTTGTTTCTTTCTACCCAAATATGGTTTGAAGTGTAGAATCATTATGTGAGGAAGTTTGGAAAGTACGATTTGGGTAAACATTTTCTGAATAAGGAAAGAGTAATCCAAGATGTTTTATTATATCAAAGAATGTTGAGATGCAAGAAGTTTCTCGATTTGAAATGTAAAAGGGCCAAGTATGACTTCAATCCTTATATAGTGTGTTATGTGACAAGGGGGCAATTCCTTGGTTTCATTAAGCAATCTAAATGGAACAGTAAGTGTAGGCTTGGCGCTATATCAGCAAGGATGGTACTATATAGGTGAGGATAGGATACCTGTAGGTTATGGGAGGTCTAATTATTTTGTTTTTCCCTTGAAGGTTACGAGCGGACTAGATGGACGTAACTGTGAAAGTATATATTTTATATACGTTATTGGATTTATAGCATAGTAGATGTGTTCCATGCATGCCTATATAAATCTTGGAATTATAGGGTCATATATTACGTGTATGTGAATCTGGAAAATATTGGATGGTAGAAGTCCCTGAATTTAATATTATGTAGTAGTAGTCCCTGAAACTTATAAATCATGTGATAGTTCCGGATTTTTATGTTTAAATGACGTGTGCAAGTAAAATATAAATTAAATTATCACAGTAAATTGTAGGGTTATATTGCACATACTTGAATAGGGAAAATAAGGGGTAAGTAGTCCGTAAATTAATGAGGCAATTCATTAAGGAAATTGCATGATAATTCTAGGTTTTGTTGTGTAATTGATATAGGTTATAAACATAATTGGAAGTTGTTATAAATTAGAGTGGGATTTAAGTATTATTTTAATTCATTAGAATGAAGTGTGTTGCAATGTAAATTTGCATGAACTATCCAGCTTTAGTACAAAAGTGTATCGTTTGAAATAACAAGGATTATACCCAAAATAAAGAGATGTATAAAATATGGATGATTATCGTATTTTGTACATTTTATTTCAATAATATCAGAAAAGGTAATTCCCTATGATTCCAAACATAACACAAATCCACTTTTAGGTTATTTATAGAAAGTTATATTGTTCGTGATTTCTTTTGGGTAAAGATGTAATTCTTATGCATTAAAATACAGAAATCCCTAAGTATAAACCAAAGTACTGGTTATCATGTCTATTGGATTAAAATGGCAATGCATCATTCCATATTAAGTTTTCCCAACCATGAAATGATTGGAATAAAGTGACAAAAGGTTGTGTTTGGTAAAAAAAGGTCTTATCTATGGGAGGACATTAAGAAATGGTAAAAGTTTTGGAAGTTCAAACCATAAAAGGTATCCTCGATAAAATTTTAGTCAAGATTATGCAAGGAACTGTTAATTCAAGGATTTGGGTCTTCGTTAAGAAAAAGATATTGTTATTTTCACGCATTGTGAATGCGAAGGCGATTCTCATAGAAAATAAGATCGGGAAATGTTTGGTAAGATTTAGAGGAAAGGATAATAGATTTCTTTTCAATCAACCCTCAAATTGGTAGAAGACAATTTATGTAAGGGGATTCATGGAAGACTGACTTAGGATGCATAGTTTATGATGCATAATAGTTGCACGTAACTAAGTATGAGTTAGAGAATTATTATCAAGTAATTCTTAGGTTACAATTTCATTTAAATTTAGGATTTCACATGGATTTAGGATTTTTATTGTTAGATTTGAGTTTGAAATAGGCCAAAGTTAATTTGATGGAATATTTGAGTATTTACCCACTTGTAGAACTTGGGATAGATTCCTACAAACTATAAACATGATTCTTAGGTACCACGATTGTTGAAGGAATGAGGAAATCAACCATAAGTGAAATGAGATAGCTTAAGTCAAAGTGGAGGAGGAAACTTTTTTTCTATTTTCAACAATTTAAGAAATCACCAAGTTTGTATACTCTTAGGTAAAATGGAGAAATAGCAAAGAGCTAAGTAGGAAGTACCATAAGAGGAGAAACCTTCCACTTTTGGGTTGTCCTACCTAGTACAAAGGACATAAAGTGATTAGCTATGCTACTGGATGATTTAAGGCAATTTGGTTGTGCGTTGTTAATTGCATGGGCCTATAGTTTCGTGGGAGCATACTTATGCTCAAGTTATTTAACATTGTGCAAGTTGACATCATTTGAGTTGGTAGCAAGCATTACAGAGGGTTACCAATGCACATACATTTGGGTTTGAGATACATGCTAGTAGTGACGGTTGATAAGGACAGTCGAAAGGACGGTCCAGTTAGAAGTACTTAAAGAGAGGATTTGATTCATAAAAGGATAAGTACTGCACAAGATAAGTGGAAAGAATATACTAATAGAAGACATATAGAGTTGAAGTATGCGGTAGTGACAAGGTCCGGGTAAACATCTCACCGCTTAGATATGTATTGAGATAGTCGTTCGGAAAAGTTAGTACCAAGAAGGTTGGGCCTTTTTCGATTTTAGATAGAGTATGAAAGTTAGCCCATAGAGTGGAGCTTCTTGAAGGGTTGGTGGGAGTTCAAAATGTTAACTAGTATCACACTTGCAGAAGTGCTTACATGATTCAGTTACTATAGTCAAGCCGAGTCAATTAGAGGAGGCGAAGGTAGAAAGGGAATCACTTGTTCATCATGCATCCACTTGTATTCTCGAGAACGGTATAAAGCAATTCTGCAACAATGAAATCAAACTCGTTAAGGTCCAATGGGGAGACGATTCAATGGATAGTACATAGGAGCCTGAGGAGAAGACTGAGCTACGCAACCAGAACTCTTTTATGGTATGTTTCCGTCATAGATAAAAAAAAGTATAGGATACTTCTGCATTTAGGTACTAGCTTAGGTAGAGACCATTGAATGGTAGGAATGGTTGTGAATGTGTCAATAGGACATGTTATAGATGATGAATGCTAGTGGATGTATTGTTTGGATTGTTTCTTTTACACATTAGGATGGTATATCTTCTAGGTAGCGCGTGCACACTCACATTATCTCTTGTTTATTGTTTTTCTTATTGAGCATTATGCATATACATGTTGCATATGGATTAAATGGTTGTGCATACATGTAGAATTGCAAGTATACTTACTTAGGATGTTGCATGCACGTTAAATTCATGGCATGAGCACTTGCATGATTGGAGGTTGACTAGATCAGGATACCGCCAACTCTTTGCAGTGGTATAGGATCACTGCATTTTACGTTAGCATACACACACACTACATTAGATAAATTGCTAAGGATAATGATTGTCCATGGACTATGGATGAGTAGATGGTTGTAGCTATATTTTTTTATGTGTACAAGTTACATTTTTCCATACTTGGAGATTTCGAGGAAGAAATCCTTTTAAGGGGGGAGATTGTAATACCCCAAAATACGGAAAATTTAATAAAAAAATTAAATTTAAAGAAAACAAGGACTAAAGTGAAGTTTTCAAAGACGTTCGAATTTGGCTATGAATCTTGGACCATTGCATTTATAGAGACTTTCTAGACAATTTTCATATATTACACTTCGAAATCAGAGTTAATACAGAAAAGTTACGGACGTTTGAAATTTTGAAATGGAATAAAATTAAAAACTTACCAAATTTACACTATAAAGGGTCGATCCCAAGGGATACGGTCGACCGGCAGCGGTCGACCGATGGCCATTGAAGGTCGACCATTCATGTATAAAATCGAAAAATTTGGATGTGCGATTGACGACTGTGATCGAACCAAATATATTATTTCGTTGCCAAGTTTCTACTATGCGTACGAGATGATAATGAAGATTCTCCAAGGCAAATCCAACGCTTCAAATTGGTCACTAACACCTATAAATTAATACCTATGTTAATCTTGATTTCATTAGAAATCAACAGCATACTGAAACTCTACTAATTTATTCTCTCCACTTATAAACTTTCTCCAAAATTAAATAAAACCAAAGCAAGAGAATGCCAGGAGTCGGATCTAGGAGGGGGCAAGCTTATGGGTGGCGATCCTATGATGGAGCATAGGTTTTTGGAGCAGGGATTCGAGGTGAGTGGGCATAAGTTTAATAAGCTGATTATCTACAGTTAATTTTAACCTATTCTACCTTATCTAGGGTGGTAGAAATTAAACTGTAAATTGTAAACCCTAACTGTTAAAACTGGGTTTAAATTAGAAATTGAAATTGGTGAAAATTGATAACTCTAGTTTCTAACCTTATGTTATTGAAAGAGAAGACCCTAAAAATCAATTAACCTGAATTAAACCAGCGTAATTAATTTGCTAAGATATATGAATTTGAAACCAATAAAAATAGGGTAAAATCACATAGATTGGTCACTGTAAATTGCTTATGGTCCCCTATGTAAACCGAATTCACGAATAATTAAAAATCGAATTGCAGAATGTGAACCTCGGCCAATGGCCCAGGTTAGGAATAAATTTAATATAAAATATTAATTGTTTTTTGAGCCTATTGTGTGCATATGTGTGTATGTTAGAGGAAGTAGGGAAGCTAGTTCCCTATAAGATGACGCTAGGACATTGCGGTATTTGGTAAATGCACTTTACCCAATGGAGGTTTATTATTCGACTAAGAGAGATTTTATCGCAAATGGCACTCATGGGAGGTTCTACAGTGGACACGCAACACTGATTGATGCCTGATGGAATGTGTGGAGCCGGCATAACGGGACTCCTTTGTATGCATGATTTTGATATGGCGTGATACTGTATGGTAGATGTATCTAGGTACGTGCAACAAGAGGCGTATACTACAGTCGAGAGGTGGATAGAGATGCAGATGATGAGACACGGCGGCAAGTTAGCATTGCGGGCTCTCCCTCGATGTGTAGTTGGGTTACGTATAGTCGTGGCTATGGGAAATTTGTTCCTATATAGCCTAGTGTCAGTGCTTCCATGTCCAGTGGCCTAGAAGGGGTGTTTCCATATCGAGTACATCCAGAAGTGGTGGTCGATCATTAGTTATTGAGTTTCAATCCATAGTTCGATCCTTGTAGTAGCATGCACAAGTTGTAGTGTAGGCGTTTGTTGGATAAAACTATTAAGTAATGGTCCCCAGGAATGCACGGGTACTTTTAGGATACCCTCGAACACTTAGAGTAGAATTAAGTCCACTGCACATGATCACCATATATTAAACTTGTACTCATTCACCACACTTTTGTCTGACCTATCCTTTTTCCTTTCACTTTCCCCCACCATAGGATGACATATTTGTAGTTGATTGCGCATAGTACATAGGGAAAGGAGCTAGACGTTGGAGTTCTCATATTCTTCATTATTCCTTAGTAGCTCTTGTTGATACGCTATATTTTGATCAATGACAATGTGCTTCAACAAAAATAAAGAGATATGTGCAAAGCTAAAGGGAGAACTATGAAGACCAAAGATACCATAAGTATGATTTAAATATAGGTCTTAGTTTAGATTTATTGTTAAAATCTATCCTCAAGATGCTTGCACAAACACAAGAACACATTTCATAATTAATTTTTTAGTTAAGTGTTCACTGTGCAGAAACTACCAGTTCAGACAACTGAACAGGAAATTTCAGTCGACTGAACCTATTACAGATTTACAACATGCACAATTTCAGTCGACTGAAATTCCCTGTTCAGTCGACTGAATTCGAACCTGTGAATTTTTAATGAAAAGACACCTTCTTCTTCCATGAGTTGCAACCATTCTCCAATGGTAATGGATGCATCTCTTGCCTGAATCTTTTGCAAATAGATACACCTCTTCTACACCTATAAATACATGTTTCTATCATTTGCAAATCACGAATTCTAATTGCTTTAATCTCTCTATTTTCTTGAACATACTTTCAGATTTCTTAAGTTTTCAAAAGCAATCACAAACCACTTCAATTGCTTGAATCTCTGATTTATCTTAAATACTCTTTTGATTCATAGCAATTTATATTTCCTAAATCTTCATAAACACATTTCATATTCTTGAGGATAAGATTATAGGAAAGTTGTACTCAATTAGACTCATTAGTGTTATCAAGAACACAACAAGTCAGAAATACTCTTTGTATCTAGTTGAAGTCCTCTTCAGTAGTTGAGGCAAGAAATCCCGTTCGGTTGTTCGGGTAAGTTGTAAACCTATTCCTCCGGGTTAAGTGAGGGTTTTTGGTTTGTTGAATTCCTAAGAGGAGCTTAGGGATTGGACGTAGGACAAGAGGTCCGAACCAGTATAAAGTCTTGGTGTCTACTTTACTTACTGCTTATTGCTATCTACCTAGACCATTCCACTATTCCATATTATACGATCCTACCGCATAGCGTCTTTCAATTGGTATCAGAGCAAGGCCGTCTTATAACCATTAAACCATTATTTGACATATTGATAATATGAAAAATAACACAAGCACAACAACTGCCTATAACTCTACATTTGCGGAAGGACAATCTACCCAAAGATCTCCTCTATTCAGTGGACTAAACTATAATTTTTGGGCTACAAGGATGAGGATTTATATGCAAGCAACAAGCTTTGAAGCCTGGAATGCAACTCAAGCAGAGTTCATTGTACCCACAACTGATTACACTACATGGACGCAAACTCAGAAGAATGAAGCTAGTGCAAATGCCAAAGCTATGAATATGCTATTTTGCGCTTTGGATAGAAATGAGTTCAATCGTGTTAGCATTTGTACTACTGCACATCAGATATGGAGTACACTTAGAACCATACATGAAGGCACAAATAAGGTCAAACAAACAAAGATCTCTATGCTAAAGAACCAGTTCCAAAACTTTAGAATGTGACAGAATGAATCCTTCAATGACATGTACTCGATATTTCAAGACATTAATCATGCCTTAATAGGACTAGGAGAAAAATACACAGATTTTGATATTGCATCTAAAGTTCTAAATTCACTCACTGATGAATGGGAGAGAAAAGTCTTAGCAATCGAAGAAGCAAATGATCTATCTACAATGAAACCAGAAGAATTAATTGGAAATCTTATGTCGTATGAAGTAAATATGAAAGCTTAGAAAAATCAAGCACAAGAAAGAAAGAATGTAGCTTTTCATGCAGAAAAGGAAGAATCAGAGTCTGAAGATGAGGGTTTAGCATTTATAGCCAAAAATTTCAAGAAATTCTTAAGATATAGAAAAGAAAATAAAAACGGATTCAAAAATAATTTCTTAAACAAACCTACATCCTCGAATATAGAATGTTTCAACTGTCACAAGAAAGTTCACATGCACAAAGATTGTCCAGAGCAAAAGAAGGAGAATCAGAGAACTTTCAATAACAAAAACAGGAGATAAAAATTCAAAAAGAAGGCATTCTCTATAACATGGGACGATTCAGATTCATCTTCATCTAAAAGTGAAAATGATAGCGACAATGAACAAGCGAATGTATGCTTTATGGCTCAAGAATCTAAGGTTAGAAATTTAACTTTCGACGATTTAATTGATGTAAACACTGAACTTTTGAGTACAATAAAAAATCTTAAAAAGAAACTTAAGGAAACTCGTGAAAATCAGAACAAAGCTGAGTTTGAAAGGGATATGTTAAAAGATGAAAAGAAAATTCTAGAAGAAGAACTTGAAAAGGTTCAAGAATATCTTTCTAATTCGGAAACACAATTATCACTTTTGAGTCAAGAAATTGAAACTCAAAAGACAAAGAATGATATTAATGTCTTTGAAAATCATGAGTTAAAAACTAAGATCAGACAAGTTGAGTTAGAAAATAATAGTCTTCAAATTAGATTAGATAACATCACTAAAAATGTCTCTAATTTTAACAAAGGAAGAGAAAATTTATCTAAGATTTTAGAAAATTCTCAATCCTCCTCAAATAAACATGGATTAGGATATAAAAAGGAGTCAAAATTTCCTAAAAAGAAAAATACAAATTTTAAGAGGAATATTGATTCAAAACAACAAATGTTATTAAGAGAATCTATTAGAACAAAAGAAGAAACTAAGATAGTTAAAATTTGGGTTCCAAAGACTAACAATATTTTAATTAGGAATAAATATATTAAAGCATTTATGGATAGTGTTCATAATAATAAAAATTATATTTATAAAAAGGATACTGAACCAAATTGGGTTTGGTTTCCTAAGTTCTAACTTTTAGGACCCTATTGAAAGGTGGGTACCAATAATTTTGTATTTATTTTCAAGTCCCACTCAAAAAGAAGAAATGGATACTAGACAGTGGTTGCTCAAAACACATGACCGGCGACAAAGATATGCTTACAAACATCACATACTTTGATGGTGGCTCGGTTACCTTCGGAGACAATTCAAAAGGCTATATCATTGGGAAAGGAGATGTGAGCAATTACGGTACATCGAATTTACCTTTTATTACAAATGTTTCATTAGTTGAAAATCTAAAACATAATCTACTAAGCATAAGTCAACTTTGTAACACAGGTTTTAAAATAACTTTTTCGGAAAATAAATGTAGTATTTTTTATCAAAACCAAAATCTTGTTTTTGAGGGAAATAGAGATAGGAATATTTATGTTCTAAATATGAAAATTAATCATAATACAAATATGTGTTTACTAGCGAAAGATAATGATC
Organism: Allium fistulosum; assembly: GCA_030737815.1. Lineage (NCBI taxonomy): Eukaryota > Viridiplantae > Streptophyta > Magnoliopsida > Asparagales > Amaryllidaceae > Allium > Allium fistulosum. The sequence continues at coordinate 360,549,634 of CM060904.1, forward strand.
CTTGGTTGTGGCACAAAAGATTTTGTCATATTAATTTCAAAACTATTAGAAAACTTTCTAAAAATGAATTAGTAAGAGGTTCACCTAAGATAAACTTTAAAATAAAAAATCTTTGTGATGATTGTCAAATAGGAAAATTAACAAAATCATCTTTCAAATCTAAGAAAAATATTTCAACTTTACAACCACTAGAATTACTTCATATGGATCTTTTCGGACCAACACAAGTTCAATCCATTAATCATAATCGATATGTATTTGTAATAGTTGATGATTTCTCAAGATATACATGGACTATTTTTATGAAAAATAAAAGTGATACATTTGAGCATTTTAAAACATTTGTCAAAAGAATTCTAAACACTAAAGATTTGAAAATTAAGAATATACGAAGTGATCATGGTGGCGAATTCGAAAATGAAGCTTTTGAATCTTTCTATAAAAGAAAGGAATAAATCATAACTTTTCATTTCCTAGAACTCCTCAACAAAATGGAGTAGTAGAAAGAAAGAATAGAACATTACAAGAATGTGCAAGAACATTATTAAATGGAAGCCTTCTACCAAAACATTTTTGGGCAGAAGCCGTAGCTGCTGCATGTTATGTATTAAATCGTATTTCTATTAGACCATTAACTAAAAATACTTCATATGAACTTTTTAACAATAGAAAGCCAAATATCTCTTATTTTAAAATATTTGGATCAAAATGTTTTATTTTAAATACAAAAGACCAACTAGGAAAATTTTATCTGAAAGCTGACGAAGGAATTTTTGTAGGATACTCAGAACGAAGTAAGGCATATCGATTTTTTAATAAACGAACAAATATAATCGAAGAAACTTTACATGTATCTTTTGATGAAAACTTTAATAAAAACTTGAGTATAAAAGATGATGACGAATTTATAATAAATACAGACAATACAAATCTTGAAAATATGAATAATACCGAACTTAGATCTCCACCTAGAATCTTACGAGATCGCCCTGTACAAAACATAATCGGTGAAATTGATTCTCAAGTTAAAACTAGAAGTCAACTAAACCAAATGGGACATGTTGCTTTTATTTCTACATTAGAACCTAAAAATCCTAAAGAAGCATCAACAGACGACTACTGGATTGTTTCTATGCAAGAAGAATTAAATCGATTCGAACGTAACGATGTTTGGGAATTAGTTCCCCGTCCTAATATTCAATCTGTTATAGGAACAAAATGGGTTTACAAAAATAAAGTAGACGAACAAGGAAATATAACTAGGAATAAAGCTAGACTAGTAGCACAAGGATATAATCAAGAGGAAGGTATCGACTTTGAAGAAACATTTGCTCCCGTTGCAAGGTTGAAGCAATACGTATTCTATTAGCCTTCACGTGTTTTCACAATTTTAAACTTTATCAAATGGATGTTAAAAGTGCTTTTCTAAATGGTTTTATAAAAGAAAATGTGTACGTAAAGCAACCCCCTTTATTCATACATGAAAAATATCCGGATCATGTATATAAATTAAAGAAAGCCTTATATGGTCTTAAACAAGCACCTCGTGCTTGGTATGAGAGACTTAAAAGCTATTTACTAGATTCAGGATTTCAAATCGGAAAAGTAGATCAAACTCTATTCATTAAAAACACTACTAAAGACATTCTAATAATTCAAATATATGTAGATGACATTATATTTGGTTCAACTAATGAAAATTTGTGTAAAGAATTTTCAAATATAATGACTAAGGAGTTCGAAATGTCACACATGGGAGAATTATCTTATTTTCTCGGATTACAAATTAAACAATTAACAAATGGAATTTTCTTAAACCAAGAAAAATATTGTGCTAATCTAATTAAACGTTTTGGAATGGAAAACACTCCTGGAAAACCTACTCCTATGAGTACCACAACTCATCTCGATCGAGATGAAACTGGCAAAAGTGTAGACCAAAAGTTGTTTAGAAGTATGATAGGCTCTTTACTATACTTAACCGCTAGTAGACCAGACATAATGATGAGTGTATGTTTATGTGCACGTTTTCAAGCTAATCCTAAAGAATCACATTTAAGAGCCACAAAATGAATTATGCGATATCTTAATAATACTAAGGACTTTGGTCTTTTCTATCCAAAAGATTGTCCATTCGAGTTAGTGTCATTTAGTGATGCTTATTTTGGTGGATCTCGAACTGATAGAAAAAGTACAAGTGGTATGTGCCATTTCATTGGAAAATCACTTGTATCTTGGTTTAGAAGAAAAAAAATTGTGTTTCACTTTCAACTTGTGAAGCGGAATATATATATGCTGCTCTGGCTTGTACCCAAGTCATATATATGCAACAAACACTTAAAGATTTTAATATAAATTTAACAAATTCTACAATATATTATGATAATACAAGCACAATAAATTTGTCTAAAAATACGATAAATCACTCTCGTACAAAACATATTGATATTCGTCACCATTTTCTACGTGACAATATCGAAAAAGGAATTATCAATTTAGAGCATATTTCTACCGAAAACCAAATTGCTGATATATTTACTAAACCATTACTAGAAAACTCATTTATAAAATTACGAAGAGAACTAGGAATAATTTCTTTCAAAAGATATTTAATAGCAAATATGATAATAAATATAATACTTAAATATACTTCATCTAAACAAAAGTCAAACAAAAATTTAGTTCACTTAACTATAGGTTTAAAAACTTAATCTACTCCTAAGACCATTCATTTCAAAGTAAATATGAACCAATAACATAATTACTGGCTCTAAATCCCTATTAACTCTATACCACACATTTTTAAACCACTAATTCTATATATACATGCACATATGATTTTTCAAAAACTAAAAATTTCAAACTCTGTAAAAAAAATGTCTTCCAACAAATCAAACTCTCTAATCAACATAACCTCCTCAACCGATATCTCACCTACATCACCACATCTTCCTACTCCAACACAAAAACACGAGTCGGTTTATAAATGGGAAAATTATCAAACTGGCTATATGCCGGATTCGAAGAAGGCCAAACGTGGACTATTTATCTCTCCTGATACGAAAAGAAAAATTGATGAAATTCATCATTATTAACAGCAGCAAATTGATCTTCAACGTGAATTATATTTTGAACAAAAAGTAACTGCTAGACGCTTAAGCTTTCTTGAGCAAATTGGTTTACGATTTTGTAGCTCGAAGAAAAATGATGTGAGTGAGCCCCTACCTCGACCAGTTATCTCGTTTGATCCATCTTCATCATATCATACACCAATCGATCCGATAAATCCTTGGGTATCGCCAAAAACTCCTCAATATAGCCCAAATTCATGGGACAGGAACTATATGGCGAATGAAGGAAATAAAACACCGAAGAACATTAGTCCTTCTCCAAAGAAATGATTTTTTTTAAAAGATCAAAATAATGTGTTATATTGTAATATGTTTGTACAATTGTAATCATTTCTTTCAATAAAACATTTGCATTCAAAAAGTCAAGAAAAACCAAAAATGAAAAATTAAGTCGATTGAATAGTTCTGCACAGTCGACTGAATATATGGCAGAAACTTTCAGCCAACAGTTCAGTCGACTGAAACTCTCTGTTTAGACGATTGAATTTTACCCAGAAAACTTTCGGGTTCTAGTTCAGTCGACTGAACAGATAATTTGAGTCGACTGAACGCAGTTTACCAGGGTTTTTTCCCTACTTAGCCATCTTTCTCACTTTTACTTTTATTTTTTTTACCAATTCCAAACTTCATCTTCCCCATCTCAAAGAAAACCCTAGCCCCCAATTTCTACTTATTTCACAATTTCTTCCTCAAATTTCCACAATTATGCCTCCTAAACATTCTAGAGCTTCAACTTCAACCTACTCCGACTCAATTGATGCCCAAATCGCTCAATGGCTTTACAATGATGTTGCGGTCACTCGGTGGAACAAGATGAAGAATTCAAGGATCTTCGAGCGCTCATTTATTGCTTTCCAAGGTCTTCAACCTACAATATTCAAGCTTTTACAGACCAGGTAAGTTTGACATCACTTTTAGACATTAATCGGAATGACCATCCCATCAACCATATTATGGTTAAATTATTCTATGCCAACCTCAACCTCGGACACCAAACTCCACGAAATCCGAACGACGGTGTTTGGAGTATGGTATGCGGGAAAAAGGTATGGTTTTCACTTGATCGCATAGCTCATTTTCTAGGATCCCCAAACATTGGTATAAAGCTTGAGGACATAGATTTCAATCCTCATATTCGTGATAATAAAAATCATCAATTTTTAGACGATGAGATCAACGTCCTAGATATTAAATCCACCTCCTTAAGACCAAGAGCTAGGCTTCTACACAAAGCACTTATGAGGACCATTACCCCCCACATCGGTTCCTATGAAATAGTATACCCGAATAACTACCGGGCACTATATGCTATATGGGGAAATATTAAAGTAAATTGGGTGCAATTGATACTTGATGAATTTCTTTCCTTCAACAATGGTAAAATGAGAACGATATATTTTGGCGAAGACATAATGAAACTTCTACTAGACGTTGATACGCCACTACCGGACTCAGAAAATACGATGGTTCATCAAATCAACCATCGGACTATAAGCCTCATGCAACTACCAGTAAGGCCTCCTCGTATCATGTCTCTAGCCGAATGGGAAGCACGTCATCAAGAACCTCACCAACCTTAACCTCAACCTCCACAACAAGAACCGCGTGATCACGATGATGAAATCCGTCTTGTTCAACCAGATTTTACTACAAATCAATCATTGGGAATTCTATCAAGAAATCAACAAATCCTTGCTACTCGTCTCAAAAAGGTTGATCAAAAACTTGATAGGGTAAAAGGGTTCTTCACCAAACTATGGGATGCTATTTCATGCACCAGCACTGCTTCTGTTTCAACCTCACGCGGCAAGCGCCCAGCTCCAACGTTCACGTGGACATCTTCCGAGGAGAATCCGAGCAGCAACAGTAGTGGTAACAATGATGGTCAAGGAGGAAGAGCTTTTAGACAACCAACCGGTGGCCCTGTTATTCGTGAACCAGAAGGAGATCATGAAGGCTCTTATGATTGGGACAGGGATCCTTGATCATTTTGATGGTTTGATTTCTGGAACTCTTTATTAATTTTTAACCACTTCTGAAAAGGCTTGTATAAATAGCCTCCTTTTATTTGTGATACTCTATGGTTTGTATGATTCACACTGTGGTTATATATGCATGTGATAGCTTTGTTGCTTGCCAATTATATACTTCTGCAATTATTACTTCATTTTTGTCGATGACAAAGGGGGAGAAATCTATGTTACTAACCTTGTTTTGTAGGAAAGAATATACTAATAGGAGACATATAGAGTTGAATTCTGCGGTAGTGACAAGGTCCGGGCAAACATCTCACTGCTTAGATATGTATTGAGATAGTCGTTCGGAAAAGTTAGTACCGAGAAGGTTGGGCCTTTTTCGATTTTAGATAGAGTATGAAAGTTAGCCCATAGAGTGGAGCTTCTTGAAGGGTTGGCGGGAGTTCAAAATGTTAACTAGTATCACACTTGCAGAAGTGCTTACATGATTCAGTTACTATAGTCAAGCCGAGTCAATTAGAGGAGGCGAAGGTAGAAAGGGAATCACTTGTTCATCATGCATCCACTTGTATTCTCGAGAACGGTATAAAGCAATTCTGCAACAATGAAATCAAACTCGTTAAGGTCCAATGGGGAGACGATTCAATGGATAGTACATAGGAGCCTAAGGAGAAGACTGAGCTACGCAACCAGAACTCTTTAATGGTATGTTTCCGTCATAGATAAAAAAAAGTATAGGATACTTCTGCATTTAGGTACTAGCTTAGGTAGAGACCATTGAATGGTAGGAATGGTTGTGAATGTGTCAATAGGACATGTTATAGATGATGAATGCTAGTGGATGTATTGTATGGATTGTTTCTTTTACACATTAGGATGGTATATCTTCTAGGTAGCACGTGCACACTCACATTATCTATTGTTTATTATTTATCTTGTTGAGCATTATGCATATACATGTTAAATATGGATTAAATGGTTGTGCATACATGTAGAATTGCAAGTATACTTACTTAGGATGTTGCATGCACGTTAAATTCATGGCATGAGCACTTGCATGATTGGAGGTTGACTAGATTAGTATACTGCCAACTCTTTGCAGTGGTATAGGATCACTGCATTTTACGTTAGCATACACACACACTACATTAGATAAATTGCTAAGGATAATGATTGTCCATGGACTATGGATGAGTAGATGGTTGTAGCTATATTTTTTTATGTGTACAAGTTACATTTTTCCATACTTGGAGATTTCGAGGAAGAAATCCTTTTAAGGGGGGAGATTGTAATACCCCAAAATACGGAAAATTTAATAAAAAAATTAAATTTAAAGAAAACAAGGACTAAAGTGAAGTTTTCAAAGACGTTCGAATTTGGCTATGAATCTTGGACCATTGCATTTATAGAGACTTTCTAGACAATTTTCATATATTACACTTCGAAATCAGAGTTAATACAGAAAAGTTACGGACGTTTGAAATTTTGAAATGGAATAAAATTAAAAACTTACCAAATTTACACTATAAAGGGTCGATCCCAAGGGATACGGTCGACCGGCAGCGGTCGACCGATGGCCATTGAAGGTCGACCATTCATGTATAAAATCGAAAAATTAGGATGTGCGATTGACGACTGTGATCGAACCAAATATATTATTTCGTTGCCAAGTTTCTACTGTGCGTACGAGATGATAATGAAGATTCTCCAAGGCAAATCCAACGCTTCAAATAGGTCACTAACACCTATAAATTAATACCTATGTTAATCTTGATTTCATTAGAAATCAACAACATACTGAAACTCTACTAATTTATTCTCTCCACTTATAAACTTTCTCCAAAATTAAATAAAACCAAAGCAAGAGAATGCCAGGAGTCGGATCTAGGAGGGGGCAAGCTTATGGGTGGCGATCCTATGATGGAGCATAGGTTTTTGGAGCAGGGATTCGAGGTGAGTGGGCATAAGTTTAATAAGCTGATTATCTACAGTTAATTTTAACCTATTCTACCTTATCTAGGGTGGTAGAAATTAAACTGTAAATTGTAAACCCTAACCGTTAAAACTGGGTTTAAATTAGAAATTGAAATTGGTGAAAATTGATAACTCTAGTTTCTAACCTTATGTTGTTGAAAGAGAAGACCCTAAAAATCAATTAACCTGAATTAAACCAGCATAATTAATTTGCTAAGATATATGAATTTGAAACCAATAAAAATAGGGTAAAATCACATAGATTGGTCACTGTAAATTGCTTATGGTCCCCTGTGTAAACCGAATTCACGAATAATTAAAAATCGAATTGCTGAATGTGAACCTCGGCCAATGGCCCGGGTTAGGTTTAAATTTAATATAAAATATTAATTGTTTTTTGAGCCTATTGTGTGCATATGTGTGTATGTTAGAGGAAGTAGGGAAGCTAGTTCCTTATAAGATGACGCTAGGACATTGAGGTATTTGGTAAATGCACTTTACCCTATGGAGGTTTATTATTCGACTAAGAGAGATTTTATCGCAAATGGCACTCATGGGAGGTTCTACAGTGGACGCGCAACACTGATTGATGCCTGATGGAATGTGTGGGGCCGACATAACGGGACACCTTTGTATGCATGATTTTGATATGGCGTGATACTGTATGGTAGATGTATCTAGGTACGTGCAACAAGAGGCGTATACTACAGTCGAGAGGTGGATAGAGATGCAGATGATGAGACACCGTGGCAAGTTAGCATTGCGGGCTCTCCCTCGATGTGTAGTTGGGTTACGTATAGTCGTGGCTATGGAAAATTTGTTCCTATATAGCCTAGTGTCAGTGCTTCCATGTCCAGTGGCCTAGAAGGGGTGTTTCCATATCGAGTACATCCAGAAGTGGTGGTCGATCATTAGTTATTGAGTTTCGATCCGTAGTTCGATCCTTGTAGTAGCATGCACAAGTTGTAGTGTAGGCGTTTGTTGGATAAAACCATTAAGTAATGGTCCCTAGGAATGCACGGGTACTTTTAGGACACCCTAGGACACTTAGAGTAGAACTAAGTCCACTGCACATGATCACCATATATTAAACTTGTACTCATTCACCACACTTTTGTCTGACCTATCCCTTTTCCTTTCACTTTCCCCCACCATAGGATGACATATTTGTAGTTGATTGCGCATAGTACATAGGGAAAGGAGCTAGACGTTGGAGTTCTCATATTCTTCATTATTCCTTAGTAGCTCTTGTTGATACGCTATATTTTGATCAATGCCAATGTGCTTCAACAAAAAGAAAGAGATATGTGCAAAGCTAAAGGGAGAACTATGAAGACCAAAGATACCATAAGTATGATTTAAATATAGGTCTTAGTTTAGATTTATTGTTAAAATCTATCCTCAAGAAGCTTGCACGAACACAAGAACACATTTCATAACTTAATTTTTTAGTTAAGTGTTCACTGTGCAGATACTACCAGTTCAGACGACTGAACAGTAAATTTCAGTCGACTGAACCTGTTACAGATTTACAGCATGCACAGTTTCAATCGACTGAAATTCCCTGTTCAGTCGACTGAATTCGAACCTGCGAATTTTTAATGAAAAGACACCATCTTCTTCCAAGAGTTGCAACCATTCTCCAATGGTAATAGATGCATCCCTTGCCTGAATCTTTTGCAAATAGATACACCTCTTCTACACCTATAAATACATGTTTCTATCATTTGCAAATCACGAATTCTAATTGCTTTAATCTCTCTATTTTATTGAACATACTTTCAGATTTCTTAAGTTTTCAAAAGCAATCACAAACCACTTCAATTGCTTGAATCTCTGATTTATCTTAAATACTCTTTTGATTCATAGCAATTTATATTTTCTAAATCTTCATAAACACATTTCATATTCTTGAGGATAAGATTATAGGAAAGTTGTACTCAATTAGACTCATTAGTGTTATCAAGAACACAACAAGTCAGAAATACTCTTTATATCTAGTTGAAGTCCTCTTCGGTAGTTAAGGCAAGAAATCCCGTTCGGTTGTTCGGGTAAGTTGTAAACCTATTCCTCCGGGTTAAGTGAGGGTTGTTGGTTAGTTGAATTCCTAAGAGGAGCTTAGGGACTGGACGTAGGACAAGAGGTCCGAACCAGTATAAAGTCTTGGTGTCTACTTTACTTACTGCTTATTGCTATCTACCTAGACCATTCCACTATTCCATATTATACGATCCTACCGCATAGCGTCTTTCAGCTCTTTATTATACAAAATGTCCATTAAGTTTTATGTTGTACTTTGGAAACAGTGTATATGAAAATTATTTATTCTAAAGACTGTTTTTCTGAAATGTCTATTTCAGTACTTCTATTTTAATTCTTTCCGCTTGACATTTGAAAGTGTAGAATGTCTTAGAATTTACCCCTGTAATTATGCTCTGTTTAAAAACCAAATAGCTCGTATTTCTCAGCACGACACGAGCCCGAAAGTCACCCTAGACGTTGGACTGGTCTTTGAGATGTGCCGGTTGTTACATTTAACCTTTCTAATATTGTAAGAACATATGTTATATAAAGTTATAATAATCCACATTGATAAATTTATGCAATTAATATAATTGATAAAATGTTTATCAATTAAAATATACAAATGAATTGAAATAATCGACAAATAGAAATATAAAATATACTTACCAATAAATTTTTGCATGTTGAACCTTGCAAGCACCTAATTATACAACTACTAAATACCTTCGTAATTTAGTCACTTGCGAGTTTATTTGTCCAAGACTATATATTGTCTTCAATGAGTTTAGAACTCTAAAAGCAATACAAGAATATGGATATTTGATCCATACACGATCATGTTTAAATTTTATATGGTGAATGGCCACAATCCGCAATGTAGGAAACCTCAATGAAATTAGCTTGTTGAAATAAGAAAGTAAACTATAGTGTGAGATCGTGTATTCAATATGATTGATTACAATAGTGAACTTGTTGTGTTAAATGTGACACTTGACCAAAGGCTATAAGATAGATCTAAAAATTCGTTCATTGTAATTGCAATTTGATCAATTTACGTAGAGTGTAATTTATTTGATATCCTTAAATGTTAAGAAGGACCAAATTCACTTCTGTAATGAGTTCATTATGATATTGTAGTAATTATTTCCTTCGAATTGTTTGACTATTTTGAAAGGAAATCGAATGTATGAGAGTAGTTGTAACCTAAGGCATGGTTGGGATGAAGAGAGTGAATGGCCACTCCTACTTTATCAAGAAACATGGAAACGAGAATGGTAAATAATAATAAAAACTTAGCATTGGAATGAGAAAAAATATTTTTACTCCAAAATGTATTTTCATATAGAAAAAAAATTCTATGAAATTTATTCTTTTGGGTTCGAGATATTTGATCTAAAAACTATCGACTGTAAATAGTTATAGTAGATGGAATAAATAGCCTATATTAAATGGTTGAATGGATTTTCGTATTTCGCACATTATTATAGTAATGGCAGAAATAGTAAGAGATTTCCATATAGCTTGTTGATCGCATCAAGTTACTAAAATTATTTTCGTAAAACATTCCAAACATTATTCATAAAATAATATTTGTTTTTCGGTGCTGACTGAAAAATAGATAGTGTTATTTCAATAAGAAAATTATGAATATTTGTTATGAAGTTAATCTATAATGTTGATAGTTATTTTGATAACAGAATGATGCACTAGAAAATATAGAAGTATCTGAAGTTATTTGCAATTATTCTGGAACTATGGACTAAGCCATAGTTTGGAGAAATAATTCTTTGATCATATGATTATAAATCATATGGTAATTGTGAATTATATATCAAACAATAAAGGGAAAAGCACCTAGGATGATTTCCATCCTAGGTTATGTCAGTCCTACCTTCACTGATACGTGAGTCGGGGAGGATTGAGTGGGAGTGACAGAAGAATTGATGAACTCTTCGGATTGATACATATAGATGTAAGCAGTTGTAAGTCTATGAATAAAAAATGGTTCCATGTACTTCATTGTATTCACCGATGAGTTATCATAGAACTGAATATGTGTATTTTGATACACATGTAGTATATCTATGATAAGCCCATAAAATATAAAATGAAATTAAATAAAATAACGTGCAATAGAAAATAAAAATGATTCGATTTGATTGAATATGTAAGTATATCGGAAAGAATTGTGAACCTATCTAAATGAATAAGATTCAATCTCAAAAGTCACTCGTCCCTATGATACATAAAGATGTATCAACAAGGAGTAATTGAACTTTATTGAACAAAGTATGATTAATAGTGAGTGAAGTAGAGTTAACTTCTTTGTATAAGGTCATATGCTTAAGAGTAGTACACAAGGTTTAAATTAATTTTATCTAAAAGAATATGTGACGACCCAGCCTTCGTAATACATTGAATCAACATCGAGTGACAACATCTGACTCTAGAACACCACAAAAGAAAACCTGTCGAGGTAAAATAAATAAATAAAACCCAAACCAAGGTGCAGTGATAGAATCTCATAGCAGAATTATAATATATAATATACTAAATATACATGAACATAACAGGATAAACAATATATAAAAGACTGTACTGATGAAAGTAACTACTATATAAATATCAATATAAAAGGTAAGAATACAATATCTGATACAACAAGTTTCGTATATTAATATCATATTTATCATGTACTACCACAATATCAAGTGTACATCCAAAGTATCAACTTCGCCTCCAAAGTGCTCCAATGTCCTAGAAGCATATCCTCAAAGGTACCTGGCTTCAAAACTACTTAATCGAGTACCCGAGAGTTTTCATGACACTAATAGGCAAAGACAAAATACGGGTCATACATAAAGCTTGGTGTGAGGGGAATTGTCTTAAAGTACTGTATATCAAAACCATATATAAATAAATGGAAAACTACTGAAGAACAGTCAGTCCTCTCCATAAACGTAGCTCAAGGATAATCTGAACTGCACATAAACAAGTAAAGTAAACCCAACCCAAATGTAGAGAATCATCCCATCAACTACTCTTCTCCTATCATCAACAAGTCAGCAAAACTGATATAGTGTGACTGATACGTATCAGTATACCATGATAAAGTTAACCCAATATACAAATGTAGGGGTAATATAGATATCACAATAATACTAACAACCAACTAATATTCTATACACCACATAATGGTAAATGACAAATAGTGCATAAATTTACTTATCATTAATGATGGGTAGGGTCTTCTATGGACATCAATCGATTCAATTATCCATATCGAAGCATCTAAAATACAAAACAAATGCAGTGATTTAACAGTACTACTAACACAACATCTCTATACCCTGAACCAAACTATGAATATACACAACTAATACCCTTCTCGAATTATCATTAGCTAACAAAGAGACCTATCAAGAGACACAACTATATTGTGGACTCCTCGAAAAACCGACACCTTAAAAGAAGTTGACCTGTAGGTCCTGTCACAGCGTCCATCCATACAATGCAACAGTATATGACCTACTCTAAATAGGCATTACAATCTCTCTCCGCCCTTGCTCCGGGACCAAGTCTACAGATCGTGCACCTCAATTGTAACGACCCGCTATGTCGACCATCGAAAGTCGGTACTCAATAAATCCACGGTATTCAAATGTCGAGCATCCAATTGTTAGAAAGGCATATTTTTAGGGTAAAAAGAAAAAGGGAAAGAAAAAGAATAATGAATACAGAATCTCACAGCGGAACCAAAACATATAATATAACAAAGATAGTAAAATCTATCGCTCTAAATTACATAGTATATCAGAGCTAAAAACACGCCTCATTGTTAGTCCCTGAGGAGTTGGTTTTGATGACAACAACCTTACTTAGAATTAGATTATAAAATATATAATACTAACATTATTGTGTAGATATATATAGATATGTTTGCAGGTACTAAAGAATGAAGAACTGTACAGTATAAAGATTCAAGATCAAAGATTGAAAATATCAAGATTCAAGACTCATGACTCATGAGTATCAAGAATTTCAAGAGTTCAAGTTTCCAAGATAAGTTATATAGTTAGGAATATTGTTAAAACTCATAGAAAGGCACTGACATCTTAAAATCTATTTTATTCGTGGAATGGAATCCACTTTGTGCTCGTTAAAGGGATGGAACCCTAAGTAGGATGGAACCTACGAAAAATCTAGTGGAACATCTTTTTGTATCCACTTACTTTTATTTCAAAATGATTTTCAAAATATATAGCTTGTTTTTCAAAATGATTTTAAATATTCCTGTTTAAAAACAAAAATCATCTGCCCTGGTTTTTCAATATATTTTAGCCTCAAAAATATCCTTAGTTTTAAATATCCTTAATTTTAAATATCTTTGATTTTAAATTATTATCCTAAGTTTTTAAACTATTTAGTTGTTTTATATATTTATACTTAAGATTTAAATATAAAAGTATAGAAAATTATTATATATATTTTAATATTATTCTCTATAGCTATTTATGTATTATAACTATATATAAGTATATTTTAAAGTTTAAATATAAGTATAATATAATATAGAAATTATTTTCAAAGAAAAACAAATCACCAAAAATTACAAGGGCATGTCGACATGGTCACATGTACCCCTGTCGACATGGTGACAGTTAAATTGTTATTTAAAAGAAGTGTCTATTCGCCACATCCCTTCACCAATGGACATGGCTATTGATCTACTATAAATAAAGGGTGTTTTCAATGAATTTTAATCACTTTTTCTCTAATTTAACTTCTCTTCTTCTTCTCCACTTTCTTATTTACAAATTACACCATTACTCTGCCGAAATCAATATCGAATCTAACTAGATAATTTCTGGTTTTGATTCTCTCCACTATCTCTACAAGATCCAAGTGCTAATCTGAGTTATAGACTTTTTGTAATCAATTGAGCGAGAGAAGGTGTGATTGTAGCCCTGGAAATCAATTGGGTGAACTTGTTGCCCCGGAAATCAAGTATCTCTACCCAGAGGATTGTGATTCTGGAGGGTGTACCTCGTAGCCTTGAAACCGAGGGTTGTAATTGTTGAATTGCTTTTGAAAGGAAATCTGTACTTAGTTGTGCGGGACTGGATGTAGGGTAACTCCGAACCAGTATAAAATCCGGTGTGTTTTTTTCTTTACTGCTTTTACTTTATATTTGCATCTGTGTTTGATTCTATGTTCATATCTATGTCTGATTAGTGTATACATTGTTAACAAATTAAGATAAACTCAAAAAGATTAACAAATTTCTTAAAACACTATTCACCCCCCCTCTAGTGTTAATTCTAGCCTTAAGATCTGTAATCCGCATTCCTCACACTCATTAGTCTGGATAGTTATAGCTTTCTGGCCTTATAATTGTCGATGGGTATATATAAAAATACAACGGAAAAGAAAAATACTATGGCAGGTGAACATCCAGCTCTACTCTATGAGCTTCATGTCTCGCCAATGATAACATGGGAAAAAAACTCGTGCTGACCAAAGCATTATAATAAAATAACACCCGGATCAGTCTAGAAAACCAGTGTGAGAAAACTCAAGTAATAGGGTGAACATATAATAATTATGTAAGATGATGCCGCTAAACACGGAAAGGGTTTTTCCTCGGAAGAACAACTTCCACACATGAATGAATGGAAACAAATTAAAACAAGACCCAAACTTGAAAGAATGGGCATAAACAAGATCAAAATCAAAACTTAAAGAATGGACATAATTAATTAAACATCGAGAAGAGCTCCAGTCATTTCACGATGTAATTAAGAAAACAAATTGAAGATTTGAATCAATAAGGAAAATAAAGTTTTCCATCAATGACTAGGAGGGTGCGTCCCCTTATCAAAAGTATAACTCTAGAAAATATACTTGGGAGGGTCATTTTCTCCTATGACACCTCTTTGGAACTCCAAGCCGGACCATGCCAACCCTACAGAGAGTATAAGTATTTCACATCTCAGCGCGCATACCACCGAAACCAAATCTAGAGTAAACCCTAATGGGAGCAACCACACATAGCCTGGCCCCCACTCGCTTAGTAATTTCCAACAAAGGATATCAATGCTCAAATGAGCAATAAATCGCCTTAAATTAACGATAAAGAAAGAAGAAGGCTAAATCGATAGTCAATAAATCAACAATCGGGAATAATTAAAATGATCGCATATGGAAAGTAAATCTCATATTCTTACCACTACCCGTCAATTTCAAACTTGTATTGTTTCTTAGTTAAAAATGAAGTCAGGCAAGTGAAGGTAGTGTTACCTCTAGGCATTGCCTTGATGACATATTTAAATTTCAAGATAGAGACGAGTTTCCATACCTCGGCATTTAGTGCTAAAAGTATGACTAAATTCTTCCATATAAGCGATATTAGATTACAGAAAATTAAATTTCTTATCCTTTTCGTAACCGAATAAAACTTTTACATTTAAAACCGAACTTGTTCTTGAATTTTCACATCATAAATATTTGTAAAACACTTTAAAAACACTCTTTAAAAATCCTTTGTAAAGATTTCCTCATTTATAAATTATCATCTATAAATTTCAAACATCATTTATTATCCCAAAAGATAATAAATTTATAAAAATACTTTTAATAAATTAAACCCCATTAATTATCTCGAAAAAGAGTTAATCAACATTATAACTCTTTTAATAAATTAACCAATTATTTTTGAACACCTTTATTAAATCGGATAATCAATTTTAAACACCTTCATTTAAACCAATTAATTAACTTTAAACATCGTTTATTAAAATGATTAATTAACCTTAAACATCATTATTAAAATGATTAATTAACTTTAACCACCTCCATTAATTCAGTTAATTAACTTTAATCACTTTTATTAAATCAGTTAATTAATCTTTAAATTACTTTTAGTAAATAAGTTAATTAACATTAAAACTCTTTTTATTAAATCAGTTAACTGACTTTAAACACCATTAATAAATTCATTAATTAACTTTATTATAGTTAAATAATAATTAAAAATATATTTAAAGCTATAATTCTTTTCAAATACTTATACAACCTTTACAAACCCATTTGAAAAGAATTTATGGAATATTTAAGGTAAATAAATTTAAACAACATTAATTATCCTGAAAGATAATTAAATCCAACTTATAATCTTTTATAAATTTAAACGACATTAATTATCTTGGAAGATGATTAATCAAATTTTAAAATCCCTTTATAAATTTTAAACAGGGTTAATTATCCCAAAAGATAATTAATTAAATTTGTAATTCCATTTATAAATTTTCAATCAACTATCCTTTATTTTCAAAATTCTCAAAATATTTGAAAATATAGTTTAAACAAGTTTCAAAGTGCAAAAACATGACCAAACATTTATTTTGTAAAAATAAAAGCTCAAGTTCACAACAAGGGTTTAAGGGGATGATATTTCATAAGTGATGGTACAACGACAACTGTTGTAACGACACTTACACAATCAAATAGTATGTCATAAATATTTCCGACCAAACAGCAATATAAACAACATAAGAATATAAGTAAATAAATATTGACGAGAAACCCCTTAGGATCTCTACAAAAGTCCAATGTAAATCACACATCCTAATGTGTATTTCGAACTGTTCGGTAGTGAACTATTCGCTATGTACACTCTGACTTCCTCTTTTGTTTTTGTTCCCTGCAACACAATGGTTATTTATGTCATTTGCTATTTCAAACAGGAATATAAATTCAAATAAACAACCAAACAACAATATAACCTATCGTCCAAGCATTCAACAATAATCTATAGCAACACAAATATCATATAATTTATTTAGGGGTGAGTAAACTCATAAAAATTCCAACGGACGCTTTCGCATTCCGGTTTGGTCTTTTAGCCCAGAATTCCACTTGCTCTAAATTCGACGAAACTAGTTCTAATTCATAGCTAAAGTTCCTACAGGTCCAATGCAACTGACCGCGTCCAAATCCGACCATGTACGAGCATGATATTAATTTTACAAGATATCGATTTAATTAAATTAATTAATTCACATTTATAACTTAATAAACTAATACCCCACTAACCCACCTTTTCCTTAATTCACTTTAATTGCCGCCTGATACATGCACACCTAAACCCAATACCTGCATGCAACTCTCCATCTTATCTCCTCCATCCCGCAACAAAGACCAATGTCGTTCGCGCCATTTCACCACTCTTCGCAAGAGCTACATACCCATTCCAAAATTGACAAGCTTGTCCTCACCTATGATTCATGACCTGAGCCATCCTTGCGACCATACATATATGTCGCGCCCCTTAAACTGAACCGTGCACTTCAAAATCGACCACTAGATGCTTCTCTACATGAGAAAGCTATTGGAACCCATGACAACTACGATCGTCTCCTAAAAATCAAGAAGATCGAAACCCTAGTTCACATGTACTTAGGCAAACACTGTCGAGCTTCTCAAAATCACATTGCACACCATAAAACATATGTAGATCTGTAGATCTCTTCAATACAAGTTCAAAGATACTTGTTTTGATTTTTTGAGTGGATTATAATGACTTTTAAAGATGTCGATTTAATTTCTTTTTATTTACTAGAGTTTGAAAATGAAACAAAGATAGAAAGTGAAAAGTGAAGCGTATTGAACACTCTAAAGGGTTGAACTTAGCTTATATCACAATTTTCAGCATCTCGCTGCACGGTTTTTCATTCGGGTACAGATCGGAAATGACAAAATAAAAATATGATTGCGCATAAAAATGCGACACGATCGCAAAACAATAATAATTTACACCGGTTAACTTATTCTAAAATCATAAAAATATCATCATTCGTTGAAAAATCATCAAACAACAATTGGAATATTTTTTAAATTAAAAATTATGGAAAAAGCCTATAAATTCAATTAAAAATACAATAATGAAAAATCTATTTGTTTTATTAACAATTGATTTTCTTGTTATTTATACAAACTATTTACTATTGTAAACAAGTGTACTAAATGAGTTTACCATTACTATTTATTAATTAAAAGGAGTTAAATAAGTCTATTGAATCCATTTAACTATTATTTAATTCACAATCTAAATATTTAAATAATCCCTATATTTGAATATAAGTCGTCAGTATTTTTAAACATCGGTTATTTAAATGCTCAAAATTAATTAAATAATCAAAACGATAAATTTCTGGGATGTTACATCCCCCCCCCCAAAAGAATTTGATCCCTAAAATTCCCAAAGGAAGAAAATGTCTCCAAACCCTTAAGGTTTAAAAAACTATATATTAAAATGAATTATTAAACACTTAAAGTTCCATATTTTACATAAAATTTCGACAGCACCTCCTTTGGGCGGCTGATCCAGAAAAACTACCACTTGCCACAACTGGCCCAATTCAACCAGAAGAGAACAGCCAAATGGCCTCCCATATATGGGGCATAAAATCATCAATCAAAATATCAATTTCTAAACCTACTACGTACCTCTTTTGCGTTTGATTTTTATTTTTGCAAGCAACTTAATATCTTGATGCTAATTCAGGTGCGAAAGAAACCAAATAGTAATCTCTCGCTTGCTTGTACCTATCATGTACTCATAATCCAAAGAGTACTAACAAAATGCAATACAGTAGCTATTTCTATCATAAGCAATAGCAATACAAATAATTATAACAACCATATGCAACAAAAGTACAAAAAGTACTCTGTAATAAAATACTAAACATCCAATATTTTCAAAAGATAAATTTTAGAACTAAATGCCCGGGTTTTTTTACTCAAAATATATTTTCAAATTACTCCAAAGGGAAATAAATCAAAACAAAAATCAATTATGACAAAGATGGGACTCCTCCTATCAAAGCATGCTATAACTCTAAAATCAAAACAATACGGAGCATTCGGTGGTATTTCGGTTCCTTCTAAAACAACAACTAGAGTAAATAAATAACCTGATGAGTCTTCCAAATTAGAAAACTCCTAATCGCCCAACTTTAGTCAAAACAAAATATTTGAAAACTCACTTCACAAAACTCTTTTCAAATATTCTAAAATAATAATATTTCACTAATGTTTTCAAAATAATAATATTACTATTTTCACAAATTCTTTCGAAATCACCGTTTTCAGAGGCACCGGGATTTAAGTTCTAATAAACAACTACTTTGTGAACCGTACTCTATAAAATCAAACTATTAATCAATTTGAATTCCATAAAGGAATAAACTAAAACTTAACACTATTTAAATGTTAAAAAACCATCAAACAAGATTTTGAATTTTGCTTAGGTTCACAACTTTCTCGATCATCCAAAGATATAGATAATTTTCTAAGTGTACCATTACGCTCATCAGCCTTTTGTTATTGCTTTGAAGATTATCTTAGCTCCCTCAAACAAAATTGAAAGTCACTCCCTAAACTTTCCTAAGCCACGCAACAATTTATACAAATACACTTAAGCCTGTATGATGTACATAAATCATCCGTACGCAATATCTGATCACTCGCTTAGATACATAAACTTCACTTTCGAACTGATATCGCTCACTCGACCTCCCTAGTGCGGACTCCGATCAGGTTCCTTGATTAGAAACCTCCGTTCTCTTTACATAGCCATGTACTATGATAGAAAACCTCAGTATCATATCAAGAATCCAAATCAAGTGTCCGTTGACAAGAATCAAGTGAGAAATCCTCTTTCGAAATTGTGTGAATCGCCTTGAAGTTATGTATTCGAATCCTAGATCGAGAACCATGAGAATAAAATGATCTACATACAACTTTTTATTTAATCCGATTAGTTTCTTAATTACGCCAATCTCTTTCTAAATCATTTCATTTTTATTTATATTATTCCATTCAACACTAAAATTATTTATGAATTACTTCATACATTTTCACCTAAGTTTATAAACATTTTATAAAGACACAACTTTATAAACCATTGAATTTAAAAACTTACTCCTTTTTTATTTACTTGTATAATACTCTTCTATATCCTAAGAGTATATACAAAATACTAATTTTAATTAATTAATTTAATTCTTATTTTGAAATTCAACTGGAGGCCCAAATAAAATATGGGTATTTAAAACCGAGTCAATCCTTCAACTCCTTTATCTTAGAGTGTTCTAAGGAAAGATGTTTAAAGGTTGGCCCGATATCACCAAATAGTTTACGAACTTAAATATTTAAACCAAACTGCGGTTTTAATAAAATAATGCTTATTAAAACCTTCCTATCTAATTTAAACCATTTAAAAACTTGAGTTAAATTATCCCTTTTCTATCCAATAGTTTAAAAAAATTTCGTTTATCAAAACATCCTTTTATTGAAATACCTTTTATTTTAAATTAATTTCCTTTAAGGAAGTTTAAGGACTACACAGCCAGTTTTTATTTCAAAACCCTTTCGCAAATCGTACTATATATATTTCTATACATAAAATAACTTTAACAATTTATTGACTAAAACTCACTAGGATCATCTAGTTTTAAACACGTTTCGATCGCACAATGATAAAGAGAATAATTTACTAAGTGCACTACGACGTTCGCCTAAGCAAACATTTGATCATCACTTAGAATATTATTAAAAATACCACAAAACTAATCGAGATGTTTTCCTAAACTGTCCAAAAAAATGCATTCCCTTTAAAATTTATTTTCCAAAATATTTATACTTATAAATACGTCCATGTAATGCTCCTATTGCCTTTCTCAAAATCCTTTTGAAATTATTTCAAACAACTCTGGATTTAAATTCAAAAATCATACTTCATAAACCAAATTTATATAAAGTTTCTTTTATATAAAACCATTTCATATTATAATAATTCTCCTTTACTATAATAAAATTTTCACAAATATTTATCCTGTAAACGTCTTATCTTCCCATTTATATTATATTAAAAAAAATTATTAAAAGATTGCTTTTAACTCAATAATATTAAAAGATGACTTTTAACTTAACATTTTCCCCGAACACCTTATAGTTAAGTTATGAAACATAAATCACAAAGGGCACGTTTTAATGCTTTAACAATTATTAAACAATAAATGCTCATAAACTGTTCGAGCATAAATTAACAATTAACAAACAATAGTCAATGCTCCTAAACTATCCGAGCACGACAAATAAAAAAATAATGATAATAATAAAATATCATCATTTTCAAACAAAAAACACAACATAAATAACTATATAAATTTAAAAATTATTCCTTTATATATAAAATATATAATCCTAGGTAAATATTTCATTTACCAAATTTTCAAAAATTAATATCGTGTCTGTTTACCTTGTTTAAGTGTTTAGAAATCCCTATCAACACCGTTGTGTTCTACGTCTCGATTAGAATTAATAAACAATTCAATAGACCAATTAACATAATACATTTTTATAGCAATAACAAGTATGCTCTCGCATATATAATATCTCAAACTAATTTTAGGGGGTCACTTACCCTATCTTTAATGAGCCATACCCTACAAAAGCAAAGGTTCTCGCTTAACCTTCAGCTCTGATACCAGCTGCAACGACCCGCCTTTTCGACCATCGAAAGCCATCACTCAATACATCCAATGTATTCAAATGCCGAACATCCAATCGTTGGAAAGACGGATTGTTACGGTAAAAGGAAAATGAGAAAGAAAAAGAAGAATGAAAATAGAGTCCCATAGTGGAACGACAACATATAATATAACAAAGATAGTAAAAGCTCTCAGTCTAAAATACTTGGTATATCATAGCTAAAAATAAACGTCATCAGCCTGGACAGTTATAATTCAGGACCTTACAACCATTGATGGGTATATATAATAATAAAGTGGAAAATAAAAATACTGCAGCAGGTGAATATCCAGCTCTACTCCATGAGCTCCATCTCCCACCAACGACAACCTAAAAAAAACTCGGTTTGACCCAAGCATTATTATAAAATAACACCCGGATAATTCTGGAAAACCAGCGTGAGAAAACTCAAGTAATATAGTGAAGATATAATAAATATGTGAGATGCTCCGCTAAACACGTAACGAGTTTTTCCTCACAAGAACAACTTCCACACATGAATGAATGGAAACAAATTTAAACAAAACCCAAACTTGAAACAATGGTCATAAACAAGATTAAAATCCAAACTTAAAGAATGGATACAAATAATTAAACATCGAGAAGAGCTCCAGTCACTTATCGATGCAATTCAGAAAACAAATTAAAGATTTGAATCAACAACAAGGAAAAGGAAGTTTTCCAACAATGACTAGGAGGGTGCGCCCCCTTACCAAAATTATATCTCTAGAAAATATACTTAAGATTGTCATTTCCTCCTATCACACCTCTAGGAACTCCAAGCTGGACCCCGCCAACCTTACCGAGAATTCGAGTATTTCACATCTCTGCGTATACCACCGAAACCAAATGTGGAGTAGATGTGAAAATACCCTAATGGATGCAACCCCACATTGCTTGGTCCCCACTCATTTTTTTGTTTTAGTCATTTCCGAAAAAGGATATCAATGCTTAAATAAGTAACGAATCGTCTTAAATTGACGATGCATGAAGAAGAAAGCTGAATCGATAGTCAATAAATCAACCATCAATAATAATTAAAATGATCATATATGAAAAGTAAATATCATATTCTTACCCCTACTCATCGATTTCAAACTTGTGCAATTTCTTAGTTAAAAATGAAGTCGAGCAAGTGAAGGTAGTGTTACCTCTAGGCATTACCTTGACGACATTTTTAACTTTTGAGATAGAGACGAGTTTCCATACCTTGACATTTAGTGCTATGGATATGACTAAATCCCTTCCATATAAGCGATATCGGATTATGGAAAACTAAATTTTCTATCATTTTCGTAACCGAATCAAACTTTTACTTCTAAAACCAAACTTGTCCTTGAAATTTTCACATCACAAATATTTGTAAAACACTTTAAAAACACTCTTTAATAATATTTGTTTTTAAAGATTTCCTCATTTATAAATCATCATCTATAAATTTCAAACATCATTTATTATACCGAAAGATAATAAATCAATTAAAATACATTTTTATAAAGTAAACCCCATTAGTTATCCTAAAAAAGAGTTAATCAACATTATAACTCTTTTAATAGATCAACCAATTATTTTTGAACACCTTTATTAAATCAGCTAATTAATTTTGAACAACTTTACTTAAACCAATTAATTAACTTTAAACATCATTTATTAAAATGATTAAATAATCTTAAACATCAATACGAAGATAATTAATTAACTTGAAACACCTCCATTAAATCTGTTAATTAAATTTAATCACTTTCATTAAATCAGTTAATTAATCTATAAATTACTTTTATTAAATTAGTTAATTAACTTTAAAACGCTTTTTATTAAATCGATTAACTAACTTTAAACACCATTAATAAATTCATTAATTAACTTTATTATAGTTAAATCATAATTAAGAATATATTTAAACCTCTAATTCTTTTCAAATACTTATACAATCCTTACAAACCCATTTGAAAAGAATTTATGGAATATTTAAGGTAAATAAATTTAAACAACTCTATTTATCCTGAAAGATAATTAAATCCAACTTATAGTTTTATATAAATTTAAACGACATTAATTATCTTTGAAGAAAATTAATCAAACTTTTATAATCATTTTATAAATTTTAAACAGTGTTAATTATCCTAAAAGATAATTAATTGAATTTATAACTACTTTTATAAATTTTAAAACGACTATCCTTTATTTTTAAAATTCTCAAAATATTTGAAAATACAGATTAAATAATTTTCAAATGCACGACCAAACATTTATTTTGTAAAAATACAAGCTCAAGTTCACAATGCAGTAAGGGTTTAAGGGGATGATATTTCATATATGATGGTACAACAACTATCGCTATAACGATACTTACACAATCAAACAGTATGTCATAAATATTTTCAACCAAACAGCAATATAAACAACATAAGAATATAAGCAAATAAATATTGGCGAGAAAACCCATAGGGTCTCTCAACAAAAGTCCCTTGTAAAGCACGCATATAAATGTGTATTTCGAAGTGTTCTGTAGCGACCAATTCGCTATGTACACTCCGAATTTCCTTTTTTCTGCTCTCTACAACACAATGGTTATTTATGCCATCCGCTTTTCTAACGGGAATTTAAATTCAAACAAACAACCAAACAATAATATAAGTTATCATCCAAACATTTAACAATAAGCTATAGCAACATAGATATCATGTAATTTATTCAAAGGTGAGTAAACTCACAGAAATTCCAACAGATGCTTTCGCGTTCCGGTTTGATCTAAAATCGTTTAGCCCAAAATTCCATTTGCCCCAAATTCAATGAAACTAGTTCCAATGCATAGTTAGTGTTCCTGCGTGTCCAATGCAACTAATCGTGTCCAAATCCGACCTCGTACGAGCAAGATATTAAGGTTATCGATTTAATTAAATTAATTAATTCACATTTATAACTTAATTAATACACTAATACCCTACTACCCACCTTCTTTCTTGCGCCTGATACACGTACACCTAAACCTAATACCCGCGTGCAACTTTCCACCTTATCACCTCCGTCCCTCAACGAAAATCAACGTCGTTCTCACCATTGCACCGCTCTTCGCAAGAGCTACACACCCATCCCAAAATTAACTAGCTTGGCCTCACCTATGAATTTGCGACTTGGGCCATCCATGCGACCATAATTTACACTTGTTAACTTATTCTGTAACATCACAAAAATACCATCGTTCACCGAAAAATCATCAAATGACAATTTAAATATTTTTCAAATTAAAATTATGGAAAATTCCTATAAATTCAATTAAAAATACTGTAATAAAATATCAAGTCGTTTTATTAACAATTGATTTTCTTGTTATTTAACGGAACTGTTTATTATTATAAATAAATTTACAAAATGAGTTTACCATTATTATTTATTAATTAAAATGAGTTAAATAAGGCTATTGAATCCATTTAATTATTATTTAATTCACAGTCCGAATATTTAAATAATCCCTAGATTTGAACATAAGTTATCCGGATTTTTAACACCAATTATTTAAAGATACAAAATTAATTAAATAATTAAATGATAAAACTCTGAGATGTTACATTAATGGTATGGATTCCATCAATAGCATCCTTTCTTTCAGTTATCTATACAGCCATACCAAAACTATTTGTAAACGCTAAACCCAACATACACCCTTCCTGCATGAATACATAATACCAAAGAATTATTCTCCCATGTGGATCATGATTCATTCTTGAAATGCCTCGCACTATCCGGTTGCCACAAGGAAGGCATACCAAACCATTATATATGAATAGCCCAAACCATGAATCTATAATTTTATATATATATATATATATATATCACTTGAATAATATAATTATATATTTGTATAATATATTTCTTCCATTATTCGGTAACCTTAAGTCGGGCATACCGAGTTGTACATACACTTAAATTGCATATTGATAACTCACATTGAATTGTCATTAGCTACCAAAAAGACCAATCAAGAGCCACAACTATATTATGGACTCCCCTGAAAACCAACACCTCAATAAAAGTTGGCGTGTAGGTCATGTCGTTGCATCCATTCGTACAATGCAACAGTATAGAACCTACTCGAGATTAGCATCACAATCTCTCTGCACCCTTGCTCCAAGACCACATTTGCAGGTCCTGTGCCTCTATTGTACAATGGATTCCATGCACCAATCGATAGCCCAAAGTCGAACATACCAAAACTATATATAAACGCTATAAACCACGCATTAATAAATATATGTAATATACTATGTGCATCTCTCAGTAGCCCGAAGTCAGATATACCAGAGCTATATCTATACATATAGACATATATAAATCACATAAACTGTATGCAGGTGTGTGCGTGTGCGTATAACCAGTCCAACTATATGTAATAAAATAAACACATATCAAGCACATCTACATACACAAAGGCAATAGACATCCAAAGTAACAAATCTATCTTCTCAATATCAATAACAATTCATAAGTATTGCCATATAAACAATTCAACAAAAATGCATCGTACTAAGTCACCAATCTAACAATTATGGGCAAGCGACAAAAAGAGAAAGAAATATGCTGTTAAAGCTACAAAGGGGACAAGGCTACAAAACTGAGTATAGTATATTTGTCGAAGTTTTTAGTCTTAGAATTGTTAAAATCTATCCTCAAGTTGTTCACTTAAACCAAAGTTGTTTTAAGCTTTAAACTCTTTTAACATATATGAGAACTGTGCACTGACTGTCAGGTCAGTCGACTGACCAAATATGGCCAGTCGATTGAATCTGCCTAGGTGCACAAAAGCTCTCTGTTTTACACAACTTTGACCATTCAGTTAACTGGTCGTTTTGGGTCAGTCGACTGAATTCTTTCAACAGCTATTTTTTTTCTGAATAGACACTTCCATTTGTCAAGAGATACGATCTAAATTGAAGAGGTATGGATGCTTCTTTTGATCAGAACTCTTCATGAATGGTTGCAGCTCTTTATCTACTATATAAACATACAAAATTCACTTCACAAATCACCGAATTTCATTTTAATTTCTGATCATACTCTCTACTATCTCTGCATTTTGAAAAGCAATCACTACTTACATATATTGCTTGAATCTCTGAATCAATTAACTTATTCTTTGATTCAACGCAATATTCTCCTTTCTAAATCTTCACACACACATATATACTTGAGGAAAAGATTATAGGAAGGTTGTACTATCAAAGACAAATCAGTGTTATCAAGAACACAAAAGTGTCAAAGCAATTTTATTGAAACTGTTGAAGTCCTGTTCGGTTGTTAGAGGCGAAAAAATGATCGGTTGCTCAGGTGTTGTATACCTATTCCTCTGGGTTAAGTGAGGGGTTATTGAGTTGAAATTCCAGAGGGAAGTCTGGGACTAGATGTAGAACGGGAAGTTCGAACCAGTATAAAAACTCCTGGTGTGCTTATTCTTATTTTCTTTATTATTATTATCTGTTTCTGCATTTAGATTATAATACATTCCATATTACACGATCCAAAGTGATAACTAGCCACATATTAGTCACTTTCATTTGGTATCAGAGCAAGGAATCTTATAACCGTTACACAGTTATTTGATATATTATTTTTTGCTAATATGGAAAACAATTACCAGCACAAGCAATGTCACTAACACTAGTTTTATTGAAGGTCAATCCACTGGACGACCACCACTATTCAATGGCATGAATTACACTTATTGGGCTACATGTATGAGAAATTATATGCAAGCAAATGGTTTTGATTCATGGAATATCACACAATCTGAATATAATATACCCACAACTGAATATTCTAAACGGTCAAACACACAAAAATTAGATGCTACTGCAAATGCAAAAGCTATGAATATGTTGTTTTGTGCCTTGGACAAGAATGAGTTTAATCGTACTAGCGTGTGTAATACTGCATATGAAATATGGCGAACACTGAAAATAACTCATGAAGGTACTAACAAGGTTAAACAAAGCAAGATATCTATGCTTAAAAATCAATTTCAAAATTTTAAAATGAAAGAAAATGAGTCCATTAATGATATGTATTCCAGATTCCAAGATATTTATCATTCATTATTAGGACTAGGGGAAAAATTTACTGACTTTGATATAGTATCTAAAATCCTAAACTCTTTAACGGATGAATGGGAAAGAAAGGTTCTAGCTATTGAAGAAGCAAACGATCTTTCTACTATGAAACCAGAAGAGTTAATAGGAAATCTAATGTCATATGAAGTAAATTTGCAGGCAAAGAAAGTTCAAGCACAGGATAAGAAGAATCTAGCGTTTCAAGCAGAACAAGATGACTCTGACTCGGATGAAGAGGATATGGCATTTATTGCTAAGAATTTCAAAATGTTTTTGAAATTCAAAAAGAATAACAAGATCAAGAGTTACAAAAATAACTCTAGTAACAATAATAGCAATAAACCATCATCTTCTGCCATGGAATGTTATGAATGTCATAAGAAGGGTCATATGAAGAAAGCATTTTCTGTAACATGGGATGATTCAGATTCTTCATCATCTGAAAGCGACAGTGACAGTGACACAGAGCAAGCAAATGTATGCTTCATGGTTACAAATAATGATGTAAGTGAACTAAGTTTTGAAGATTTAGTTGAACTTAATTCTGAACTAGTAGACTTTGTAAAACAAACTAAAAAGCATAATAAGGAATTACAAGGAAAACTAAAAAGATCTAAATTAGAAATTAGTATGCTTAGAGATGAAAAGAAAATTCTCGAAGAAGAACTTGAAAAATCTCAAGAATCTAATTCAAATTTAACATCTCAACTTTCTATGATAACTCAGGAATTAGCAATTCAAAAGAATAAAAATGATGATTTATCAGTTGAAATTAATGATTTAAAGTCTAACACTAAAGTATTAGAATTAGAAAAATCTAGTCTCAAAACTAAGTTAGAAGATATTAATAAAAATATCTCTAATTCTAATAAAGGTCGAGAAAATCTTTCTAAAATAATAGAAAATTCTCAGGCTACCTCAAATAAAATGGGATTAGGATATAAGAAAATTGAAAATCCAAAAAAATCTGGAAAGTTTAAAAATAAAATTAAAAACAAAATTAGGAAAGATTTAAAGAAAACAGTTTCTAAAGATTTTAAAACTATTAAAATATGGATTCCTAAAACAAATAATAATTTAATTAGGAATAAACATATCAAAACATTTATGGAAACTATTCATAAAAATAAGAATTATATTTATAAAGGGAATTCTAAACCTTCTTGGGTTTGGTTTCCTAAGACCTAACTCTTAGGACCCTAAAAAGAAAAGTGGGTACCATCTTAATCTTTATTTCTTGCAAGTACCACTTCAAAAGAGAGGAAAATGGATTTTACACGGCGGTTGCACAAAACACATGACTGGTAATAAAGGCATGTTAACAAACATAGTCTACTCAAATGGAGGATCGGTCACTTTTGGAGATAATTCAAAAGGATATATCATCGGCAAAGGCGATGTGAGCAATAACGGTATCTCTAACTCACCTCTCATTACTGATGTTTTATTAGTTAAAAACTTAAAACATAATTTATTAAGCATAAGTCAATTATGTGATAAAGGTTTTAATATATCTTTTTCAGAAAATAAATGTAATATTTTTGATAAAAATCAAAATTTAATTTTTGAAGGTTTAAGAGATAAAAACATTTATATTTTAAATATGAATATAAATTATAACACAAATATGTGTTTAGTAGCTACAGAAAATGATTCTTGGCTATGGCACAAAAGATTTTGTCATATAAATTTTAATACTTGTTATCCCGCCTTTTGGCAAGGCCGTGACACCAAGGACTTAACTAGAAAACAGTAACAGATCGTCTTGGAAGTCGATTACACGTAAGGATCGCTACGGATATCGATGAAATTTGTTCGAGTCCGGATCGGGCTATAATCGATAAGGCACGTCAAGTAAGGCCGTGGGAACCAACGATCCAAGTTTCAAGACAATCCGAGTTCGTATGCTCGAGATATTGTCGACAAAGGATGGAGTAGGGCTTCCTTAGTTCGAATCCATAGGCGAACTCCATGTTCGAATCCAACAGACAAGCTTTACCTCGTATCCATGAAGAAGAGACCGGTTCGAATCGATCAGAGGAGGATTGCTTCGACTCCATCAGGCGGAATCAATAGCTTCGAATCGATTGAGGCATTCACTACGTTCGACTACATCAAGCGAGCCTTCATGTGCCTTGAGTTCGAATCCACCCTCGCCTACACCATAGTTCGAATCCATCGAAGGAAGGAACCTTCGAATCCATGCATTCGAATCCCCAGGCCAAGACAACTTCGAACCGGTCCATAGCTACGAGTCTAACTCGATTCGAATGAACGTTAGTCTCATCGATTCGAAGGAAGAGGTCCTTCGAATCCATCACCTCGACTCCACCATCTTCGAATCCAAGTCGTGGATACGACCCAGTCAATGCGGAATGCAAAGCGGACCGATTCGAAGAAAGCGCACCACGTCACCATCTTCACGAGCAGGAAGATCGATTCGAACGAATCGATTCGAGCATATCGATTCGAACGACTCCAGAATACGAAAAACACCAACTTGAATCGATCATAACTCGAGTTCTACAAGTCTAAATCCCATGAAATTTTCACAGAAGCTCAAACACATGATGAAGAATGTACACACCAAATTTCAGCTCGATTGGATGATTTCTCGATCGATTCGAACCAAGGGTCGAATCGATCCCAAAGTGGGCCCGGATCTCCAGACTTCAGCCATGTGGGCCCCCTGACGTACCAGAACTGGTCTCCCCTCATTTTAGGTGAAATATCAGCCTCCTACACCTATAAATAGACCCCCTGGTCATTCAGAAAAGAGGTCGGATAATTCTAAGTACTGAAGAGCGCCCAGATTCTGCCAGATCTACTCCAGAACACCGCCGCTGCTTTAGATTGACACTTAGCATTTGAATTCAGTTGTATTACATTATTAACTACTGTAATCTTCAAGTAATCGAGCAATAAAATCATCAAACTTCATAGTGGACGTAGGCAAAAACGCCGAACCACTCTAAATCGCTTGTCTTTGCAATTTATTTTCTGTTATTTGGAGTTTTTGTTAGATAATCCACAGTTTTAATTTTCATTCTTCACTTTTATCTCTTCAAAAACTTCCGAAGAGTGTTGTGCCCATTTTTGGTACAAACACTTTGGTGCTTTCACTGAGAAAAAACCAGCTTTTTTCTCCTGCTCCTTGGATCTACCATCGATACCGGATTGCACAAATCCAAGAGGAAGATCCAGATCTTCAATTCACAGTCCTTCCATTCTACTCAGATTTGCATAAAATCTAGGAAAAGGATTCATCGTTCAAAATGGTTAGCACGAGAACCACTTCTGCAGCTCCAGGACAAGAAGGTAGGGATGGACAAAATCCTGCTCAACAGCAGCCACCCAACCAAGACAACACTGCCCACTCGGATCCGTCTGGGGCAGTCACTAGACAAGAATTTCAGATGTTACTCCAAGAGTTGACTCAGAGTCGGCAACAGTTAGCCGAACAGTTGCGAGCCAATATTGAATTGACAAATCAACTGAATCGCCAGGGCCGTAGGAGGTCCAGGAGGGATGATATTTCCCGCTCACCCACTGAAAGTTCTGCCTCATCTGACTATCATCGTAGATCTACCTGTCCCCGATTAGACGGAGATTATGCTCAGACTACGGGATATCAGCCCGCCCTGACTGTCGGGCAATTGAGGGTAGGACCATCAACCAGCTTCCAGGCTGGGCCATCAGCACGGGGTGGCCGCACTTCACAATATACTACGGACAATCATGTCACAGCTGCCACGGCAGAAACAAGGGTCGATACCCGATATCTTCTAGATTCGGGTAATCAACAGCAAGGACGTACTTCTGAACCATACGTCCCGGAAGACGTTGAGCCAAGGAGGCGAAACTTGGACCGTCGACAGCGCCCGGTCCAAACTCGCATTGTGGAACCCGACCACACCTTAGCTCAGCATGCTCAAAATGTAGCAATGCCAGACATCCCGACTATGATACGTCAGATGATCCGTGAAAGCCAAGGACTTACCAATGACGATTGGGGAATTTCTCGAAGCCATACTCCTTTCACGGACGAGATACTATACGCTGAACCTCCTCGGCGATTCAGAATGCCAACTCTCCCTATGTACGAAGGAAGTTCTGATCCCAACCAGCACATACTGAAATACGAATGGTCAATGAGCGCCGCAAGGGCCGACGATGCAGTGAAATGCCGCAGCTTCCCCATTTCACTGGGAGGAATTGCAACAATGTGGTTTACCAGACTACCTCCAAGATCTATTTCGTCATTTGACCAATTGGCTAAGAAGTTTGTTGAACAGTTCCGTATGCATGTTGCCAGACCCAAAGATGTTAACACCCTGTCCAATGTTACCTAGGCTCGTGGGGAAACATTAAGGCGTTACTTGGAGAGGTTCCATGCGGCATGCGTGGAAATTAGTAATCCCAACGACAACTCAATTTTAATGGCATTGACAAAGGGAATTGATCCCGATTCTGAATTTGGAAACTGGTTAGCCGGAAAACCCCCCGCATCGTTGGACCGTTTCTACTCCAAAGCCGCTCAATTCTTACGGCAAGAGGACGCGAAACAGTCTAGGAAGCAGGACGATGCAAAACCCGGAAGTGAGGGAATACAAAGCAATGTCGCAGTTAAACAGTCCGGTGACAATTCCGGAAAAGTCCAGTTAAACATACAGAACAAACAAACTCAGCCAAGAGGTGGCAATGGTCAGAATAAGAAGAGAGATCCGAATCCAGGCCCACGGCGTAGGGCTCCGATGTTCGAAAGTTATACACCGTTAAACACATCACTGGAGAATGTGTATCTGCAAACTTGCAACACAGAACAGTATAAGAAACCCGCTCCGAAGCGGTCGTCAGAAAGGCAGATTCAAACGGGAAAGTTTTGTAGGTTTCATGAGAGCTATGGCCATAATACTAATGACTGTCGCCATTTGCAAGATCTCATAGAAAAGCTGATCAGGGAGAGGAAGTTAGATCAATTCGTGCGGGCGCCGCAGTCTGGTGGTGCGGGCCCATCGAATCCAAACCGTGCGCAAGACCAGGAAAGGCAAGAGGAACCCGCTCGTACAGGCGGGAGGCTAGTTATCAATACCATAAGTGGTGGTCCTCATCCAGCGGACAGGAGCTGGAGGGAAATGGAGTCGTATGCTAGCTCTATCAGGCATGCGAGCTTCGAATGCTGCAGTAATTGTGAGGATGGAACCCCGGCTAAGCAACAAAAAACGATGTCTGACGATATCATATTCAAAAGCAGAGATGCTGACAAAGTCGAAGCTCCAACGATTGATCCGCTGGTCATATCTGCCCAGGTTGGTCCTGCTTGGATGAAGAGGATCCTGGTTGACAGTGGGAGTTCTGTAAACATTCTATTCAAGCGAGCTTACGACTTAATGAAAATGGAAGCAAAGGACCTGAAACCCTGCCAATCCCGGGTTCATGGCTTCAATGGCAGTGCAACAATACCTACTGGAATAGTGGAACTACCAGTGGAACTGGGGATCGGAGAGCGCAGGAGAGTCCGACTGCTGCAATTCGTCGTTCTTGACATTGCTTCACCGTACAACGCATTCCTGGGTCGACCAGCCCTTGCTGAATTCAGGGCAGCCATTGCCCCGTGGTGTTTGACTTTAAAATTCCCAACCGATCATGGTATAGGAATCGTTCAAGGAGATCAGGCAGCAGGAAGAGCCTGTTATGTTGCTGAATTGCGAGAAGCACAGAAGAAGGAGAAAGGAAAGGGCGTAGAGGAATCTCTCTGCGTCCGTTTTACTGATAATTGACAGCTAACGCCTGGGCCCCGGCCAGGGCACCACTACCAATTCCTTAGAGATCTTGACCCTAGAGATAGCGAAGATAAAGATGAAGTAGAAGAGAATCAAGCGTCTCCAGCTGAACTGACTGTGGACGTCCCGGTCAGTGAGGATGACGACTCGAAAGTACTAAAAGTTGGATCTCAACTGGGAAAACAGATACAACAGGAATTGGTTGAATTTCTTCAGGCGAATCTTGATGTCTTTGCCTGGACGCACTCCGACATGTGCGGAATCTCACCGAACATTGCTAGTCACTCTTTGAATATTGATCCGCGACATGTTCCGGTCAAGCAAAAGAGGCGTGGTATGGATCCAGAGAGATCTGCCGCCCTTAAAGAAGAAATTGACAAATTGCATTCAAATGGTTTCATCCGAGATGCTCTATACCCAGAGTGGGTGTCAAATCCGGTAATGGTCCGGAAACCAAACGGGAAATGGCGAACTTGTGTCGACTACTCTGATTTAAACAAAGCCTGTCCAAAAGATAGTTTTCCACTTCCCCGAATTGACCAACTCGTTGACTCGACTGCAGGTCACGAATTGTTATCCTTTATGGATGCTTATTCCGGTTATAATCAGATACCCATGCATCTACCCGATCAAGAACACACTAGTTTCGTAACCGATCTGGGACTCTACTGTTACAGAGTCATGCCCTTTGGTTTAAAGAATGCCGGAGCAACTTACCAACGCTTGGTTAATCGAATGTTCGCTGATCAGATCGGGAAGACCATGGAAGTCTATGTGGATGACATGTTAGTTAAGTCCCGATTTTCCACAGATCACGTCAAGGATTTAAATTCAATGTTCCGCATCTTGCGTGAATATGGAATGAAGCTTAACCCGTTAAAGTGCCATTTTGGCGTCGCATCCGGAAAGTTTCTGGGGTTCATCGTCAACGCCCGTGGGATAGAAGCAAACCCCGAGAAGATCTGGGCAATAAGGAATTTGCAAACTCCAAAGACCATCAAGCAAGTCCAGAGTCTCAACGGGAAGGTAGCAGCGCTAAGCAGGTTCATCTCGAAATCCACTGATAAATGTATTCCTTTCTTTGATCTAATCCGGAAAGGGAAACGAAACTTTGAATGGACCACGGAATGTGAAGGCGCATTCCGATCGCTGGTTCAGCATCTCTCTACGCCACCGATTTTGTCGAAACCAATTGATCACGAACAATTATACCTTTATCTGGCGGTATCAGAGCATGCGATCAGTGCTGCTTTGGTCCGGGAAGAAGATCGAGTGCAGAAATCGGTCTATTATGTCAGTAAACGATTGACCGGAGCTGAGAGAAATTACCCCAGGTTGGAGAAACTGGCTTACTGCTTGGTCATTGCCTCGAGAAAGCTTCGTCCTTATTTTCAAGCACATCCGCTTACTATGTATACCGATCAGCCGTTACGACAGGTCCTCACGCGGCCTGAGACGTCTGGAAGGTTACTCAAGTGGAATATTGAACTGAGCCAATTTGACATTACTTATGCTCCGCGGAGAGCCATTCAAGGGCAAGTCCTAGCTGACTTCATAGCTGAATTTACTGTTCCTGACGAATTACCTGAAACCAGCGAGTCTCCTGAATATGTATGGAAACTTTATACAGATGGTGCATCAAACGATCGATGTTCGGGCGCTGGAGTTGTACTAGAAACCCCCGAAGGTCGATCCATATGTTATGCTTTGAAGTTTGATTTTCACGCAACCAACAATGAAGCCGAATATGAAGCCCTGTTGGCTGGGTTAAAGCTTGCCAAAGATCTGAAAATTATCGCTATAGAAGTTTATTGTGATTCACAGTTGGTTGTATGTCAAGTACGGGGAGAATATCAAGCGAGAGATCGAAGGTTAGCTGCTTATCTAGCCCGAGTTCAGGAAGCGCTGGATCAGTTTGATTATTATGCTATTTACTACATACCACGAGATCGCAACCAAAAGGCTGATTCATTGGCAAAGTTGGCCAGCACAGGTGAAGCACAGCAAATGGGACTCGTCCCGGTCGAAACGTTGCCTTTCCCAAGCATCGATCAAATCAAAACGAATGATGTGTTAGAGACCTTTCCCAGCAGAGAATCATGGATGACTCCATATCGAAATTATATTGAGAATGGGATATTGCCTGAGCACCGAAATGAGAAAAGGCAAATTCTACGAAAAGCTTCGCGGTTCATCATTCAGGACGGGATCATGTATAGAAAAGGTTATTCTGTTCTACTCCTCCGGTGTATCGCTCACGACGAAGTCAAACGAGTGTTACATGATGTACATGAGGGAGAATGCGGCGATCACACCGGTGGACAAGCGCTTGCTAAGAAGATACTCCGATATGGATATTACTGGCCGACAGTAAATCGAGATGCTGCCAATTACGCCAGGAAGTGCGACAAGTGCCAAAAACACGCTCGAATTCCAAGAGCCCCGCCTACCGAGTTAACTCAAATGGTCAGTCCCTGGCCGTTCGCTATGTGGGGTATCGATATCATTGGCGCTTTGCCTCTGGCAAAAGGTGGTGCGAAGTATGCCATCGTTGCAGTTGATTACTTCACGAAATGGGCTGAAGCCGAAGCTCTCGCAACGATTACGTCAAAGAAAGTGATAAACTTTGTGGTCCGCAATATCATTTGCCGATTTGGACTCCCGCATACGATCATCACCGATAACGGGACCCAATTCGAAAGTTCAGAGTTCAAGAATTTCTGCCAACGATTTCATATTCATAAAAAGTTCTCTGCAGTCGCGCATCCACAAGCAAACGGTCAGGTCGAAGCCGTTAACAAAGTTATAAAATCCATCTTAAAGAAACGACTGGAAAAGGCTGGGGGCAAATGGGTCGATGAACTTCCTATGGCATTATGGGCTTATCGAACAACTCACAAGACCGCAACTGGACACACCCCATTTTCCTTATCCTATGGCTCGGAGGCCGTCATTCCAGTGGAGACAGAAGTATTTTCTCACCGCGTAACTTATTACGATCCGAAAACGAACGCTATATTACTCGCTGAGTCTTTGGATCTGTTGGACGAGAAACGAGAAGAAGCTGATTTAAGAGCGGCCGCTTACCGAAGTCGGGTCGCCCGATTATATAACACCAAAGTTCGCCCCCGAACCTTTGATCTCGGTGACCTGGTCCTCAAGAGAGTATACCCGGTTCCTTCACACATGAAACCAAATTGGGAAGGACCGTACGTGATTACGCAACGACTTGGAGATGGCACATTCAAACTATCAACCGTGGACGGTCTAGTTTTACCAAGAGCCTGGAACAGCGAGAGTCTCCGCCGCTATTACATATGACAGGCTTTATTTATTTCATTATGTTTTTTATTCAGCAATTTACTTTTGCATTTCGAAATTAGAATTTGTAATAAGGCAACTGATTTGCCATATTTTCTTATTTTAGCAATAAAATGCCACCTCTTCGAGCCAGAGCTGTGATTCATTAAATACAATGTACAACATCACGATGCACGAAGAGCTAAGTTCCATCACACAGTGGAATTTATTCAAGTAGGGAGTGGCTGTGAAGCAATCAACCACTCGCTAAATGAAACCCGAGCTCGGGGGCAAGCCATCACATCAGGCCACGAAAATGGGTTGATACACGACAACCCTTCATTCAACTCCGTACTCCCAGAGTGCGAGTCGGAGTATAAACATTTTACTAAACTCCGTGCTCCCAGAGCGCGAGGCGGAGTATAAACATTCTTCTAACTCCGTGCTCCCAGAGTGCGAGGCGGAGTATAAACATTCTTCTAACTCCGTGCTCCCAGAGCGCGAGGCGGAGTATAAACATTCTTCTAACTCCGTGCTCCCAGAGCGCGAGACGGAGTATAAACATTCACCTAACTCCGTACTCCCAGAGCGCGAGACGGAGTATAAACATTCTTCCAACTCCGTGCTCCCAGAGCGCGAGGCGGAGTATAAACATTCTTCCAACTCCGTGCTCCCAGAGCGCGAGGCGGAGTATAAACATTCATCTAACTCCGTACTCCCAGAGTGCGAGACGGAGTATAAACATTCATCCTACCCCGAACTCCGGAGCGCGAGACGGGGTATAAACATACGTCAACTCCACACTTCTCCCCAATACAGGGGGCAGAACCATAACACATAACAAGTTGAAGACAGAAAGGGAATAGATTTTCATTTCCATTATCAACAAAAAGAATCTGATTACAAAGTGTTTATGAAAAATTCTGCTAGTGGGAGCCGAATCCACATCTATACACGGCTATAGAAAAATCAACAAAATGCTACCCTACGCAACAGAGATTTAGAGAAAGAAGTTCATTCTTTCTTCTTCCTTATCTTCTTCTTCGGAGTAGCTCCACCTGATCCGCTGCCCGATTTCTTCCTCAATCGCTTGCTCTTTTCAGGCTTGCCCTCCGGCAGCGATATAATGTCGACATCTTCCTCAGAGCTGGAAGCAACGGAAGTCCTTCTAGGAGGACGAGCTGAAGGCATAGGAGCAGTAGCAGGAGGAGGGACAGGAGTGGTCTCGATCAATACAGTACCACCCGGCGAAATCACCATTAACGGGGCGGGCCCGGGCGGACTAGAACCAACATTCCCTGCTGTCATCTCGGCAGCAATCTCAGCTAAAACATCGTCCTCACGAGATGCTTGGGCCGCATCAGATGTGCCGATGGCTGGCATAGATAAACTAGCGGCCGGAGCAGCCTCATTCACAACATCGGACGGGTTGGCAGAGGGATCGATGGGTTCATTGAGAAGCTCCTCAATCATCTGAGCGCTGAAAGAAAACATATTTGCATCTCCCTCCTCGCCAATCAAAGTAGAAGTCGTGATGGCTTCAGAAAAAACTACCCCTTGTGTTTGATGAGGAACTGATAAAGCAAGGGGCGCAGAAACTATAACTTCGGTCACTGAAATACGACAAAACGAAGATTGTTAGCCAAGTATGTTGCTTAAAGTCCTTCACAACTAAACTACGAGAAGCGTTCAAATACCTTCCTTAGTCTGGACCGAAACATGGGTGGAATCATCGGCGGAAGATAATAGCGGTTGGTCAGGATTATATGCAGGAACAGATTGGGGGTCTACCGCACCAGTGGTTTCGGGCAATGTTGGGATTGCGGCTCCAACACTTGCCTCGTGATGCACGGTCCCCGAACCTTCGCCTGTCTCTAATGATTGGACGCCGAGTTTTTCTTTCGCCATAGAGATTACCACCTCATGAAGGGTCTTCCTCTCATCCTCAGTAAGCAGACGCATCTCCAGTTCAAAGTCGTCAAGTGCTCCATCTGGATGCGCTGCTCTCTTCTCATTCACCAGCCGGGTCCAAGCATTATACAAGATCATGGAGTCATCTCCCAGCCACGCTAGATTTCTGTGTTCCAGCACATTAGCGTTATACGTGACTAAGAGATCGTCAAACTCGGCATCTAGCCTAGACCTCTCCTCCGAGATTTTTTCCTGAATCTCCGCTTCCACAGACTTAGCCTTGACCGCCGCCGCAGCAAGTTCGGCCCTGAGGGATACTGCTTGGTCGCAAGCCTCTTGAGCAGTAGCATTCGCATCGTCCTTCTCCTTCACCATTTCAGCGAATTTGGCCTTGAGCTCGTTCAGCTCTTTAACGGCTAAGTCTCGCTCAGCTGCAACGGTGGTATTACGATGGCCCATCTCTTCCACTGTGGCACAGTGTTCTTGCTGCATCCTCGCTAGTTTGGCCACGACACCCTCGTGTTTCTTAAGTGTTTCAAACTCTGACTTTCGGGACGTTTCCACTTCGGATTGAAGAACTTGAATGATGCGTTTCTGCTTTGCAATGTCAACGTCACGTTCGGCAATGACCTTCGCCCTGTCGAAAGCTACTCTAGAAGCCTTCACGGCTGCCTTATACCACTCCTTGTACTGAGCATAGAAGTCATGGATGTAATTATGAGCAGTGGTCTCAGCTTCCGGAGGGATTCTTTTGAAGTTAGGAGGGAAGATATAGCCATCCATGCAAATTTCCGGGTAGTCGTTTTTCATTTGGGCGAGTTTAGCAGCTCCCTCGCTTGTCAACTCAGCCGGAGCTTGTTCAATTATAGCGGCTACCGTTGGTTCCACTCTTGGCCGTTGAGCGTCAGGCCGAGAAGATTGAGAAGGCAACTGTTGCTGATGAGATGGTCCTGGGAGGTCTACTGGAGCCCTGGGAGGCGGAGGAGAGCGAGATCGGGGTCGGTGTTGGTATCCCCGGTCTCTGTCAGAGTAATCATAGCCAGAACGGTTACGCGAGTAATCTCTGTCTCTATCATAACGTTCTTGACTCGAATAGCCTCGACCATGATCCCTATCCGTCTCTCTCCTACGGGAATCATAAAATGGAGAAGATTGGCGCACATTCCGAAGCCTATCTAGAGTGGAGCCACGCCCTGACATCTCACCTGCGATAAGAAAGAATTACGGATTAAAATCCCATAAAGCAATGTTTACTATGCAGAAGCCATGAAGTGCCGTGGAAGTGTGTGTAAATGTGTAAACCCCCAAACCGATCGGAAGTGTTGACCGCACTTAAAGGGAAGGGCTCGTTCATATTTAGGACATCTTGTAATTCCTCCAACCCAGGATTATGAGAGATTGATATATAATCTGGGATAGGAATATCATCAAGCCCTTTGAGAGAATCTCTCGAATGAGAAGGGGCGGCCTCAGAAATCATAACTCCGGAAGCGGGAAGAAACACATCTACAGATTTTCCCCCCTTTGACTTAAGTTTTTTGGAAACGGCGGCCTTGCCTTTCCGTTTTTCTCCCGATTCCTCCAAGTTTCCCGAAAGGTCGGCCATTGGTTCTGAATCTGTCTGGGTTCTTTCTTCGTCACTCGCCTCGATTATTCTGATTCCGAGTGACTTCTTCGCTTTTCTCTTCTTGGGTTTCTTCTTATTTTCCTTCTTGGATACGGACTTTGAAAATCCCTCAACAACTATGCTTTGATTAATGTCGATCAAACCCAGAACTCTTAAGTTGTAGTCGTTCAGCACCGAGTCAATATGCCTCAGCTCGCTCGGAACTTCTTGAAGACTCCGGACGGTACCCTTGAAACGCCCTCCATCGGGCCTAGAGATAATAGCTGAAAAAGGAATGAAATGTCAATTTTAACACTGAAGAGCTATTGGTCAAAGAAACAGGTTAAGGCGCTTACGTCTAGACAACCATCGCCTAGCGAAACCCGGAGGGCACCGAACGTAGAACCATTCGTTCTTGAAATAGCTCAGGCGCGTCCAAGCTCCAACTACAACTTGGCAATTTCTAACTGCCTCCAAAAATGTAAACGACGGGCTATCACCCCTGCTCTTGAAGTTAAATATGTGTCTGATCTCGGAGGGCCTCGGCGGGCGAAAAAGACAGTCCATAAATATTACAAAGACACTATTCAGCAACGCGTGCCCGTTGGGATGAAGCTGTGAAGGAGCGATCCCTAAATATGATAGCATCCTTCTGATATATTGATTGAAGGGAGGAAGAGTTCCAGCCGCGCAAGCATGACGGTAGAATGCTGTATATCCTTCAGGCGGATTGTGCGGTCTATCGGTGGCGCTGGGCAATAGTACGTCACCGAGAGATATGTTATGCTTTAAGCATATTCGTCCCAATAAGGATTCAGAAATGTTGGACTGGACCGAGTCAACAGGGTCCTCAATAAATATCGCCTCCGGCAGTTCGTCTGGAGCTGGATCGATTATATCGGCAGGGATATCAGGAATCTCAAGCACCGGAGGAGTCGAGCTCTGTACCTCTTGTTGTTGAGAGCTCGAAGATTCCATAATTAGCTAACTCATTAGAAAGCAACATTAAGTTTATGAACAAGCCCGTGCATGCCCCAGTGTAGTGTGTGTGAACGTGTCGTGCAGTGCAAGTATTATACATCACTCGAGCAAATTTAACAGAATGAAGCGAGATGTTCGTACAACATAACTTGGGA
Source organism: Allium fistulosum (assembly GCA_030737815.1). Classification (NCBI taxonomy): domain Eukaryota; kingdom Viridiplantae; phylum Streptophyta; class Magnoliopsida; order Asparagales; family Amaryllidaceae; genus Allium; species Allium fistulosum. The sequence goes on from CM060904.1 coordinate 360,591,174, forward strand.
ATTTAAGAAAGAAAATGACCGTCATCGCTGACCGTCATTTCCGCACCGTCCAAACGCTACGGACCAACTTCAAGTATAAATCAGTTGTATTATTGGTTAAGTCATGGTTCCATCGACGAGCTTCAAAGGAAATTCAGGTTCAAGTCTGTTGGTCAAGTTCGATTATGCAAGGCCGAAGCTCGTCGGAGTCAAGTATGCCAAAGTTCATTAAGTTCATCAGAGAATAACTTGAAACTGGTCGTAGTTCATATGATGGAGCAAGTCAAAAAGTAATGGTCTCCTAAGACGAAGATGTTCGAATCCATCGGTGCGAATCGATGCAGGACGAATCGATGAAGTTTGGTTCCAATTGCTTCGAATCCATATGGATCGATTCGATGCAACATTGGGATAGAGGAACACTTCGAATCCATGGTCTATGCCTGACTTCGAATCGATCGAGATTGATGTCCTTCGAATCGATCAGAGTATTGCTACTTCGAATCGATTGCCACGAACTTTCTTTCCTTTTTCTTAAAACCATCGATTTGAAGCTATGCATTCAAGATCGATTCGAATGGCTCGTGCCTGGATCGATGCGAAGCAACGGGAAACGACACTCTAATCGCTGGAACCCAGAAGACATCACTCCTCGACTCCATCGAGTCGACCCACTTCATTCAGATCTTGTCACTCCTTAGAGTTTTTCTAAAGCGAGAATAGTTTACTTTTCTCGTCTCGAATCGATCCATTGAATACCTGTTCTGATTTCGAGTAAAAGCGTGGAAGGGATCGATTGTTTTAAGGAGAGCAGGTTTGTCTTGGCCTTGGAAATATCGATTCGAAGAAGAAGCTCTCGAAACAGAAAAAGTGAAAAGTTAAAAGTGAACAGGACCCCCGTATATATAGGGGAAACGAGACCATTCGTCTCCCGGTCAAGCGCAACCGGGAATAACGGGTCTAACTCATCGATTCGAAGCAGTATCTTCGAATCGATCACCACAGGTCTAAATCGATTCGAAGTTGACCAGGTGACCTCGTCGACTCGGACTCAAATATCTACACCAGACAACTTCGAGACTTTTCCTTCGAATCCACAGCATCAACTCGAAGCACGGCGTTAGAAGAGCCAAGGAGAACGTTCGACTCCCTCGATTCGAACAAGTCAAGTTCGAATCCCTCGATTGCGGATCCTTTGCCACATCGAATCCAATCCAACAACATCGAAACGAAGCAGCATTGATTCGAGCACTCACAACTTCGACTCCATCAACTCAGAGAACATCGAATCCACGCAATATCGATTCGAAGAGGCACAGCTTCGAATCCATCGCCAACCACTGATGAAAATGGACGAATAGTCTCAATGTTAAAAATTGCTTGTCTACTCTTCATACCGATTCAGGAGGGGATCGATGCGGGAGGATAACCATAGACAGTCATAAAAGTAATGATTTAACTCGGATCTCAAATCGGTTCAGGAGAGGACCGATGCAGATTTCGATAGCAAAACCGAACTGACAACAACTTGCGATCGCGCAACGTTGACCAAGGAATCAAATGTTCATCTCATCCTGACTCAAAAGCCCAAACAGCCGGTCACGATTATACGACAGTCGATTACTGCAATGCGGAATGCAACTTTCGATAAGGCATGTTGTAGCAATCCAATGAGAGACTGCAGCTTTTCAAAGCACGTCATGTTTACACAAGACATACTTTGGGGGGCAAATGTTATCCCGCCTTTTGGCAAGGCCGTGACACCAAGGACTTAACTAGAAAACAGTAACAGATCGTCTTGGAAGTCGGTTACACGTAAGGATCGCTACGGATATCGATGAAATTTGTTCGAGTCCGGATCGGGCTATAATCGATAAGGCACGTCAAGTAAGGCCGTGGGAACCAACGATCCAAGTTTCAAGACAATCCGAGTTCGTATGCTCGAGATATTGTCGACAAAGGATGGAGTAGGGCTTCCTTAGTTCGAATCCATAGGCGAACTCCATGTTCGAATCCAACAGACAAGCTTTACCTCGTATCCATGAAGAAGAGACCGGTTCGAATCGATCAGAGGAGGATTGCTTCGACTCCATCAGGCGGAATCAATAGCTTCGAATCGATTGAGGCATTCACTACGTTCGACTACATCAAGCGAGCCTTCATGTGCCTTGAGTTCGAATCCACCCTCGCCTACACCATAGTTCGAATCCATCGAAGGAAGGAACCTTCGAATCCATGCATTCGAATCCCCAGGCCAAGACAACTTCGAACCGGTCCATAGCTACGAGTCTAACTCGATTCGAATGAACGTTAGTCTCATCGATTCGAAGGAAGAGGTCCTTCGAATCCATCACCTCGACTCCACCATCTTCGAATCCAAGTCGTGGATACGACCCAGTCAATGCGGAATGCAAAGCGGACCGATTCGAAGAAAGCGCACCACGTCACCATCTTCACGAGCAGGAAGATCGATTCGAACGAATCGATTCGAGCATATCGATTCGAACGACTCCAGAATACGAAAAACACCAACTTGAATCGATCATAACTCGAGTTCTACAAGTCCAAATCCCATGAAATTTTCACAGAAGCTCAAACACATGATGAAGAATGTACACACCAAATTTCAGCTCGATTGGATGATTTCTCGATCGATTCGAACCAAGGGTCGAATCGATCCCAAAGTGGGCCCGGATCTCCAGACTTCAGCCATGTGGGCCCCCTGACGTACCAGAACTGGTCTCCCCTCATTTTAGGCGAAATATCAGCCTCCTACACCTATAAATAGACCCCCTGGTCATTCAGAAAAGAGGTCGGATAATTCTAAGTACTGAAGAGCGCCCAGATTCTGCCAGATCTACTCCAGAACACCGCCGCTGCTTTAGATTGACACTTAGCATTTGAATTCAGTTGTATTACATTATTAACTACTGTAATCTTCAAGTAATCGAGCAATAAAATCATCAAACTTCATAGTGGACGTAGGCAAAAACGCCGAACCACTCTAAATCGCTTGTCTTTGCAATTTATTTTCTGTTATTTGGAGTTTTTGTTAGATAATCCACAGTTTTAATTTTCATTCTTCACTTTTATCTCTTCAAAAACTTCCGAAGAGTGTTGTGCCCATTTTTGGTACAAACAATACTATTAATAAAATAGCTAAAAATAAAATTGTTAAAGGATTACCTGATATGAAATTCAAAATTGATAATATTTGTGATGCATGTCAGTTAGGAAAATTAACAAAATCTTCTTTTAAATCTAAGAAAATCATATCTACAGCACAACCACTTGAACTACTACATATGGACCTTTTTGGACCGACTCAAGTTCAATTTATTAATCACAATAGATATGTGTTTGTTATTGTAGATGATTTTTCAAGATATACATGGACTATTTTTATGAAACATAAAAGTGATACTTTTGAAAATTTTAAAATTTTTGTAAAGAGAATTCAAAATATAAAGAATTTTAAAGTTAAAAATATTATAAGTGATCATGGAGGTGAATTTGAAAATGAAGCTTTTGAACATTTTTGTAACAAGAAAGGAATTAATCATAATTTCTCCTTTCCTAGAACACCACAACAAAATGGAGTTGTAGAAAGGAAAAACAGAACATTACAAGAATGTGCACGAACTTTATTAAATGGAAGCACTTTACCTAAGCATTTTTGGGCAGAAGCTGTTGCAACTGCATGTTATGTTTTGCATCATGTTTCTATTCGATCATTAACAAAACATACTCCATATGAACTTTTAAATGGTAGAAAACCTAATATATCTTATTTCAAAGTTTTTGGTTCGAAATGTTTTATACTTAACACTAAAGATCAGCTTGGCAAATTTGATCCAAAATCCGATGAAGGAATATTCATAGGACATTCGGAAAGAAGCAAAGCTTATCGAATTTTTAATACAAGAACTAAAGTAATCGAAGAAACTCTTATGTTTCATTCGATGAAAGTGTCAAAATTTCTTCTAAAATTACAAATTTGGAAAATAACTTCAATAAAATTTTGTCAAATAATTCAGAAGATGATGATATTATTTTTCATAACAATAATTCTGATGTTTCTTTAGAAAATGAAAATACTATTAATAATGATAATATAGTAAGATATCCTCCAAGAATTCTTAGAAATCACCCTGTTCAAAATATAATTGGAGAAATAAATTCAAATGTAAGAACAAGACATCAATTAAATCAAATGGGCGATATAGCTTTTCTCTCTAATATAGAACCTAAAAATATTAAGGAAGCCTCAACTGATGATTATTGGATTATAGCTATCCAAGAAGAGCTAAATCAATTTGAAAGAAACGAAGTTTGGGAATTAGTTCCTAGACCAAGTGATCAATCAGTCATTGGTACAAAATGGGTTTCCAAAAACAAAGCTGATGAACAAGGTAATGTTACTAGAAATAAAGCTAGATTAGTAGCACAAGGTTACAATCAAGAAGAGGGAATAGACTATGAAGAAACGTTTGTTCCAGTTGCAAGACTAGAAGCTATACGTATTTTATTCGCTTTTGCATGTTTTCATAACTTTAAATTATATCAAATGGATGTTAAAAGTGCATTTTAAAATGGTTTTATAAAAGAAAATGTTTATGTTGAGCAACCTCCTCTTTTTACTCATGAAAAATTTCCAGATCACGTTTATAAACTTAAGAAAGCTTTATACGGTTTAAAACAAGCACCTCGTGCTTGGTATGACCGACTTAAAAGCTATCTACTAGAATCTGGTTTTGAGATTGGAAAAGTTGATCAAACATTATTTTTTAAGAAAGCTAATCAAGATATTTTAATTATTCAAATATATGTTGATGATATTATATTTGGTTCATCAAATGAAAAATTATGTCAGGAATTTTCGACTATCATGACAAATGAATTAGAAATGTCACATATGGGAGAACTTTCATATTTTCTTGGACTTCAAATCAAACAATTACAAAATGGAATTTTTATTAATCAAGAAAAGTATTGTAATAATCTAATTAAACGATTTGGTATGGAAAACACTTCTGCCAAACCAACTCCTATGAGTACAACTATACATCTCGACAGAGATGAAAATGGTAAGAGTGTCGACCAGAAACTATATCGTAGCATGATTGGATCATTACTTTACTTAACTGCTAGTCGACCTGACATTATGATGAGTGTTTGTTTATGTGCTCGATTTCAAGCAAATCCTAAAGAATCACATATGCGAGCAGTTAAACGTATAATTCGTTATCTTAGCAAAACCAAAGATTTAGGATTATTTTATCCTAAAGAATGTCCTTTTGAATTAGTATCTTACAGTGATGTTGATTTTGGAGGAAGTCCGACAGATAGAAAAAGTACAAGTGGAACTTGTCATTTCATTGGACGATCCTTAGTATCTTGGTTTAGTAAGAAACAAAATTGCATGTCACTATCGACATGTGAAGCAGAGTATATATCTGCAGCTTTAGCATGTGCTCAAGTAATCTACATGCAACAAACATTACAAGATTTTGATATAAAATTAAATAAATCTATAATATATTGTGATAACACTAGTGCAATAAATTTATCTAAAAATCCTGTCAATCACTCACGAACTAAACATATCGACATTCATCATCATTTTCTTCGTGATAATATTGAAAAGGATATAATAAATTTAGAATTTGTAAATTCTGAAAATCAGTTAGCTGATATTTTCACTAAACCTCTCAATGAAAATTGTTTTATAAGATTAAGAAGAGAACTAGGTATAATTTCTTTGAAAGAATTATAATTTTTTTATAAAGAATTTTCAGCCACAAATTCTTGGTTACACTTTTTCATCCTCATTTTTTTAGTTTGTACGTAAAACCATCAATCTCTAACTGAAAATTTTTCCTATATATATATATTATCTCAGACCTCAACTTTTCATTCAACATTAAAATCTTTTGTCTCAATAAAATTATTATTCTCCACAAAAATTTCTTATCTTCTTTCAAAGAAAAATGTCTTCACAAGAATCATCAAATGGCTCAGCCTATTCTTCTATCGATTTTTCAACACCATCATCTGGATCGACAAGTCTACCTACACCTACACCTACTCATGAACCTGCCAGACCGTCAAATTATAACATGGGTTATACTCCTAAGAAAAAGAAAGCAAGATGTTTCCTATTCTTTGGTTCTCCTCAAACCAAACAAAAAATTGATGACTTGCATCATTACCAGAGGGAATCTATAACGCTTCAGCGAGAGATGTACTATGAACAGAAAATGAATTCAAGACGTATGAGTTTTCTGGAGCAGATAGGATGGAAATTCTGCGGTTCATCTTCCTCTGCGGTTCATCAACCTACACCATCGTCCTCTCGAAATCCATGGGATAGGTCGCCACAAGCTCCACCTCTCTCCGAATTCATGGGAGCGTGGAAACCGTTGGTCACCACTGCAACCATATGTAGAGAAGACGAAGGATGAACCGACAAAATCTAAGTCTCCATCATCTTCTTCTTCCAAATAATTTTTTTTTACTTTCTAATTATTATTTTTATTCTACTTTGTACGCTTTTGTTAATATATGGAATATAATATTTGTTTGTATACAAAAATACTGAAAATGCTTCAAAGACATATTCAGTCGATTGAAACAATATGGCCAGTCGACTAAATCTGAAACAAAAAGTTTCAGGATACTGGTTCAGTCGACTAACCATATTCGACTAGTCGACTGAATTGAAAATTGTGAATTCTTTTCACCTTTTTACCCACCTTTTTAACACTTAAACACTCTATCTTCTCTTTCACTTTATACATTTACCCTCTCACTTCAGAATTCTAAAACCCTAGACCCCAAATTTTTCCAACCTTCTTCAATTTTTATCAAAATCTATGGCTCCACGTCAACCCAAGAGATCTAGACATGCCTCTTCTTCCCACTCTGAGCCGATTGATTCTCAAATTGCTCAATGGCTCTACGATGCTACAGCAGTCCAAAGGTGGAATAAAATGAAAGAAGCACGATTCTTTGAAGGTTCTTTTGTTGTGATTCCTGATTTTGCTCCATATAGGATTCAAGAACTAGCAAGGAGAAGCCATCTAGAGTCTCTCCTAGATCACAATTCAAATAATATCAAGATAAATCACACCTTGGTAAAACTTTTCTATGCTAATTTGAATTTAGGTCATCAAAACCCACGTAATCGTGATAATTGCATTTGGAGTTTGGTATGTGGTCGATAAGTTTTTCTTTCCTTAGATAGAATTGGTCATATTCTTCATACTCCAACTGACGATATTGCTTTGGACGAATTAAATATACCTATCGGGGAAAGAGATGAAGTAAGTCATCGTTTCCTAGAAGATGACATGACCGAACTTAAGTCTATTGGACTACGACCTACAGCTAGAATTATGCATCGAGCTTTAATGCACACGGTTCTTCCCCATACTGGCTCTTATGAGCTTGTATATCCAAATAACTATAGACCTTTGTATTCTATTTGGGGAGAAGTTCAAATAAATTGGCCTAAACTACTTCTAGATGAATTCTTGTCTTTTAACCAAGGTCGTCTGAATATTATTTATTTTGGAGAATATATTACGCGGTTGCTTATGGATCTCTAGGTTCCTATTCCGGAATCTAATACTTCTATTCCCAAAACTTTGAATAGTCGCACAACAAGTCTTATGAAATTGCCACCAAGACCTCTATCTATAATGACTTTTCAAGAATGGCAATCTCGACCACGTCAAGAAAATTCTACTCCACAACATCAACAATCCAGAGATAACATTCGAACACCAAATCCATCCCAAAGCACTCGGGAATCTATTGATTTAATTGCAAGAAATCAAGTTATTTTGGATTCTCACATTAAAAATCTTGATAAGAAAATTGACAAAAAATTTGACAAAATCAAGAGTTTCTTCGAGATTTTATGGGATGCGATATCTTGTTCCTCTTCCACCACTACTGAGACTTCTCAACGTGATCCGGGCAAACGCCCAGCTCCTCACTTCACTTGGTCAACATCAGAAGAACATACTAGTTCCAACACAAGTGGCAATGGAGGTGGCAGACAGTTTGTAAGCTCCTCCAGAGGAAAAGGACCAATGCAAGTTGAAGAAGAAGAAACAGAGTCTTCCTCTGATTGATGTTGTTGTTTCTTGGTAATAGTAAGCTATATTTATATTTCAAACATTTTATGAGTTTGTATAAGCAACAATTTACAATTTTATGATTGCAATTTTAGTCAGTTCAACAATGGATTTACTATTATTTCCTTTTTGTCGATGACAAAGGAGGAGAAATTTGTATGACTAACCATTTTATGCAGTGATTTAATATGTCGCCATATATTCAGGGGGAGATATATATAACTCATGATATATATTTCTCAAAATATAGTATCATATATACAGGTTGTCATCAATCAAAAAGGGGAGAATGTTGAATCATAAGTTTTGATTCATGACAAAGAGCACAACTTGGTAAATGAGACTATATGGGCAAGCGACAAAAAGAGAAAGAAATATGTTTTTAAAGCTACAAAGGGGACAAGGCTACAAAACTGAGTATAGTATATTTGTCCAAGTTTTTAGTCTTAGAATTGTTAAAATCTATCCTCAAGTAGTTCACTTAAACCAAAGTTGTTTTAAGCTTTAAACTCTTTTAACATATATGAGAACTGTGCACTGACTGTCAGGTCAGTCGACTGACCAAATATGGCCAGTCGACCGAATCTGCCCAGGTGCACAAAAGCTCTCTGTTTTACACAACTTTGACCATTCAGTTGACTGGTCATTTTGGGTCAGTCGATTGAATTCTTTCAATAGCTATTTTTTTCTGAATAGACACTTCCATTTTCCAAGAGATACAATCAAAATTGAAGAGGTATGGATGCTTCTTTTGATTAGAACTCTTCGTGAATGGTTGCAGCTCTTTATCTACTATATAAACATACAAAATTCACTTCACAAATCACTGAATTTCATTTTAATTTCTGATCATACTCTCTACTATCTCTGCATTCTGAAAAGCAATCGCTACTTACATATATTGCTTGAATCTCTGAATCAATTAATTTATTCTTCGATTCAAAGCAATATTCTCCTTTCTAAATCTTCACACACACATATATACTTGAGGAAAAGATTATAGAAAGGTTGTACTATCAAAGACAAATCAGTGTTATCAAGAACACAAAAGTGTCAAAGCAATTTTATTGAAACTGTTGAAGTCCTGTTCGGTTGTTCAGGCGGGTAAAATCCTCTTTCGGTTGTTAGAGGCGGAAAAATCCTGATCGGTTGCTCAGGTGTTGTATACCTATTCCTCCGGGTTAAGTGAGGGGTTATTGAGTTGAAATTCCATAGGGAAGTCTAGGACTGGATGTAGAACGGGAAGTTCGAACTAGTATAAAAACTCCTGGTGTGCTTATGCTTATTTGATTTATTATTATTATATGTTTCTGTATTTAGATTATAATACATTCCATATTACACGATCCTAAGTGATAACTAGACACACAGTAGTCACTTTCAAATAGGACACAATATCTATATATATGGGATCTTAATCGATTATCTCGAGTATCTACTAAACCAATCCAATCAAATGGGGAAACAATTAATTATATATATTATTCTACCCCTCCTAAGTATATTTTCCAGTGCATAAAATTATGGGATTTTATACAGAAATATAAATTCAGAGTTATAATTCCGCTCACCTGAAACGTAATTTCTCAAGTGTCTAAATCTTGTCCAAACCTATACCTGGATAAACCCACTACGAGTGCAATGGCGAAGACCGCGCCTCGACCGGACCTCGTATGCAAGAGATATGAAATAAATGTGGATCAAATAATTAATTTATTAATTAATAACTAATTACCATTAGCACCCCGAATCCCTCTTCTTTCCTATTAATTCAAACTCCCACCTGAACCTGACTTCATCATTAGCCATCGATCCTAAACGCCGCCCTGGACCATTGGAGCATCTCCCTTCACCACGATCATTAGCTACGTTGTGTCTCCCATAGCCAAAAGTGATTATGCTCCCCCTCTTGACCTGCCAAAAGTTGCAGCCCTCAATCAACGATCACACCTCCTTCAAGCTACCCTATTCGGTGCGGCTCCTCATGAGAAAAGCCATGCCACACTATTTCTTTCCTATCACCGCCTCTAGCTTCTCTTATCACCACCAAACCTAAATTCTAAAACATCACCTCCATAAAAATCAATGTCGCAATGGTCAAAACGGGTACAACATCATGTTTCTCACCAAGTATAACACTATGTCACTCTTGGTTTATCCACCTAATCGTCGAAGCTCGTGATTTAATTGAAGGAGGAAGAGGTGCTTAGGTTCATTTATTGTAAGGAGAAGGAGAAGATATTATCTAAAAGGAGAGATAGTGTTGTATGGTGAGTATATATATAATAGTTTTAATTTAATTTCTTAAATAAATTACTGCAAGTTTCGAGCTCACATGATCACTCGGTACACCAAATCACCACGAAACTCATCAAAGCACATCAACTTATTTTTCCAAACTTAATGGTATTAATTTCATCACCATCGAGGTTGTTTTAGCGATCGGATCACCTAATTTCAAAAACTATTCAAATATACGTCTCATAATTAAGTCCTCATCCCAGAGTCACAAGCCATCAGTAAAAATCCCACGGGACTGGATTACGTATGTATTTTTACAAAATACGTATAACAATACGTAAATAGTGAAAATACCATTACTCCAAATATAGTGATATTTATATTCATTTTGATTCACAACGTCGATTCGGACTCAATGGAAGTGGTCTCGAGTTCTAATTTGCTTGTGCGCGGAAAGTCGGATTTTTGGACCTTCAATTAATCAATGATTGAATATTTAAATTAATTATTTAAATATTCAAGCAAAAAAATGTGGGTTGTTACAAAATAGTTTACAAAATCATATAAGATAAGGGTTTATAAGAAACCCTAATATATCATAGGTTAACGAGTTAGCAGGTTGTGCGAGTCGAAAGACTACATCTAATAATTGTTCTTGAGGAATTTTGTATAAATCGCCCCAAAAGGAGCTTAGAAATAATAGTCATTGGATAACCAATTTATGTTTGGAACATCAAATATTGTGACTAAAACAAAATTAGTTTTATATATAAGGCAATTCATAAAATGCTTATGAATACCTATTCCGTTGCACCGAGAAACAATTACTGTTTTAAGAAATACCAAATTCATGGCAAAGAATTTCTTTTAGAAATTATTGGTAGTAGAATTAATTTGGATACGATTCAAAGATTTAACCGATTGCGTTGGATGAAATGAAATTAACTAAACCAAAATGACACTACGCGTTAGAATGCCTAAAAATATTCTTGCACATTGAAGAGAAACTATGAGTTTCTTATCAATATCAAAATAGATAATCATCAGTTGTCAATCAAACCATTAAGAGTGTTGACTCTACCATATGGTATGATGCAGAAACCCAAAAAGATTCCAAATACATTATTAAAATATGATTTTGATAATTGTACACAAAGGGATATGACCCATCGACCGCAAATGTGTCTTCAAGAAAGACTATTGCAGTTGGAATATCGTGAGCAATAGTGATAAGAATAAAATCATAAATTTTAGTTATTGAAATTAGCGTAATAGATTCACCATTCAATGTGCTCAAGCCAATTCAAATTTTCTCAAAAAATTATCACTTAGTATGTGTAACAACCTGCATATTTTACGATTGTATATTTAAATATTTTATTTAAATATAGCATCGTTAATCGGATTAAAGTCCGAAAAGCTACTTTTTGTAAACAGTCGAATTGGGACTCGAGACCACCTCCATTGAGTCCAAAATGGTGTTTACAACTTTTTTGAGTATAAAAATCGATATGTTTGGAGTTGAGTAGAATTTTGACATTTTCACTTAGGGCTTTGGGCTTGGGTTTGGGTTTCAGCCCACTAACCCAACTCACCTTATATCCTAACTCCACCCCCTCTCCTCTTCATTCATTCTAATATTTCATAACACTTTAAGCTTTAGAAAAATGGGGGAAGAGAAAAGAGATTAGAACATCCTAAGCCCTAGTTTCTTTGCAAATTCAAGTTCTAGTTCCAAAATCAAAGAGAAGCTTTGGTAAGCATCTCCTTCTTCTTCTCCATCTCAATCTCTCTCCAATTTCAGAAATTTCCTATAACCTAATTTGGGAAATTATTGCTTCTAGACTTAGATTGGAGTTTCTAGAGTTGAAGTTGAAGAGTAGTTGATCTTCCTTTGCTTTCAAGCTTCTCCTTCATTGTTTTTAGGTTTAAAGGTGAGTTCTTTAACTCACATCTACGTCTATAGCTATCATTGTTGTTAGGTATGAATTTCTAACATTTGTGCATATTCATTTGCTTTTGATTTGTATTGATTTGGTGAACTTTCCAAATTTTGGTGTTTTGGTCCAATTTTATGAAAACCCTTATATGGATATTTGGACATTGATATTCAGGGTGTATCGAGGAGTCTTTAAGACCGGGTTGTCGCTAGGCGTAAATCCTTAGTCGCCGTTGCTCATCCGATCGCTTCCGATACGTTTTGGCCACTTTTGCCTAGGCAAATTGTTGCCCAGACCAGATGACCAGACGTCTGGTGACCAAGTCCAAACGTCTGGTTTGGACCTGGAGCAAAATTGTATGCACGCAAAATATATTAAAAAAAAGTCAGAGACTATTTCCAGACGTCTGAAATTCAAGATCAGACGTCTAGATGAGTCTCAAACGTCTGACTTGAAGTTTCAAACGTCTGGGTGTCCTCTGGATAATTTCCAGAGAACGAAACTAAACGTCTGGACATGGCTCAGACGTCTGTTTTGATAATTCTAGACGCTTGGGTGGCCTTCTGAACTATTTTTCAAAAAAACAAATCCAGACGTCTGGATTTCAAATCAGACGTCTGGAAATGTTTATTTTTGCCTATTTAGGCTGTTTTGTGTGGATTTCCTATTTTAATCGATTGTTGTTGATCCGGATAGTTGTCATCACTTATTATCGACTTTGATGGCTTCTTTCTTTGGATTTTTAGGAATATCCATTTGATGGATTTGATATCGATTTCTATGGTTTTGATTCACAACTTCGAATGTGAATCTTTGGTGATTGATTGTTTCTACAATCATTTTTGTGATTTGTCACTTCTAAATACAAAGGTTTCTATACTAGTAGTAAATACTCAAACTCTTTCATCAAAACAATTTCAACACTATTTTAAATACAAAGCTCATTTTTAAAACCGTTTTCCAATCTATTAGTAATTTAGTATATACAAACCTTTACCTCATTCGTACGAGAAATCAAATTAAACGGCTTAGTAAAACAAGTGGTATGAAACGCTTGCGTTTACTTCGTCGGTTAATTCTTGGACTTGTTCGATTGAACTCTTGTGACAATTTTCGAGTGGAAATCTACAATTTGTTCGTAAATATTTAAGTTAAGCCAGTGGTTATGGGACATGAAGCTAAACTCATATATTTACTGGCTTAGTGTAATTCACACTTTTTATTGATCGATGATGATCATTTTGTGATTTAGACTAGCGGTGTGCAATGTCTATTTGTTTATGTGGGGACTAAAAACCCCGTTTGTGGAGCTTCAGCTCAAATTTGGCGGAGTAGCGACCCATGGTCTTCGGGCCGTTTGTGGAGCTTCAGCTCAAAATTTATGGTTAGCGACCATGGAATAGTGTTCCGTTTGTGATACACGTGTTGGTGAGTTTTCATGCTCCCGTTTGTGATAGGCCTCCCCCCTTTTATGATTTATGGATTTCTAGTTGATATTTTTAGAATTTGTGTTTCACCTCTTTTTGTGATTGGCAATGATATGTTTGTCAATATTTGGGGTCTGGTGAATAAAATAAAGAATATGACATTCTTTTTGGGGCTTTGAGATTCTTGAGATATTGTATGATTTTGTTGTTGTTTAAAAGTATACTTGTCACAGTTTGACATTATGGTTATCATACGTTTTTGTTATATCTCTACTCATATCTCATTTTATATGTGATATTTATAGCTAGACTGATCCGTTTATTATTTTCTTATTAAATAATACTCGGGTCAGACCGAGATGTTACAGGTGCTTCTGCTTGACTCCTTATCTAGGATCATCTTCTGACTTTTGTCTAACTACATTAGATTGGTAGTTTTTGTTGTTATACATTTGAGTTAGAGACTCCTTGGTGTATACATATTCTTTTGTCTTGCACTTGTATCTATTCTTTTGTAATGTAGTGGATCTTATATGACCACTATTCTGATGTACACTTTTATGACCTATATTCATATCTGATTCCGCCTTTGTGATATGAATGTCTGTGACTGATTTGTGTTATGTTTATTTCTATACTTGTTTCTGAAGGCCACTTAGCCACTGTGTGGTAGCTTTGAGTTTGTATTTGATATGTCGGATTTCCTCTCGAAATGAAATGTAAGTTTTATTATCTGACCTATCGGTACTCGCACAAAGCAATTACACAGATGGTCGCTCCTCAACAGCCTTATTCTTCGTGCTAGTCGACGGCATTACTCCATGGTGTCCTTGGCTAGTGTGAGTATAGAGGTGGGGCGTCACAGTATGAATATGTGATTTGGTACATATGTGTTGAAATAGAAATTCTAAATACTGATTTAGAATAGACTCTTTGTACATAACTACCAAAATGTCTCGAAGTCAGTGGGAGCGATATTGAGTTTGTGGTTTTTCGGATATGGATCAAGAAATGATACGAAAGTATGATTCTGTAAGCATCAAAATTGAATAAGTATTTTGGTAGAAATATATAATAGTTTGATTTTTAGTTAAAATGCAGAGGAAGCTTGTGTCCATAAGAAAGAACATTATAGGGTATATCGATATTTCTAAAATTGTAAGTAAACAACATACTACTATTTGTTAACGATGTACTTATGTTAAAATTTGTGATAGTCTGGTTGTTTAATACTCAATATTGGATTTGTAAATTATATCTTTATAATAAGTATAAAGGATATTTGTAATGTCTCAAACGATATGCGAAGGCACCATATTATAATGGAACATGTAAGATGGGTTCCTTATTATTGAAAATAAGAATTATCATATATGTTGTATTGTCTACAATATCGTATCTTGCTTATGTATTTGATGTATGAAGCAAATATCAAATCCAAATTAAGATTATTAAATGGTAGTTTAGAGTATTCTCGAGTATTTACAAAAATAATGAACTCCTTAATAAGGAGTGATGGAACTCGAAATTCATAAATGTTATCGAGTATTATATGTCAATATTAAATTCGTGCTCAAATTTTAATTAAAAAGCTTTAAGTTGGAATTGTTCCAAACAATAAGTAGGAGCTAATTCAACTAAAGGCTACTATAATTTAAGAAGTATAAATAAGTTCATATTTTATAACTGAGCTAAGAGTGATTCCAAATGTTGAGAATCTCATGACATTGTTATATGATAACTATGTTACGACACAGTTCGTAAAAGAACCTAGTGCTCAGTAGAAGTCATGCGACATAATCTGAATAGTTCCACATGATAAAGATAGTTCCACATGATAAAGACAGTTTATCGACATTAGAGAGAGTTGATTGACAGAGTAGATAATTAAAACAACAAAGTGTAATGACCCAAAATTTAATCACTTTAAATATGGATATTTAATCTTTTTTTAAATGATTAATTTATGGATTTTATAACTCAAAAATGCCTCTTTTAAATAATAACTAGTGATGGTGGAATGGTTTCCAATTTTGTTTATAAAGATAAATAGTTCAAAGAAAAATAGAAACTATGACCAAATATATCTTTTTCAAAATTTTAATTTTTCACCATCCAAAAGTTGTTAAAAATATTGTGAACACTTTAATTAAGGCATCAAAACATTTACAATTTATATAAGCATGGATTAGTGATAAATAAAAGTTAATAATATATGTGTAATTGAGTGAAAGGAGATGTGACTTTTATTTTGATTTATAAAAACAAAATAAAAGAAATGAAAAGATGTTAAGTCACATTTTATGACACCATGGTACAAATCCATGCATTACACATTGGATAAAAGGGGTACACCCTTGAGTCAACGTGTACAACAAGGAAGAGGTGGAGGTGTGTGATGATATGGCATCGTTTGTGTGGAGATTAGGTACTTAAGGGTTATTTTGGTATATGAGATGTAAGCATTTCAGCTATATTAAATATTTATTTTAAACCTAGGCATTATGGAAATATCAGAGTATTTTATATAGAAATGTTTTGGTTATCGTAAGGTAAAAACCCGTCTATGTTTATATGCAGCATATTCTTATTAGATACCTTTGATTTGAAGGTTTTTATAAAGTTACTTATGCTTTACTGAAACCAGACCCATGTCTAACCCGGTGTTTTATTTATTTCCTTAAACCCTTGGGTACTCAAGTTTTTATGAGTAGCTAAGTAGTAAGGTTTCTTTTGGTGCATTTTGGGAAGTAGTTTAGAGCAGGAGTCTTCATCATTATCTAGTAGTAGTCTTTTTTTCCGCCGTGTCTTGTATATTATTTATTAGCGGTATGGGCAAGTGTTATAGTTGTGCTTGTTGGGAGTAATACTTGTTGTAACTTTGTTGTAACATTTTGGAGTAACTATATGTACTATTCTATGATGTTGAATACATAACTCTGACGTTGTAAGGAATCTATGTTTTATTTCACTTGTCTCTTTTATTTTCTTTACCCTACGACCTATCTTTCGAACACTTAGATGATCGGCACATGAATACTGATGATGTATTAAGTATCATTTTTGGGTGTAAGTAAGGCAGATCGTTACATTTGGTATTGGAGCTTAGGTTGAGCAAACACCTTGGCCTTGGTTGGGGTCAACTCATTAGAGATACGGTTAGTAGTACCCTAGAATGAATTCAGTCTTCGAGGGTGTGTTTCCGTGTTGTTCAGATCGACATTTCTTTGTGTGGTTTTATGCTCTTTTTCTCGAAGATAATCTCGTCTATGCATTCCAAAGATATCTTACCTTATCCAGGTAGTAAGAATGAGTTCGAGAAGGGGATGAGGAAGGAGAAACAGTAGCATGAAAACCACAAATGGTTGAACCTTGAATGTTGGAAGGGTTGGTGCAATGTAGCTCCAGTGCAGCCTTGAGTTAGCTTCGTCGCTTTATACAGGGATTTCACAAATTTAGGAGGAAAACCTTTCCAAGGATATAGAATCCATCATCGAAGTACAAGCTTGGCTACAGTTATGTGAAAAGATTTTCAAAGGTTTAGACATTTTTGATGAATAGTGACATTTAATGGCATCATGGCAATTGTAAGTCGGTGTAGCGACATTGTGGGATTCTGTCACCGCAAATGTTCTAGAAGATGAGTTCTCTTGCGCTAGATTCAAAGAAGTGTTCGAAGATCAATTCATGCCAGCTGCAGGCAAGACTCGACTATATATAATTTCATGGATCTCAAGCAGGAAGACATGTCGGTAGTTGAACATCAGGAAAGGTTTAATGAGTTATCTCATTCCAGCCCTAGACTTATTGACACGCCGATAAAGAAGAATGAGATGTTCATATTAGGTATGAAAGAACAGTTCCATGAGAAGATGACCGCTCATGTAAAGGGATTACTCGTGGATTTAGTAAATATGGCATTAAGATATGAAGTGCATTTGAGGAAGAAGCTAGCAATAGCAACACCCAGTGGCGGTACTATTAACCCAAACAAAAGGAAGTTTAATCCAAATTGGAAGAAGAAGGGGAAGGGAAAACCAGTAGGAGAAAATCAGGAAACGAGTATAAAGATGTTGTTTATTACAATTGTAAGAAAAAGGGGCATCTTTTAACACACGGTCAACATCTGAAAGCTATATCTCCAATGGTTCAGAATACGCTTTGTTACAATTGCCACCAGCTTAGGCACATGATTAAGGATTGTTCATTGATAAAGAAGGAAAAGCAAACTAAAGTTTATGCTATTAAGAATGAGCCCTCAACCTTTAAAGATGTTAAAGAGAAGGGAGTCTTGGAAGGTACTTTATTTATAAATGGTATTTTAGTGCATGTTTTGTTTGATACCAGAGCTTCCCATAGTTTTATCTCTAAAGAGTAGGTAGATAGATTTGAACTTATCCTGAAATTTGTAGAAAACCCTATTTGTGTGTCAAACCCCATAGGTGGTACAACTAATCTATGCTTGATTTGTGAAAGAGTACAAATTGATTTCCAAAAACATCATTTCTTTGGTGACCTACTTGTCTTGAATTTTATGGGGTTTGATGTGTTGCTTGGTATGAATTGGTTATCTAAGAATGGAGCTGTTTTAGGCTATGACAAGCGTAACGTAGTGTTGAAAACCAATCCTTGAAGGGTATAGGAAAAGATGATATGTGCTAAGCCTAACAAGTGTATGAATAGTTTTCTTTTTTCCTTAGAATCATCTAAAGAAGAGTTAGGGTCTATGTTAGTAGTTAAAGATTTCCTAGCTATTTTTGAACATGTTAGCAGTTTGCCTCCCCATTGGGAAATTGAATTTTGTATTGAATTAGTTCCCGGTGCGAGGCCTGTCATTTAACCCTTGTGTAAAATGGCCTTGAGAGAGAAGCAGGAGTTAAATGAACAAACTAATGATTTGTTAAGAAGAGGATTAATTAGACAAATCCATTTGAGTTGGGGATCGGCTGTTGTTTTTGTAGCTAAGTCCAATGGTTCTTTAAAATTATGTGTAGATTATAGGGAATTAAACAAGCAGACCATTCAGAATAAGTATCTATTTCCCAGATGATATGTTTGACCAACTTCATGGAGCTAGAGTATTTTCTCAGATGGACCTTGCTACGGGTTTCCATCAGTTAAGAGTGGCGGACAATAGTATACCCTTCACTGCTTTTAGAGGACCAGACTTTTTGTATGAGTGGTTGGTTATGCCTTTTGGGCTAACCAATGCACCTACATTTTTCATTGATCTTATGAATCTAGTTTTTAGGGATGTTCTTAATAAGTGCGTGTTGGTTTTCATTGACGACATTCTTATCTACTCAAAGATTGAGGAAGAGCACAAACACCATTTAGGAGTGGTGCTGGAAACGTTAAGGAAAAACGTTCTTAAAGCTAAGTTTTCTAAGTACCACTTTTGGCAGTCAAAAGTAACATACCTAGGACATCTTGTATCAGGGTGATGGCATCTCAGTCACCCGACGAAGGTAGCAGCCATGCAAGATTTCAAAAAAACCCAAAATCACACATAAGTGAGAAGCTTCTTTGGGATGGCGGGATATTATAGGAAGTTTATCAAGGATTACTCCAAGATTTTCTCGCACTTGACCAAGTTAAAGAAAAAGGACGTTAAGTTTGAGTGGACTCCAAAGTATGAAGGTGCATATCTCAAGTTAAAGGAGAGATTGACCAGTGCCCCTATTTTAGCTATTATTGATGGAGGAGAAGGGTTAACAATTTATACGGATGCATGTAGAGTTGATTTGGGTGCAGTATTGATGCAGCATGGGAAGGTTATAGCCTATGCAAGTAGAAAGTTAAAATCTCACGAGAAGAAATATGTAATGCATGACTCGAAACTGTTAGTTGTAGTATTTGCGTTGAAGATGTGGAGGCACTACTTGCTGGATAAGAATCCTTCTATTCCTCTTTAGTTATTTCTAACCTTAAAGGATCCTAGTAGTGAATTCCTTCTTTAGATAGGTGAAAGGTTTAATCTCTTTATGGATCATAAGTCCCTGAAGTACATTTTCACTTAAAAGGACCTAAACCTGAGGCAGCAGCAATGGTTAGAGTCTCTGGCGGCTTATGGTTTGGATATCCTCTATACCCCAGGGAAAGTGAATGTGGTGGCGAATTCTTTAAGTAGGAATACAGCTTTGGCCCTCTTGAAAGTTACTCCAACTCTTTTCGAGAGGATAGCAAGCAAGTAAAGGGAAGATAGTCTTCTAGTAGAATTTATTCAAGGAATTGAAGAAGGCCGGAGTTCGAGTTTTGAGATGGATAACCATGGTGTTTTGAGGATGAATGAAAGGTTGTGCAATCCTGACATGGATGGTTTGAGACAAGAAGTTTTGATGGAACACCATAAATCTAAGTTGAGTATCCACCTTGGAATTAATAAGATTTACAAGGATATAAAACGAGTATTTGGTGGCCTGGAATAAAGAAGGATGTCTCGACCTTTGTCAGCAGATATTTGATCTATCAGTGGATAAAAGGCGATCACCAGAGGATGGCTGGTTTATTTCAACCCTTAGAAATCCCAAATTGGAATGGGAGATGATACCAATGGATTTTGTCGATGGTTTACCCAGAACCAGAAAAGGAAATGAAGGAGTGTGGGTTATCGTGGATCTGCTAATGAAGAGTGCTCATTTTATTCTAGTAAAGCCGACAAGAACTGCAGCTTCTTTGGTGGAAAATTTTATGAGGAAGACTGTTCGATTGCATGGAGTTCCAGTAAGCATTATAAGTGATCGAGATCCCATCTTGACTAGTCAATTTTGGGAGGCATTGCAAGTAGCTTTAGGAACTAAGCTAAGCTTGAGCACAGCATATCACCCCCAAACGCATGGGCAAACAGAAAGGGTGAACCGGTGTTTAGAGGATCTACTGAGGGCATGTATTCTGGATTTTGGAGGATTATGGGAAGATCATCTGTACTTAGTGGAATTCTCCTACAATCGTAGTTATCAAGCAAGCATTGGCATAGGACCCTATGAAGCACTTTATGGATGTCGATGTAAGTCACCGGCATGTTGGGTTAAGACTGGAGATCGGTTTGTACTTGGACCGAACATGATTCGAGAAGCTATGGAGAAAGTTGCAGTGATTAAGAGAAGAATGAAGGAAGCTCAGGATCGACAAAAGAGTTATACCTATAATAGAAGAAGAGATTTAGAATTTGATGTCGGAGACTCCGTATTTATGAAGATTGCCCCAATCAGAGGAGTTGATTGTTTCGGAAGGGCTGGAAAGTTAACATTAAGGTATATTAGACCTTTTAAAGTTATTGAGAGGATTGGACCGCTCACCTATAGAGTTGAGTTGCTAGAAAAGTTGTCGAGGATCCATAATGTTTTTCACGTATCCATTTGATAAAATTTGTTCATGACCCTTTATTGATTGTAGAATCATCGGTTCAAGATGATTTGGAGATAGAACTGAACCTGACAGTAATTAAACATCCAATTCATATTGTATATCAGGATCAAAAAAGATTGCGCAAAAAGGTGGTGAAGTTAGCAAAGATTCAGTAGAGTGAGGATCCCCGAGATTGTACTTGGGAGACGGTAGATCATATGAGAGAAGCTTACCTGAGTTGATATTAGGGTATTGGTTGTTTATGTGTATTATGTTTGCATAGGTTGTGTTATGGATTCTTAGTGTATTTCCTTTGTATGGATTACATAATATATAATATATTTCCTTTTGGAGTTATTCTGAGTTATCTCCTTGTTTGCTAATTTCGGGACGAAATTCTTTTAGGGGGAGAGTGTAACGACCAAGAATCTAATAAATTTAAATATAGATATTTAATATATTATTAAATGATTAATTTGTGGATTTTATAACTCAAAAATACCCCTTTTAAATAATAACTAGTGATGGTGAAATGGTTTTCAAATTTTGTTTACAAACATAAATATTTCAAAGAAAAATAGAAAATGTGACCGAAACGATTTTTCCAAAATTTCAATTTTTCACCATCAAAAGGTTGTTTAAAATGTTGTGAACACTTTAATTAACACATTTACAATTTATATAAGCAAGGATTAGTGATAAATAAAAGTTAATAATATATGTGTACTTGAGTGAAAGGAGATGTGACTTTTATTTTGAATTATAAAAACAAAATAAAAGAAATGAAAAAATGTTAAGTCACATTTTATGACACCATGGAATAAATCCATGCATTACACATTGGATAAAAGGGGTGCAACCTTAAGCCAACGTGTATTACATGGAAGAGGTGAAGGTGTGTGATGATGTGGCATCATTTGTGTTGAGGTTAGGTACTTAAGGGTTATTTTGATCTTTTTCTAATCTCGTTTTCTATAAAACAAATTTCAATTTCCTCTTTTCTTCTTCATTTCATTTTTCTACTTTTTAAAATTTCTTCTTTCTAAAAGCTTTCAAAACTATCTTTAATGGCTTCCTTCTCCTTTTATAAATTTAAAAATCTTATTTTTACTTCTTTTTAATTCTTAACAAACACTTCAAAACACTTCCTTTTTCACTTCTAAACCCTCCTCTTACTTAAACAAGTCCACATCCACCATTTAAGCCCTAGGCCGAGCCCTTTAAGCCTACGCTGAAACCATTTTCCACTTCAAGGCCAAAAATCCAACTTTTTTTCAAAGCAAAGTCGAGATCCAGGTTGTTTCCAAGTTTAGTGGAAGTTAGTGTTGAATTAGTAGCTTTTGATAAGTAAAGTTCTCACCTTTTTTCTAAGTTTTAAAAATATATATTATTGCTAACTTGTGGTAAATATTGATGTATATTTGGGTGAAATAAATATTTGTTTGTATGTATGAATAATGCATGGGTTCTAATTATGTTTGGTTATAATTTATGTGTGTTTGTATGTCATGATTTGGAAGTAGACTTGAATGAAGTCTAATGGTTATGTTAGTTAGAAAAGTTGAGATCTTGGCTTATATTTGGTATTGTAAGATAACTTTGTATGTTATGATGTTGAATATATGGTTGTAAGCTATGAAGTTAGCGCCTTTAAGCGACAAAAGGATCCCTTATTTTTGGAAAAATTAGTTTACTCAAGTATTTACTTAAAGTTTAATAAGTTTTTAAAACTTTGCATTTTAGTTTCATAATGGTTTTTTCAAAACTATAAAATGGATTTGAAATAAAAGAAAGGGTTACAAAAAGTTATTTGTTATGTTAATAAGTTTTGGAAATCACGGGTCGTATAGCGACAGTCGATATAAACGCATTTCGCAAAATCGAATTCTTTTTTAAATCCAAAAATGTTGTCACTTAGAGATATTTTTGGAAAAATGTTTTAAAACATATATTAAGTGATAAAAAGGTAATTATTCAATTGATTATTTTTTATTTATTTAATGATTAATTAATTAATTAATTAATTAAGTAAGGTAATTAGTACTTAATCATTAATTAATTAATAAAGGTAATTAGTACTTAAGTATTAATTAAATAAGTTAATTATAATTAGCTAGCTAATTTAAAAGTTAATTGTTATTTAATTATTTATTATTTATTTATTAAAAATTAATATTTATTTATTTATTTAAAAAGGGCTTTAATTATTAATTAATTTCCAATTAAGTTAAAGTTTAATTAAAATTTAATTAGGACTTAATTAATATTTAATTATTATTTAATAAGGATTTAATTCATTATTAATTAATTAATAAGGGTTTTAAATTTTAAATCACTTTATTGCTCAATATCGGTTCTGTTTAAAACTGTTTTTTTCTTATGCAAAGGTGTTTTAAATCAAGGGATTTCTTTGTCGATTACCCTTAAGTAACCTCAAACAAATATGAAACCAATGTTAATGTGGTGAAACATTTATGGTAAGTAAGTTATCTCATAGTTAGCACTAAAAGCCCATGAGTAAATTGATCCTCTATTTGTAGGATCTAGAATTTATTTCTAGGTGGGGGACGTAGTAAGGCTGAAATATGGAAATGTGGTAGTTATAGGAGGGTTAATTTCTATCAATGGGACATGTCTAAATTAATTATATGGTTATCCATATGAAAACTCTGTATAATTACCCTAAGTAGTGGATTGTCTGCTATTTATAACTTCACCTGTTTTAACTCAGGAAGTATGCTGTGTATATTGAAATTCCTCGGTGAGGACTCGAATACTTGTTGCATACTTCCAAAAGAACCGAAATTGAGTTAGCCAAAAATTACTGCTTAGTTTGGAGATACCGTTTCGGATAAGTATGATTTATCTGAACCACTCCAAACTAATAATGTTTGTGATGGATCGTTACAAAGTATGCTATGGAGTTGTACTATTCTTTCTAAGGGTTATTCCAAAATGAAAGATAGTAATTATTGAATATTTGTTCAATCTCGTAACAACTTGTATGGATGAATGCTAGCATTGCATTGGTTGCCTGGAGGGCAGTGTTAGCATTCCAAGATGGTTTGCTAAGAGGAAAGGAAAAAGCGTAACCTTAAGCCTCACAGCCAGTAAATGAATAAAGCAGGGACGTGCCGTAGGGCTATATGGGTCGCTCCCATTAGGGTATGACCATCCCAAATCTAGAACCGATAGTTATGTGTGCTTCAGGATCCCCTTTTGGTTGTTGATCGCAACCAAGGGGTGATCATATTTATGCTACCCAGTAAGGGTTAGGGCCAGTCCTGAGTAGTAGAGGTGCAACATGTTGTAGCCTCCTGTACATTTTATCTAGAGGTGTACTAATTCGTTGGGTAGACCCTTACCCTTTCATATTGGAATCCATTATCCACTGCGAGCTTAACGAACTTAGTTGTGCCCAACCACTAAAATATAAGATGCAAGCATTTCAGCTATATTAAATATTTATTTTAAACCAAGGCATTATGATAATATTATAATATTATATATAGAAATGTTTTGGTTATCGTAAGGTAAAAACTCATCCGTGTTTATGTGCGGCATGGTTTAAAAAGATACCTTTGATTTGAAGATTTTTATAAAGTTAAACTTATGCTTTACTCATACCAGACCCATGTTTGACCTAGAGTTTTATTTATTTCTCTTAAACTCTTGGGTACTCAAACTTTTATGAGTAGCTAAGTAGTCAGGTTTCTTTTGGAGCATTTTGGGAAGTAGTTCGAAGGAGTCTTCATTATTATCCAATAGTAGTTTTTATTACCGCTGTGTCTTGTATATTAAGTTTTAGCAGTTTGGGCAAGCGTTATAGTTGTACTTGTTGGGAGTAGTACTTGTTGTAACTTTGATGTAACATTTTTGAGTAACCATATGTACTATTCTATGATGTTAAATACATAACACTAACATTGTGATGAATCTATGTTTTATTTCTCTTGTCTATTTTATTTTATTTACCCCACGACCTGTCTTTCAGACACGTAGATCGTCGGCATATGAATACCGAGGATGTATTCAGTGTCGTCTTTGGGTGTAAGAAAGGCATATCGTTACACAAAGTATTCCCATTAATTGAGGGACTAACCCTATTGGTTTTTATAAAAACAATTAATGAAGTTGGAATAAAGATTCCATAATTGCCCCCAAGTGCAAGTGGGAGATTGATAGATTTAGGGGTATGTCCAAGTGACAATTATGTAGTTACATATATCTAACTTGAATTATTTATTCAATTAAAAATTATGTTTAATATATAAAATCCATAAATGAAATGTTTTATAATAATAGTTACAATATTTTGTAATCATGAGTGATTTATCACAATAAAATAAACATATCGTTTTAAGTATTCCTAGTCAAGATGTATCGACATTGTATATCGATACATTCGTTAAGACTAGAGTATGTAGTGCTCTCCAAAAGTTAGGCAGTTTATTACTCATGAATGCTAGGGGGCACCAAGGGGTTATGTACTGAAAGTTATTGGATAACTATGGAATGACTCACTCGATAGTTTTCTATTAGTTAATATAACTAAGGTCAAATAGAGAATATTGATGTGACAATATTACACATTCCCTCGTCTTGAGGATACTATCAAGCTTCAATGTGAAAACTTCGCTTTAATTATAGTTAATGCATGACATGGCATTCATCGAACGACAATGCTTGGGTCGGTGGAAGCCATAGAAGTGAAATACTATTCAAGAGCAAATTCGTCTCCTCAATTATATGCGGTTAGTATCATTGTCAACTATGGTCAATTCAAAATCAAAGTCTTTGGGTAGAACTGTATGGTTAATAATTATTATTATTATTATTAAACCAAGGATTTTGAGTGTGCACTTACAAAGTTTAATGTGGTCAATGTTAGAATTTTGACCAAAACCAAATTCCATAAGTTCTAATGTGACATAGTTTTGACATATAGAATTAGTGTAAATAATTGTTACTATGGGGTACCGCTTATAATTAGTAAAATTAGATTTTAACAAGAGATATGTAAGTGATAAATTCAACCAAAATTCACACCACTAGCTAAGGTGACATGTGAACTTTAATATCGAATTGTTCAATATTAATCGCCGATTGAATTTACAACTTCAAGTCGCACAACCGTAATGATGAGTACTCCGAATAAACCACATGATTTAATTAATTTATTATCATTGTAAATTAATTAAATTAATTAATGTTTATAAAATATTTATTATTAAATTTTGTTTGAATACCATTAGCATAAAGTGCGAAATGAAAATTATAAATGTGTGCATCGATATACGATATTGATAGATTATTTAAATTGGATATAAATGGAATAAATATTAAATGATTTTGGGATCACTTGAGGCCCATATTGGCCCTATGTTTGGCCGACGACAAAATGAAGGGGAGATTGTGAGTTTTGAATTAATTTAAAAACCAGAAAAGAATAATATAAGGAAAGAAAAAGTTCTCTCTTTAAGGAGAATTGATTACCTCCTTTGTTTTATTCTTTTTCAAAACTTTCTGGTGCTCTCCTTCCTCTCTAATGGCCGAAAAATATGAGGGCTTCCATGGCATCAAAATACCTAAATTCAAATACAAATCAAATCTATTTATTAAAGGTGGTTTATTCCTCTTGATATTTGCCAAACTTGAAGACAGATTTCTTGATCTAGGAGCTTTGATTCATTGTTCAAGGTGTGATTTATTGGCTACATCGAAAGGTAATTCTTAGATTTGAATTCACCTATGTATGTATATCATTGATATAATTAGACTTTATATGATTCACCTCATGTTTTAATTATTTATCTTGCCATGTGTAACTTAAACCTCTGTTATGTCTATTTTGATTAAAATATGTTTATTGTATTGTTTTAGTTCAGATCTATGTTTGTTCATCATCTCCCTTTAATATGTGTTCATGATAAACTGATATGTTTTGGATCCCATATTACTTTTGATAACTACTTATCATTCTCTATATTGTTTATATCTTTAAGTTTTTATCACAAATTTACACATGCCTACTTTATCAAAGTTTCTTTTATTTTATTTTGGAAATTTTATGAAATTGAAAGATAATTTTAAATGAAAATTTTCATATATATAATTATATAATATTTACATACACATATGCAAATGAATTGTGTATGTTAAGTTATTTATTATTCTTTGAAATTAGTCTTTAATTTTATATGGTAAACTTGAGTACAAATGTATCAATCATTGTTTAAATTAAAATGAGGATTGATTTAAAATTAATGAATGGACTTTAGTGAAAATTCTAATTCTTTGTGGTTTCTATATTTGAAGTCTCATGTAAATACCTAAACTCTAGTTTCATTCCTAAATTAAAAGTTTAATCAAAATTGTTAACCTTACAATCAAACTTATTTGTATATATGTATATATGCATATATAATATGTTATAATATTTGCAAATATATGTTGTTTAGATCTAAATTACTAAATTGCAATAATCATGTATATGGAAATATACATATGTTTTTAATTCAATTTTGTAAGAGAATTTTTTGCAATAATATAACCTTTTGTTATCAAACATTTCTTTAATTAAAATCATTTTCGTTAATGTTAATTTTGGATTTCAAATTATTTAAGATGTCTAATAGGTTTTCAATATGTGTGTGTGTGTGTTTGTAATTATTATAGATGTACATGTATATTTCATTAGTCAAAAACTTGGACAACAAAGGCATGTGTAAATTTAGTGAATAAGTTATGAATGTCATTTAATGTATCAATTATTGCAATTAAAGAGAAAGAAGTAAAAGGTTTTTTTCACTATATGTACCGTCATATTTTCCTTAATTAATTGTATAGGTTATGAGAGGAAACAAAAGTTTCATTTTTCTAAATTCATTTATACATATTTCATTTACACATATATAGTACTTATATATTGCACTTAAACTTCACACAAATGAATATAATTGATACATGCATTATAATACATACAAATTTAAATCTCCATTTTAACAATTTAAACAAAATAAGATTTTATTTAAAATTTTATTAGATTGGATCTAATTTACGTTTAGACTACAAAGTCCCAATAAGGATCCAAAAGGAATTTTTTTAAATTTACCCAATTAACCCATTTTCGACTGGCCCGGTTCCAACAGGTACAACCTAACACTCGACATTCGGCCACCACATGGTTACACTAATGGTTGTATCAAATCCGTCTTATTGCCACATTAATAATGAGTGTAATCCTAAAAGAAAAATGAATTTTTTTTTGTAACATGCATACAAGGACTAATGTATACAATAAATTTCTCAAGTCAAACTGCGGTGGCCGATCATTTTCATTTGGTTCAAAGAAGTGCGGGGACATACATATTCTCACGAGTAACTAGATAAGAAAAATAAAATGTGAAAAAGAAGAAGCATGCCAACAATTCTTCAAAAACCAGTCGGCCCATACCTTTTCACCTCCCTGAAAGCCCCTAGCCTCACCGAAGAAGTGCTTCAAACGATCAAGAACTTGTTGAAGAAAACCGAACAAACTCCCATCTTCGAAGCACTTCAAGTGCTTTATCCAATACAGAAATTGTTGAAGAAGGGGGAGTGTGTTGCCATACCCCCGCCCGCTCTTTCGAAGGGTCGCAAGAATCTTTTAGAAAACCTTGTCGATGAGAAGACCAGGGTTTCGTTCATGGCAAAAGAAGCAGAAGCTACGACCATTAAGCCTTCCAAAAAGGCAGTGAAGCATCCAAATTGACCAAGAACCAAGGGTGTCGGAGCCTCAAAGCAAGGAAGCGTTCTAGCTTTTCTTGGATTACTAGTCCAAGACCGATATCCAACCACTACCAGAATCCGAGCCGGCAGACAGGGGTCCAAGCCAAGCGACCGAGTGTAGTTTGCCTCAAGTAGAAGTCTCTAGCTAATAGACCGAGCTGCAATCAACTGAAAGTAGTTCAGATGCCGAAGGGATTTCTCCTCTCTTAAAATCCCAACTAAATTTGATGAAAAAACATACGAGCAAAGGCTTATGGAAAGGAAAGAGATGAAAAACCCAGTGATTTCTTTATCAGTGAATAATTGTGAATGATTCACAAGCTCTGAAAATCTTTCATAAAGAGTGATTTTAAGGGTTCAGGGAAGAAGAAGAAGGGGTATTCATATATCTATGCCTTCAATCACATGCATTATACTCAAAAGGAAAAGAGGATTCTAGTCAATAAATATAGATCAATATTGGGTCAAGTCAAGCACGTGGGGAGACGTAACACGTACCTTCCATGTCTGGGAAATCGAATCGTCGCAACCAATTGCGCAAACTACTTGGAAGGCGCATTAATTTCATTGTAGAGCCATCATTCAAAGCGATTTTTGTGATATTTATTCAAGCCTACACCTGTAAACGGATACGGATTTGGTGGGCAAAATATTGCTTATATATTTTATAAGCAACTAGCAGGCCAAATTAAAGGCAATCTATCTCAATCAAAGCCAACCTAGCTAATCCATGGTTGGCCCAATCAAGGCCCGGCCCAGGCCTATGGTCCCAAACTAGCTCTTCAACCTAGTAAGGCTCCATATCAAATCCCTCCCTTTTCAAGCTACCTACACATGACAAGGATCAAGCCCAAATCGGTCATGTCTGGCTCTTCTACATTGGACTTCCAAGAACAGCTAAAGACCAGGACCGGACCTGGATCAGTCCCGCTCGGCTCCTCTACATTGGACTTCCAACAATAATTAAAGATAGGACCATGCCCGGATCAGTCCTGCCCGTCTTCTCTACATTGGACTTCCAATAACATCCAAAGACCAGGCCCAGGTCAGTCCCGTCCGGCTCCTCTACATCGGGCTTCCAACAGCAGCTAAGGACCAGGCTCAAATCAGTATCGTTTGGTTCCTTTACATTTTACTTCTAATAGTAGTTAAAGGCCACCGCAACCTTCACATAAGCAATACCAAGACTGGGCTTGGATCAATCCCGCCCGGCTCCTCTATATTTTAATTTTGACAATAGTTAAAGGACACGAAAACCTTTACATAAGAAAGACTAGGACCAAGTCGGGATCATTCCTGCCCAACTACTCTACATTTTACTTCTAATAGCAAATAAAGGCCACCGCAACCTTTAAAGCAACAGCTAAAAGCCACCGCACAGTTCCTCTACATCAGAGTTTCTTTACAACTGGATCCAGCAAGCGCCCAGCCTCCTTCACGGACGCTCCGCACCCGATCCATTCCCCGCTTTCCTCATGTTTTCCTTAACTAAATTATGAGCATGTTCCATGTTGCCGACATCCCGTCGACCAACTAGGACATATGGGTAGTCAAGTGAAAGACAAAGCTATCCATTCGTCCCACTAGGGCACCTCTAGTGGGGCAGGTGATCCGATGGGGCTTACCATCAGCATTAAATGCCCATAGCCCATGCCTTGTATAGAGAGGTGATGAGTGCTTTCTCATCCACTACTCATCTTTTAACCTACTTGACAATTGTCGATCATCCACCTCTACAGTCAGATCAACAATCAAGCTTGATTCTCGCCTTTTCTTATGGCACAATCTCAGGTATGCATTATCCATTCCAGCTACTATTAACACCCATGCAATTATACTTCAAATGGGTTAAGAAAAAACTAACAAAGTATAGTTGGAAACGTAAAACTAAGATTGAAAGCTAAGAAAACGAAGGTTGCTAGTCAAGTATCCTAGATACCACGCACAATTCAGCATTCTTGGTACCAGATAAGTCCTTATGATTACATAGATTTATCGTCTTAAGTACTTCCTACTTTCTTATTATTCTCTAGTAATTCCTCATAGTTGTAAGAGAAATATATTTTAAGAGAACTTCAGAGTGGACGTAGGCAGCTTTGTTGAACCACTTTATATCTTATGTTATTTAAATTCCAGTTGTGTATTTAACTCCTCATTTTCCATTTTAAGCTTAATGATTAGCAAGTAACCTTTGTTTTTAATAATGCACCTCGTTTCACTTCGAGGTTGGTTAGGAAACTAGTCAACAGTAACAATTGATTGGTGTCATGCTCGTATAACCCGTGGAAAAGGTAACACTTCCTGGAGTTAAGATCGGCTTATGTTTCCTTCCTTCGCAGAGGTCTGTTATATTTTAATTCTTCCTGGATAGCCAAGTGGATATCCTCACACTATCATACAAGTCCTTGTAAGCATAGAACCTTGGTCCAAACCTCTGCCCTTTTCGCTCAACTTTCTTTCTACTGATCTACCCTGGTTGTTATCTTTCTTCTTATTAGCAAAGTTGTTTCAACCTCCTTTTACCATAGTATTGACACTGCTAGATGAATCTTCAATCTGCGTAGTTGCACCGAGTTTCCTTTCCAAGCCAAAATCTTCCATCCTCTTATACTTTGTCACCACATAGTAGAAATATTGTAAATTAGTTCGTTTCTCTTTCATCAACCTTCATGCAAACTTCGTACCCGGATGCACTCCACTGCCCAGTGTCATCAGGACCAGTCTCTCATCTGTATTTTGAATGCTGACGGCTGTGGCATTAAATTGGGTTAAGTATTGCTGAAGCGACTCATCATCCTTTTCTTGACATCTAATAGTAAGTATGCATCCTTCGGTTGGTCCACGTGCATGTAGAACTGATAGATTAATTTCTCCTGCAACATCGACCATGAGTGGATTTATCCTAGAGAAAGGCTAAAGAACCACATATAAGCTAGGCCGGCTAAGAATAATGGGATGAATTTGCACAAAACTTCCTCTGTTCCACCACTCATCATCATGTGTTGAGTATTCATTATAGATGTACTATAGGTTATGTCTAACCTTTACACAACTCCATAATAGGCATCCTGAAATCCTTCGGATTCCTAGCAGTCTCCATTTCTAAGGTAAAGAGACTACTCACCCTTGCTCCTATGCCATGCTCCACCTGCTCCTTCTGAATGTAATCCTTTAACATTTAGGCCATCCTATATTTTGGTTCAATTGACTGGTAATGATAATTCATTCTTCTCCTTACCGGGGAAAGGCCACATCCTTCTTTCTCATAGCAACTTAATTGATCATCAGTCTCTGCCGTGGTCTTGACTCCTAGATAGGTTTTGATGATTGCTTTGTGACTCATTAGTAGTGGATTTTTCATGGGTAAGAGAATCCCATCGAGCGCGTCTACTGTTAGCCAAAGCAGGACTCGGTTTGACATTGGTTATGATCGATTTGGTATTGAATCGTTCTTTGGGCCTGGCTTTGAGATGGACTCTTACACTCTTTTCCACTTCAGCATTCCTTCTTCTACCTCAATGATTTTCTTGATTGAATTTTCTATCAAAGTGCGACTACCATCTCCTTCTTGATCCCATAGTTTGGGATCTGTCTCATGCTCTAATTTTGTGACTAGTAATTTGCGGCTTTCCCAAGCCTCTTATGAGTTGGTCCACCATTGCTTGTTGTTGGACAATAAAACGTTCATTTAGCTCGGCCATAACACCATCTAGGTCGCCTTTGCTAATTACATTTGCTAGTACTGGAGTGCTTGCTGAATAATCATCTTGATTGGCAATAGTCTGATTGGGTGCGTTGGTATTCTCTACATTCCCGCTGGTAGCACTAGCACTGTCGTTTGATTTCATAGGCATGCTGAGAGCTTCTCCCAATGAAAGCACCGAAAATGTTTGCTCGAAAATTGGGCAAACATCCTAAGTCGTTGAAGTAGAACTATGAATATAAGGTGTATAAGACAACTATTTTATTATATAGTTTGTTTGGGCTTGGAGAGCGGATCGCATATAAGTAAAAGAAAAAAGTAGAGTACAGAAAGGTAAAAAAACACGGGGATTTAAAGTGGTTACTTTTCTTATTTCTTTTGCACCGTCCCTGGTTATTACTTTTCTTATAGATCTCTAGTATAATGTTGGACATACAAAATACAGTGACCTGTTGTTCAAAGAAAAGTAAGATGATGCACTAACTTGTTTTGTTTGGTAGGAAATCAATTTAGTTTAGTAGTTAAGTGCTCTTTAATTTGCATGCCACTGCTATTCAAACCTTTGGGCATTTATATGTATGATGATATATAGTGTATAGCTCGGTTGTCCCATAAAAGTAGGCACTTACCACATATAATTAGTTCGGTTTGGCAAGGTTGGTCTAATGGGAGTCCAGGTTCAATAGGAGGTCAATTCGGGATGGATATATCGAACCATTTTCTTTGCTTTGTAGTTTCCTATCGAACTAAATTTCCTGTTATATGGTAGACAATTACCGGACCAAGTAGTAATATTTCCCACCGAACCGTCTATCCCTTTCTCCATAAAAATGATCACTTAGCCTCACCAAAACTTATGTTTTCTCTCTAATTTTCCTCAAGCCATCTTTTTACATTCTTGTCTTATTTCCTTTCCCTTATGACTAGGTGATGATGCTCCAATTATGGACTTCCTAGTTGTTTCTTTACACCTTGATGCCTTTTTTCATTTACCATACTATGGATGGAAACATCCATAACATTCAACTCTCTGTTAGTGCTACTGTCAATGAAATAAATCAATAAAACTATTAGTAGTATTGTCATACGGTTATTATTGTCAAAATATTAGAATCGTGTTCCTAACAATAACGTCTTATAATAAAATTATAATTCACATATATATAACACATATATTCATAATCA
Source organism: Allium fistulosum (assembly GCA_030737815.1). Taxonomy (NCBI): domain Eukaryota; kingdom Viridiplantae; phylum Streptophyta; class Magnoliopsida; order Asparagales; family Amaryllidaceae; genus Allium; species Allium fistulosum. The sequence continues at coordinate 360,624,910 of CM060904.1, forward strand.
AAACCATTTTTTAAGCTTTAAATTTTCATTGAAGTAATATTACACACCTGATCATAATGATTGAGGGTTCCTAATCTCTTCCAAGCTCTTGCTTTCCTAAATTTTTTTACTAGATTTATGGCTAAAATTATTGGGATGCCATCAATGAGCTTGTTAAGCCTTTTGTTTTGAGATAATGAGAATGAAGAAGAAACAAAATAAGATGTAATGTAGAGTAAATGGGCTTCTTGTGGTCATGGCCTAATTAAGAAATAAATCCATATATTCAACCTATTTATTCATTCTATTCTCTTCTCTATAAACAACAATCAATTATTTCAGTTATAATTAATTATTCTAAGCTTAGTTCTAAATCTTTTAGCCTATTTTAATTTATCATTACATCATCTGACTAATGATATTAAATTAATATCTTCTACATAACTAAAATGTATTAAAATATGGGTCCTTACAAAACCTTAGCCACAAATTCCATTCTCCAAACATCTTCTCTTTTGAATACATTCCTTCAACGAAACCAACCACTGACAGCACAAAAGCAAATATAATGTTTAAATGGTGCAAAAATGTGGCAACTAACTTATCTTGACAAGATAAAAAGATAATAATTTTCCGTTTACTGAAACGATGCACAATGGGGTCATAAATTGTAGTCAAAGGAGGCCACATCCTTGACTTTCCATTCAATAAAGTGCCAAATTTAGCTATTTGGCCAGTACCATTGCTTCAAGAATTTGTTGAAGAGTGCAATGATGGTGGTCAAATGACCTAATTCGATAGAAGTTAGTCAAAAAATTCAAAATGCGATCAAAAGTGGTGGGGTTGAAGGGTTGAGCTTGTGGCATTGGGTGCGGGTTGGGGCGTAGAATATTATAGCGAAGGATAGTTGTAGGTGGCTAAGCTGGTGGCTATCTATGGTCAAAAGATGGTCAACTTCCAAAAGAATTATGGAATTTTGTACCCATCTGTTAACTGGGTTTTATCCAAACAAAAATCATTATGAGTTAGAACATCGAAACGAAGACGATATGACCTGGAATCTTATGAGCACACTTGGATTGAGTATAGAAGCAACTCAAAGAAGTTTCAACATGAATGGAGCAAGGGTGAGAAGTCGGTGCCGACTTCACTATGTCGATAATGAATTCACCTGCTTCATTATTTCTTCCTCAAACTTTGTAGAGGCTCTTCTTAACCTATTTCATGTGTGTCCAAGAAATATCAAGGGATTTCGAAAAACCAATTACCAGAATTGAACAGCTAACAGTCAGAACGGCAGAATAAACCAAGTGATGAAGGAACCATCACCAATATCAACCAAATATCCAAACAAACTACATAGGACATCTCGAAATCTGGTGGTGTGAAGGATGCAAGAGAGATCAACCCACCTAGGTTGAACCATAGAAGTCGGCGCCAACTTGAGAAGTCGTACCGACTCTAGTGTTAACCCGGATGGGTTTGCAACTTCAGGCACTATCTCGGACCTCTAGTTGGACTGTATCCCAACTCTTATCTTGGTCCAATAAGACTGTTACCCCTATAAATACAAATCATAGAGCAACCAAGAAAGGATCTGATTTCTGCCATCACTATGCGGAGCTCTATCTCTTCTTCAACTCCTTTCTCTACGCCATAGTCACCAAGGCAGCTAGTCTAGGCAATTCTAGGACTTATAAGCATTCTAACCACTGTACTTGTGACTTATTCTCTCCTATCCTTTGTAATCTCAATCAAATCTATAATGACCCATATTTTTAACGATCGAATATTTAAATAGTTTATTTAAATATTTAGTCATTAATTAAATGAAGGCCCAAAAATGTGATTTTTCGCATTCTACTGAATCAGGACTTGAGACCACTTCCGTTGAGTTCGGATTGACGTTGCGAATTAAATGAGTATAAGGATCACTATATTTTGAGATCGGACGATCCAATGGCAAAATGGTCTCTAAATATGTGAAATTAGCATCCCGGGGCACAGTCTTAGATGGCGACGAGATTAGTACCATTGGATCCAAAAAAATAAGTTTGTGGCGATCAGATGCGACATGTGATCGTACGGACTCGAAACGTGTGACCATTTATTTGAGAAATTAAATAAATGGAATATTTTATTATAAATACTCTTTGAATCCATTTTCCTTCCATCTTATTTTTGGCCATTTCATTGTTCATTCCTGAAGCTTAAAATCCATTGTCGATCCACTTCAAAAATTCATTTCTTCCAAAATACTTAACGATAAATCGTGCCATTTGATTCATTGAGCTTGTATTGATAAGGGCTTTGATCCCGTGTGATCGATCTGGAATTTTGCGACGATAGGCCGAGATCGACATGAGGCCGTGGATCTAAGGTTCCACTTGGTCGGATCTTGGAGCGTCGATATGCAAATCTGAGATTATCACCATGTTTCTATCATTGAGGCGCTTCTCTCCACCAATTTTGGTGTCGTCCGATCCATGGTAGCATTTTCCGTCCTTAGCCATGATGAGCATGTCGAGATTCGGGTCTTGATGTCGTGATTGGATAGAGGGAGACGGAGGCAGGGTTCTTGTGTGTGTTGCAAAGAGATCGAGCGGTGGGATCCGTTGGCGAAAACGATTCAAAGTTTCATTTATTATCGAACAAAAAATCAAAGATCGAAGAGATTGGATATGTACAACTTATCTCATGAGCATGCGGCCTTGATTGAGGAAGAAGGATTATTCACTAATGATGGTGATTAGTTTATTAATTAATTATTTGAATATCGATTTAATACCAAATCTTATATTTGCTATATCTTTTGCATACGAGGTCTGTATTGAACGCGGTTTCTCGCGTTGTGCTCGTAATGGCGAAATCTACATTTTGATCCCAGTTTGGACATATTTGGCTGAGGTGAGTGATATTGTCTCTCACTATACTATGGTTGATTATTTAGTGTTATACTGACGTTCAGGAATGATTTTTGATTTTTAAACATGATATTATTATTATACAGTAGCTATATTTTTATAAAAGAATATATAATTATTTTAAAATGATTTATGAAGAATATCGCGTATTTTCCATCATTGTGCCATAGTTAAGGAATTATTAGATTAGAGCTATTATTGATATGATTTTCTATATTGATCGATATAGATGGATTGTTTATGTTGTATGTATGTTGTTTTGGATGGATGTATGTTTGTTTGGATGTTTGGATGTATGTTTAATTGTTTGGCTTGTTTGTTATTTGGCTATTTTGGCTGAAAACGCCGATTGGTAGTGATTTGATTTTAGGTAGTATCTTGTATGTTGGAGTTCCGCACATGCAGAAATCTAATGAATGAGATGAGCTGTAGAAGAGGGTTTGGGATACGTGCCGATGGATCTAGGTTTCAAAGTGGATGTCGGACGTTTTCGTTTGGTCTGTACTTAACCGTTCGGTTAAGTACAAGACCAAGGTGGATGGTATTGACCGTAGTAGAGTGGTCAATGTCCATCAATGTTGTTGATTGGTGATTTGGTTGATATGTGGCTTGGACTGATGAGATATCATTGTGTGCGACATGATGGTTTGTTCGTGCGACCGGTTTAGAAATTAGATGTTATTACCCTACGACGAGTGATATTGATGGTGAGGCAGGGATGTGATGCATTGACCTGGTGATTTTGATGGTGAGGCAGGGATGTGGTGCTTCAACCTGGTAATCTAATACTGTGGATACTGACTCGATGATGTATGGAGTAGGCTCTAGGATGATAGTATCGGGACTATATGGATCATGTTGTACCTCGGGCTTTGGATGGCATGATAATAGGGTTCTTCGATCGAGATTTCAGTCGGAGAGCAAGATCGAGGATGGCAGATCGGATTGGAGTGAGGCTGTGGATAGTGGACTAGGTTGATTGAAAGGGCTTGTGCCTAGAAACTGTAGTGAGCCAGTAGAGTTCGAATCCGTATTGAGTGAGTAGGGCTCGATGGATGTGTTTGTGCCTAGGGATCGTTGATCACTTGGAGTGTTTTTTGTTGTGCTCAGTGCTGGGGTACTATATGCAGGTAACACTCGAGGGCTGGTAGCGATGGTTGTGTACCCTGGACTGCGCCGAGAGGGTCTAGTGTCAGACGGTACAGAGGTACTGTAAGAGACATTTGTGCGGGGTTTCGGACCTGAAAGTATGGGGAAAGACAACTGAGAATCGGGATTTCCACTAGTCCTTGACAGTTGTAGAGGGTCATATGAGTCATCATATATCTAGCACATTGGGTGATAGTTAGTATTGTTTGATGGATGATATGTTTGTTATGGTAGCTCACTAGTCACCTTAGGGATGTCACACTAGGTAGGTATTGTGGTAGGGATACCTAGATACCCTGACTTGGCTTAGTGTGGAGTAGGTATGGACGGAAATACCTAGACATGTGAAGTTTACTTAATATGAAGTAGGGACTATATGTGGAGATACCTAGGCACCCTGACAGATACTGAGTATGGTATACCCTTTTTACGATGTTATAGAGTAGCATATTACTTATGCTTATGTGTTGACTCTGTGGTTACAGGGACAGGTAAGGTATGGTTTATATACCTTTATGTTCTGTATATCATCGAGTTTTATAGTATTTTGAGATTTGATATCGCTCACATTAGACTGTTGTTTGACCCGAGGTTTTATGCTTTGCTTCTTATTATCTCGGGTACTCTTAAATGAGTAGATTGAGAGTAGGTGGATGATTATTGAGTTCTACAAGTGAACCGACAGGAGGTGACGGTTATCTATACTGATATGTGCATTTCTTATTATATTTCTGCTATGTGATACTATGGAGTCTTGACAGTGTTGATTTACTATTATGAGATAGTGTACCAATTGAGTTTACTTTCCTGTTGTATAAACTCTACTGTGGTGTTGTATGAATTTGTGGATCGTATATTCAGATGACTATTTCACATTGTTATTACGGTCTCTATTGTTTGTATGCCTGTGTTGACTATCATATTTACACTGATGCGATGTGAGATATGCAACAGGTGATTTCGTTATTTGATGCTTCCTTTTTCTTCTTTTCCATTCTTTTCTCTTCTATTTCTTCATCTTATTTCTTTTTTTTACTATCATTCTACACCGTAGGTGTAAGGCGATCATTACATTTGGTATCAGAGCAAAGGTTACCTAATTAACCTTAGTTGATACCGCGATCCGGTAGAGATAGGGTAGGAGTTATCACCTTAGACTGGATCTAGAGAGTGTATATATACGAGAGAGTTTGTATTTGTTATATATTTTGGTTTTCAAAACTATATAGTATTATATATAGCATATAGTTGGGTGCACACATGAGCACTATTGTTGCAGTTTTCTTTATGAGAGATGGATCATCCTTATTATAGAATTGGAATGATCTGGCATGGAAGAAAAAATGCTATTGACTCTATCTTTAGAGTTGAGTATTGGGAAGGATTAGAGCCGCTATCCCTGATTGATAGGATAAGTTCGTAGAGTTGTTGGGGATCATTTTCTAGATGCCCAGTTTGTTCTGGATTATTACGGTGCTTAATTGCAATTGGCTAAAGTCGACTTTGCCGAGCTGTACATAGACCATAAGAGTCTAGGATGCAGGTCGTTCCTTGGGACAAAGTTGGCTATTGGGAGGCAAGTTTGATTGGTTGCTTGCAGAAGGATCTTTGGTGACTCAAAGTTAGATGATGTGTTTGCGCCAAAAATGGTCACAAACACCCGATTACAGATGAAAGCACCAAATCACGGTCACAGATCATAGATAGATTGTATGTAATAGAATTAAATATGAAGAACACTCAAAAAATTAAATGGAAAGCAGTAGAAAGACAAGATTTATAGTGGTTCAGCGTTGTAGCTAACGTCCACTTTGAAGAGTTGCTGTTTTATTGATGATTCTCTACTGATTTACAAGAGTACAATTGATAGTATCTGAATTACAATGGAGTTCAGAAGAGTAACGGCGTAGAAGAGCCAAAAGATCCCTTTTCTGAAGCTCTTGGATTGCTATTTATAGGTGTAGGTTAGAAATATCTGTCTCAAACTTCGGAAGACTCCTTCCATCATGTGGGTTGGCCCATGTGATCGATCCCTGGTTGTTTCGACTCGATCCATGATCGGTACGAATGAGATTTGTATCGATCCAAATCTTGCCCAATCGAGCCGAGATCGATCATGAAGATTCCTGAGGTCGTACGCAAGCTCTTGTTAAAATTTGGTAGCATTTGGACTTGTAGATTTTGAGTTATGACCGATGCAAGTTTGAATTTGTTGAAGGCTGTCGAGTTCGCATCACTTTTGTTCGCATCGCTTCTGTGCGCATCGCTTCTGTGCGCATCACTTCTGTGCGCATCACTTCTATCTGCATCGCTTCTGTACGCATCGCTTCTGTCTGCATCACTTCTGTCCGCATCGCTTTTAGGCACGTGATGACTGATGATGTGGCGCCAACTTTTAGGATAGGTCCACTTTTCATACCGAGCGACCGAGTCTTTCACTTGAACGTGCTCTCTTCGTATCGGTCTAGGCAACGCTTTTCGTATCGATGTCTACTTTATATCGATGTCATTGGTTTCATTTCGTATCGATATTAGGTATAGTCTGACTCTCTTCGTATCGATCATCGAGTAGTTATGTTTTTAGGTGTTGTTTCGTATCGAAGCGATACGAAACATCTTCAGATGACGGATACGAAACAGAGTGGACGTGATGGATACGAAGTGGAACTAGTACGATGGATACGAACCGATGTATACCTGATGGATTCGAATGAAACCGATACGAGGGAGGTGGAATGATGGATACGAATGAGAGCATTGCTAGATTTGCATCGATCATATCTTGAGCATACGAACTCTGATTGACTTGAAATTTGAAAACTTGGCTTTCATAGCTTTGATTGTCATGTCATGTTAATTGTAGCTCGATCCGGACTCGGACAAAATTTACCAGCATCCATAGTGAACTTTGTAGGTAATCGGTCGTCGGGACTGATTATCTTCCATTTTCAGTCAATTCTTTGGTGTCACGGCCTTACCAAAAGGTGGGATAACATGATGCATGAGGTAGAAGTTAGCCTCTGGATGACTCCAAGGATGGACGATGAAATAGTGGAGTGTTTTTGTAGCTCTAATTCCCGAGGACCAATTTTCTCGGGATTAGTTGATCGTTCGCTTTGAAGAAGATTTATCTCGACTTTTCTGAAGTCGAGGATGGTTAGAGAGTTCATCTATTTGAAGTACGGCGATATGTCTATGTTGGAGTGTATGGTCGGATTAGATATGATATCGAGGTACCGTCAATTCCTGTTGAAACTCCACACAGAAAGGATTGAAGTTTATCATTGGGTAGAGAGATCACCTTGGGGATCGATTGATTCTTCACATTGATGAGAGCTTCGAGAGGATGATCGAGGAGTACCCAGTATTCAAAAGTTATCCCATACCAGTTGTGTAGGCATAGATCGGGAAGCATATGTATTGATCGATGTTCCGGTTTCGTTGATTGCTCCATCGACGAATGAGAAGGGAAACAGTGTTACCGTTTGAGGTATGCTTTCCACATGGTATGTCGAGACCTATACATGGTATGTCGAGACCTTGCCCTTTTGAGTCATGGTTGTTTGTTTGTTAGGCGTTGATTGTTTAGGGTTTATTTGGGTTGGTGTTATAGTTTTAAAATGGATTGATTGAATGGGATATGGAATAGTGATGGACTGAGAGAGGCCTTTGATGACGATCAGAGTTGTGGAGGAGCAAATGGTAGTGATTGGCAGCCTGTAGAGGAGCCTTATGTATTTGCTCGATATCCATGATAGGATGTCATCTTTGCTTGCAGTTGGAGAGTGTCCAGATATACTCGAGGAGGTAGTCGGACTACCACCATATAGAGATAGAGTTCTGTATCGATTTGGTCAAAGGAGTTAGACAAGTAGATATGCCTTTAAGGCAGAGGGTGTCCAAAGAGCTTAGGAGGTTAGAGGTGCGAGCGGATGACCAGTTTAGGTGATGGTTCATCCATGGGTGTATATTTTGGGTAGGATGCACCTGTGGTGTTCGTCAGTAGGACGGATGGCTCTTTGGAGTTGTTTGTTGTTTGTTGTGAGCTGGATGAGATGACGAACATGTTCGTACTCCCATTTGTCGATGACTTGTCCGATCAGCTAAAGCATGAGGATGTTCTCTTAGTTGGACCTTGCGGTGTGGTTGCACAAACTAAGAGTAATTTGCGTGAGTGTGTCGATTATAGTGTTTAACACGTTATCTTGATTTTATGTTGGTTATGTCGTTTGGGCTAACCAATGTGCCAGCATATGTTTTGGATCTCATGGACCATGTTTAGAGGGGTCGCTTGAGTGGGTTATGCCTATATTCGTTGATGGTACTTTCGTCTACCCATGGACGGAAGAGGAGCACAAGGCACGATTAGTGATGAGATTTTGGTGGTATCACTCCTGAAGGAGGGGAGTGAGATGCTTAGGTCATGTTGTTTCAGAGTAGGACATCATTATAGATCCTTTAGTTATGGCAGTCCAGAATCTGGATAGACCCAAGATAGCAGTATCGTGGACCTATTGTATGGGAGAGAATCAGACTTTTTTCTGATACGTGAGGTGTAGACACGCAATAGTAAGTCTGAATGGGAGGTTGACGAGTACATTGATGGTACTCATTCTGAGCGAGAATGAGGAGACGATAGTACGCACTTGCCTGTAGTACTTAACTAGGTATGGTAGTGATGTCGAGAGGTAATATCCAACTATTGGTTTGGAGTTAGAGGCGATAGAGTTCGCTTTAGGAATATGGAGGCACTATTTGTTAGGAGAAGAATTCGAGCTGTTCAGTGATTCCACGTCATTGTAGTATCCCTTCTCTGAGAGGATCTCGACCTTCACCTATAGCAATGGTTGAAGTTCTTAGCCTCCTATGGTTTTGACATTTCCTAGATGTTTGAAGGGATATGTGGTGGTTGGTATTCGAGTGGGAGACATACTAGTTTGGGAGCGATATTCCTAGAGTGGGTATTGCCCGAGCTTATCACTGGTTACGAATCTAGGACTCAATGAGTTTTGGTCGGGTGTGATGGCTAGTTTGACCATCAGACCTACTTTGATTTAGCCGATTGGAACTAGTCAGAGGCATTAAACTAGACTAGTGGAGATCGTAGCTAAATTAAAAGAGTGAGTAGTGTCTGGAGAGATGATGCAGTGCGGACCCAACCGAGGTAGTTAGTTCCGTAGAGATTGTTTGTTCTCGAGTGGTGGGAAAAATGTATTAGGATTGAATCAAAGGACTGCCAATGACTAAGGATAGAGAGATATCATTTGATTCACAGTCGATTGGTTGACAGGTTATGCTAGATTTGTATTCCTTAAGTCCTTAAGTCCAATAGTCCAGATGACAGGTGATGACTAAGGAGGGAAGTTTTGTCGCTTCCACGAGACTGACGGGCATAAAAAAATGAATAATGTCGGCATCTGAAGGACTTAGTCGAGGAACTAATAAGAAACAATAGGCTCCAATAGTACTTGAAGAAACCACAGAATTCTGACCAACCTGCTGGACCCTAAGTTTTGAGCAATCAAGGAAATCAGGCTGAGCTCAGCGGAGAAGGAACTCATCAAACTGATCAGAGTCTCGTCATAAGTACAATTTTAATAGGACCTCACCTGGCACAGAAGAGTTGGGGCGAAATGGAAAGATACACCAGTTCACTAAAGCATGCTTCTAAGGAAACTTGTTATACGATCGAGGATGGAACTTCGGCCAAACAGCAGAAAACAATCACAGATGATATTGCATTTTGAAGTCATACGATCGAGGAGGGAACTTCAGCCAAACAGCAGAAAACAATCACAAATGATATTGTATTTCAAAGTCGGGATACTGGAGGAATAGAGGCACCAACTCTCGACCCAACGGCGGTAACCATTGGAATCAGACCGGTAGTTGTGTGTCGAGTATTGGTTGACGGTAGGAGCTCAGTCAACATCTTGATTCGATATATGTTTGATCAAATAAGGAGAAGCATTGAAGATGTGACTGTGTTTCGAATTAAGATTCAAGGCTTTACAGGAGAACCGAGACAACTAGTTGGAACGATCGACTTACCTGTAGATCATGGGAAAGGAGAACGAAGGGTAGTCCTTATCCAAACCTTGGTGATAGTCCATGAAATGTCTACTTACAACGCTTTCTTGGGTCAACCGGCCCTTGTTGATTTTAGGATAGCTTTGGCTCCCTGGTGCTTTACCATGAATTCCCTAACAGAGAATGGGGTTGGAGTAGTGAGGGAAGACCAAAGTGCTGTAAGAGAATGCTACATTGTTAAACCACGTGAATCTAAATGTCGTGAGGAAGGTAAGAATGTGGAGATGTTTCTCCACATTCGTGAATTGCAAGCATAACAATTACAGAACCACCCATGGCTCGGGGACCATAGTCGCTTTGACAAGGCTTTGGACCCTAGGAAGAAGAGTTCAGGGGAGGAGTGGGCAGTGCCGGCTGAGTTTACGGTTGTTGTCCCTATCAACGTGGAAGACCTAACTCGGGTCTTGAAGATAGGTTCACAGCTTGGAGTCAAGAATGAACTAATAAAATTTCTTCATGCTAATCTGGATGTGTTCGATTGGACGCATTCCGATATGTGCAGGATATTGCTGGAGATAGCTTGGCATGCACTTAATATCGATTACAAATTCACAGCAATAATGTAGAAGAGACGCGGTCTAGGTCCAGAGTGATCCACTGCATTGAAGGAAGAAGTGGATAAGTTGTTGGCCAATGGCTTTATCCGCGACGTGACATATCTTCAATGAGTATCGAACCCTATACTAGTCAAGAAATCAAACAGGGAGTGGCGAACTTGTGTCGACTACTCGGACTTGAACAAAGCTTGCTCGAAGGATAGCTTTCCACATTCCAAAATCGACCAGTTAGTTGATGGAATAGCAGGACACGAGCTACTCTCATTCATGGACGCCTACTGAGAATACAATCAGATTATGATGCACGAGACCAATCAGGAGAACAGCAGCTTCATTACCGACTTAGGGCTGTATTGTTATTTCTTAATGTCGTTCAGCTTAAAGAATGCGGGTGCTACTTACCAAAGATTAGTGAATGCAATATTCAAGAATCAGATCGGACGGACGATGGAGGTATATGTAGACGACATGCTTGTGAAGTCATGGGTGTCTGGAAATCATTTGGAGAATATCTCGAAGATGTTTGAAATCCTTTGAAAATATATGATGAGACTAAATCCAGTGAAGTGTTCTTTCAGCGTAGCTTCCGGAAAGTTCCTTAGATTTATTGTAATTGCTAAGGGCATCAAAGCTAATTCAGAACAAATAGCCGCCCTATAGAATGTCACAGCCCCCTCAACAAAGAAGGAATTGCAGAGCCTGAATAGGAATATCGCAGCAATAAGTCAATTCATTTCTAAAGAAATAGATAAGTGTATACCATTCTTCGACGCACTGAAGAAAGGTAAGAAGAACTTCGAGTGGAATCAGGATTGTCAGATAGCTTTCGAAGAATTACTACGACACATGGAGACTCCACCGGTCCTATCTAAGCCAGTGGAAGGAGAAGACTTGTTCATCTACTTGGCAGTATCTCATCATGCTCTAAGTGCAGCACTTGTACGAGAGGAAGCCATGATTCAACGGCCTATCCACTACATCAGCAAACGCTTTACTGGAGCTGAATGGAACTATCCGAAGTTGGAAAAGTTGGCATATTGCTTAGCGTTGAGGAAGCTATGACCGTAGTTTCAAGCTTATCCAATTAAAGTGTTGACAAATCAACCTTTGAAACAAATACTTCATCGACCTAAGACTTCAGGGCGACTTCTGAAGTGGAATATTGAACTGGGCTAGTATGATGTGACCTATCATCCCTGGAGGGCAATTAACAGATAGGCAATAGCTGATTTCATCGTGGAATTCACCATTCAAGATGGATAAGAGCAGGAGACAAAGGAAGGGGTATCATAATGAAAGCTGTTCATCGATGGCGCATCAAATGAATTCTGCTCAGGAGTCGGAGTCATGCTTAAGACTCCCAAAGGATGATCAATCTGCTACGCCTTAAGACTGGAGTTCCCTGCTACTAACAATGAGATAAAGTATAAGGCATTGATAGCTGGATTGAAGATTGTGAAGGAATTGGGAATAAAAGCTATGAGTATCTACAGTGACTCTCAGCTAGTCGTTTGTGAGGTAAAGAGGGAATATCAAGCTAAAGGGGAAAATCTTGCTCCCTACTTGTCAAAAGCATGGGAACTACTCAATGACATTGAACACTACATGATAACTCATATTCCCAGGGAACAGAACGTGAAGGTCGATTACTTATCCAAGCTGGCTAGTTTCGGAGAGGCGCAATCCATGAGATTGGTTCCAGTTGAAGTTTGAATAGTTCTAAGCATAGATAAGATGGATGTAGATTGGTTATGGAGACTACGAAAGAGAATGAATCATGGATGATGCAAATCAAGGATTATCTTCTCAAAGGAATACTCCCCAAAAACTGAAATGAAAGTAAGAAACTCCTTCGAAAGACACTGCGGCTCATGCTACAAGATGGAATGCTATACAGGAGAGGCTTCTCTACCCCTACTAAGGTATGTAACCAAAGACAAAGCCAAGAAGATTCTAATGGAAGTACATGAAGGCAGCTACGGCAACTACAATGGAGGGCAGACAACTGGCAAAGAAGGTTTACGTTATGGATATTTCAGACCCACAGTCAACAGAGATGTAGCACACTATGCCAAACGCTACGATCGATGCTAGAGATTTTCAAAGATCTTGAGAACCCCATCCTCGAAACTTACGTAAATGGTCAGCCCTTGGCCATTTGCAATTTGGGGAATTGATCTAATCGGTGTATTACTAATAGCCAAAGGTGGAGCCAAATATGCTATCGTTGTAGTTGATTACAACTAAATAGGCTGAAGCAGAACAGCTCGCCACCATTACCACTAAAAAAGTAATTAACTTTGCAACAAAAAAATTTTTTTGCAGGTTTGGAATACTATAGAAAATCTTCACAGACAGTGGAACTCGGTTCGACAATACTGAATTCAAGGATTTCTACAAGTGTTATTGGATCGAGAAGAGTTTTTCTATGATAGCGCACCCGCAGGCAAATAGGTAAGTGGAAGCAGTAAACAAAATCATTAGATCCACCATCAAGAAGCGATTAAGAAAGGCTAAAGGAAATTGGGTAGATGAACTTCCACTTGCACTATAGGTTTATAGAACAAAACATAAATCTACGTCCGGTCACTCACCCTTCGCCTTGATATATAGTTCAGAAGCGATGATCCCAGTGGAACTAGAAGTCCCTTCTCATTGGAGGCGACACTTTAATCAAATAGAAGACGAGCAGCTTCTTCTTGAGTCGCTTGATCAGATCGATGAGAAGCGGGAGGGAGATGAATTAAGTACTACTGCTAACCAAACAAGAGTAGCACGACACTTCAACACCAAAGTTCGCAAACGCACCTTCGAAGTGGGAGACCTTACACCAAAACGAATATTTCTGGGTACAGGAGCACTTGGCCCAAATTGGGAAGGACCGTACGTGATTAGCCAAAAACTTGGAGATGGAACATTCAAGCTGACGACACTTGATGGAATTCTGATTCCCCGTGCTTGGAACAGCAACTCGCTGCGGTGCTACTATATTTAATACTTTTCTATGTATTTTCCTTTTTTGCAAATAAGCCATCTAGGGACACTAAAGGTATTGTAAATGGGTAAGACTTGCCTTTCCATTTATTAACAATATATCTTGCCTCTTGAACCAATGGACCCACATTCTTGTAACCAAACAGCCGAGTCAACGAGGAAAATTGACTCGAACCGCCAAATCGACGGGGAAAATCGATCCATGCCTTCTATGAACCGGTTTTGCTCCAGTAGCATCGGGAAGGCTCATATTCCCTCAAGAAGACTTGTTGTCACTAAGACGACATCGAGGAACTTATCATTCTCCTTGTGTGCATCCCATAAGTTGCATGTCGTTGCTTGAATTGGTGGAACCGCGTTCAAGTACGCCATATTTCCTTGCATGCATGCCATAAGCCGCGTGTTGCTTCCTGAACTGGTAGAATCGCGTTCAAGTATGCAATAACTCCTTATGTACATCCCATAACTCATACTTTGCTTCTTGGAAAAATGGAACCGCGTCCAAGTAATCACTCCTCCAATGCGTCATACTATAAGCCTCACAAAGCTGCTTGAACCAATGGAACCGCGTTCAAGTACGCAATACACCCATACTCCATTCAATAGGCTATATATTGCTCCTTGAATCGATGGAACCACGTCCTCGAAAGTGGTACACATACATAACCGGAAAAGTGCTTCTTACTCTCCGGATAAGAAGTATTGACGAACTATCCAATCGATGGAAAAATCAGTTACAACTCTCTAAGTATTAGCCCTGCCCCGGCAATGCTGGGAAACCCCTTTGCATCCAATTTATCGATGTTACTTCGGTAACATTGACAATTTGTCAGAATCTCCAAAGTACCGACATAGCTGCAGCAATGTCGGGAAATTTATATGTTGAAGGATAGGTAGAAATCAATCCCTACTTTCCAAGAGAACGACGTTGTCCCAGCAGTGCCACAAAGATTCCAAACCACGGGATCGATGGTAGAATTCAACCTTTGTCCTTTAAATATTGTCGTCGCCCTAGAAACACTAGTAAATCTTAAATCATCAAGATGGTTGGCAAGTCAGCATACACCTACCAAAACTCGACATCGCTTGGAGATAGGCGACATCATAGAAAAACAAAAGGGATTGAGCTATTCGTGGGTTTTCGAAGATAGAAACCAACACGCGGATGGGACCTCAAAACCAAAATCGGAGAAACTCGACCATGATCGAAATGCAAAATGCTCGGAATCAAGCATCCGAGACATAAGTTCCCAAAGACAGAAGCTATTGTACAATTCGGACTGTAGACGACCAGAGACTCGCCCAAAGTACCCAATCTCTTATCAAGTGTCGATGTCAAGCGTTCGGAGTAACCAGCCTTGTGGAGTGTAGGAACACACACTAACACTTGGTCAAAATGAAACAAATCACACCATAGTTCTGTTACGCTGAACAGAGAATTTAGGCAACCACAATAGAACTAAGCAAAGTAGTACATAAAAATCACTGTAATTTCACTATTTACATGCACAAAGTTGCGGTAAATACACACATCACACAGTATAGCAGTATATAATATGGAAGTTGCAAGACAAGCAATCATATCATGTACAAATAGTGGTATATAGACATGCATATTATGTAAAGTATGGGGAAGGTACATAGGAAAGATTACAATAGAAACGCTAATCTTTACATTACCAATATCATTCTTTTTACAATATAGACAGCGAGGGCCGAACCCGCACAATATCGGCCTGTTTGGACACAACAAAAGCAAAATACAGACTCCACCGATGCAACAAAGAAAGAAATACTAAGTATAGACTCTGTACTTGTACAGACTCAAACAACACCAAAGACACATACCAAAACGACCACAAGTGCTCCACTCCACCAGCACTCGAGTGCACCATCACTTCTTCCCGCCTTTGCTGCTTTTGCTTGGATGGTTTGGGATCTTCTTCCTGCTATCCTTATCAGTCCCTTCTTCTGTTGCAGGGCCAGACCTCTCAAATCCTTCGATAGCCACGCCTCCCTCCTTTGACATTTGTAGCATGATAGTGATCGGAGTCTTGCACTTCGCCTCCTCCTTTACCTTCTTCAATTTAAGCCCTTTCTATTCCTCTTCCAGCATCTCCGCCATCATCATCTTGTCCATTAGCTCCAAGTCACCAGTGACTTCTACCTCTTCATCCATAGATACAGAGACGTCCTCCAGATTCTGCAGCGCTTCTATCTTCTCGAAATCGGGTCTAGGTCCGAACCTAGATACAGGAATAGTGCCAGAAGCAACTTCAGAGATGGTAGTGGAAGCAATCAAAAGAGTAGTGGTTCCAAAGCACTGAGTAGTTGGGGGCTGTGAAGGAAGAGTTGGCTGATCTACAATTTGGGAAACACCGTTGTATAGTTCAGTAAAAAATTCTGGAGTGAATCGAAGTGCCTGGAAAACTGGAGAGACAAGGGAAATACCTGATGCAGGAGTTTGAGTTTGGTCAAGAACTACAACTTCGAAGGTTCCTCCGCCAAACCACATCTCAGAGGGTCACACGATAGCTAGAGAAAGGTGTGGTTCACCTAAGGCTTCAGAACATAGATGAACATGAGCAGCTCCGGAAATAGTAGTTGCGGATACCGAAACGATTACCATTTGCTTTTGGAAAGCAGGAACAAGTGTATCACGCTAACCCGAAGAGCTTGGGCCAGCAAGAGCCTTGGTAGCGGTATCTTTCTCTCCCTCTCTCTTCTCTAAGAATCTGTCTACCGACTACCAGAAAGTTTATGTCTTCAAAGCTGAGGTAGGCAGCCATTAATTCCTTCTTGGAGCACATATCCATGGCCTTCTCTGATCTTACCAGCACTTCCTCCTAGACCATGGAGAGAGTCCGAGGATAATCATCGCCAAGCCATTTAGGGCTGCCCATGTTCATCACATTGCAAGTGTAGAGGTGAAGCATGTTGGCATTCATCTGGTCTATCGCCTCATCATACACTGTTTGAAACTTTGAAAGCTTCGAGTGTTTGACCAGATGGTCGATCTCTTCCACCAATTTTCCACATACAGCTTCTTCTTTCTCCTTGAGCAACCGTGCATTCTCCTTGCTGGGTCGAGTAAGTTCGGCGGCCTGTTCGGCGATGGCGGTAGCTTGACCAACAATGGTTTGATCCTGGGATTTGATAGTGTTCTTTGCAACGGTGATCTACTTTGTCAGTTTGCCAGATTCTCTAGAGTGTCCTTAAGCTGATCTTTAATCATAATAGGCGCTCTGTAGTGAGCCTAGTTCACTTTGGTCAATAACTTGTCACTGGCAACCTTTCCCTTTAAGGTTGCATCCCTCTCAACTTTCAGCTTGGCAATTTCAGCATCGTGATTCTTGATTGCTTTACCTTGGTCTGCCTTTTCAGCCTCGAATGGGAGAATTTCTTGATAATTAATATGATTCATGTTCGAAAGGGCCTTCAGGACATGTTGCCAATCAAACCAGCTTCTTAGTCCTTGCGGACTAGCTCAAGATTATGCAAGAAATTGGTCATGTTGGTGGGCTTGATGTTCTTGTTGAACTTAACACTCTTTAAGAATAAATGCGGATAGGCAGCTGGGAGCATGGGTGGACCAGGTGGGAGTACAAACTTCTCCTTTTGGATAGAAGAACTAAGGGCATCTATAGTAGTAATGGCATGGGATGAAGGGATTTCTCATAGTGTGACTATCCAACCTTTGGTGTAAGTGGGAGTAATGGGTAGTGAAGACTCGTGGCGTTCACGAGAGTCTTTGTGGTGCTTGTGTACATCACCGGGAGCACTACTCTCATTGTCTCTTTTCTTTTCTCTCTCCTTTCGTGCTCTCTCTCCAAGAGGCAATCCTCCTCCTTTCTCTTCCTCCTCTCCTCATCCGTCTCGCGATGAGAGCAATGGAAAGGATCCGAAGTTTAATCCTTGTATGTGCTCGATTTTTGACGAAGTTGGTGGTACAATCCACGACGGATGGAACCTGAAATAAAAAGGGAAGTGAAGTTAACACTTTGAATAGGAAAGTTCACTCGATGTAGAAATGTGTGTATGTGCCCTTAAAGTGAAGTCTGTAGTGTTGGTAACCCCCTATGTACTCTACCAACCGTATCGGCATGATTTAACGGTTGGACTCTTTCCACCTGTGTTCATAAAAGCACTAGAAGAGATGACAATTTGTGTAACAACCCTAATTTTTGTTAACATTATTCAGGAGATTTAATTAGATAAATTAAATAGAATAATGTAAATAATTAGAGTGATAAAGGGAATGAGATTTGAAAATAAATTATGGGCCGTGCTTAACAAGATAAATGGGCTTCTAAATGGTTATATATGATAATTAATTAACCTAAGGGCTTATTAGGAAATAGCCACACATAACCCATCACCTATATATATTCTCGTTTCCCTTTTATTCACGTTCATTTGTGCAAAACAAAAATAAAACGCAAACATAAAAGAGGAGCCGGCCATTGTTAAGGAAGAAAAAGAAGAGAAATTCAAATCAAGCTAAGGATAAAGCAAGGGGAATAAATCTTAATCTCAATCCAATCTCCTTATCCTAATCAAGGTGAATAATAATCTATACCATCTCTGTTTTTTTATATAATCATTTGTTTTTGGATTTAAGATTAAATCCATTTTTATGATGATTTGGATGATGATATGCTTGGATCATAATATGTTAGATTTAAACAAGATTGCTTAAATATGATTTTACACGGTTTTATGGGTAAAACCGATTATAATTGATTTCGAATGCCATAAGGAATTTATATGTTATGTAAAACATGATTTTGGAGTTGGGTTTTGAATTTGATAATTTTCCAAGCTATGGAAAGATTATTATGAATTTTCGAAGGAAAATATGGCTAATTGGGTTTAGAAATTTATTTCAGAAATTATATTGAGAATTTGAATCTGAAATTTATATATGTTAGATAACATATTAAAAGTGAATTTCTGTGATTTTTAGAGATTTTTTCTAAGTTATTTGCTAAGAGAATTAAATTATTTTGAAAGGAGGACCTAAATGATTTAATTGTTTTGCTTAACGGAAGGGCTTATTTGATAAATTAATCTTGGTTTAGATCTGAAATTGTGCGGCAGTTATTTTTGTAAAGAATTTAAAAAGTTGAGGCAACCAATCACATGTTTACAAGTAGGCATGTTAGTTAGAAAGTATTTGCTTTAATTGGCATTAATCAGCTTTTACCCAGAAAAGTGGGTTCCTCCTCTATTAGAAACACCTTTCGACTCATACTTCTGCCTTTAACCAAGTTGAAACCCCACGAACCCGAAACCAATACACAGGGTATCAACATTGGTACGTAGTGGATTGGAGAAAGGCGAAAGGCATGGTGTCGAAAGCATTGCTTCTAATAGGGTCAAAACCTATGTTTGGCTTTCAAATGATAAGCATCTACCTTTGTTTTACTAAAGCTTTTGAAGGGGTCGAAACATATGCTATCGAAAGGGGTTTTCTAAATAGCTTTCGAAGAAGGTTTCCGTCTTTCATTTTTAAGCATGAGCTTTCGAATGAGTCCCTTGTTTATAAAACAATGCTTTCGAAAATGGTGGTTCCGACCAAGTCAAAACCATGTTGCCGTTCTTTTGCCTTTCGAGTGTATCGAAGTCATCAATGCTTTCGAAGGGTAGCCTTTGTTTTGAACTTATGTTAAACCACTTCCTAAATGCTTTCGAAAGGGTTCAAGGGTTTCGAAGGCAATAGCTTCGAAAGAGGGTTTTGATGCTACCGTTTAAAGTTTTTCTTAAATGTTTTGAAGCTTTCGAAAGGATGGTGCCGACGCCATCAAACTTTCCCCAAACAATTTTATATGAAGATTAAAGGTTTCGAAAGGGGTACTTTTGTATATATTCACTTTGAACCAAAAGATGTTTTTGAGTAAACCCAATGGTTTCGAAAGGGGTACTTTAATTGGTTTCGAAGCTATGTTTCTAAGGATTATTAAGTAATGTTTTGATACTTTCGAAAGTGGGTTTCGAAAGAGATGATTTAAAGAGCTTCAAAAGATTTATATGTAATGTTTTGAAAAGAAGTTTTCTATGCTTTCGAAGGAGGTTATCCAGGGGTTTTGAAAGTCATGTTTTAAGGTTTCGAAAGCCTTAGTTTTTAAAACAAATAACCCAATCTCATTTTAAAGGAAAACAATGGCATAAATAAAGAGTTTTGGAAATGATTTTAGGTATGGAGTTTTTGAAGAAGTTTTCCTTGATTAATAGGTTAAAGGGATTAACCAAGTTATTATGTTTGCTTCTTCATATATGTATATATTCACATTGTAATGGACCCATAACTATATTTTAGGGAATGGCAGAATAACCAGCTATGTTGACCCAGTAGTGAATATAAATTGAATTAACTCCTGAATGAGTAGAATTACATCTAGAAGGTCAGATAGACCATAATGTAGGGTGCCTAAATATTGAAGTTGTCAGATAGACAGGTTCATAGTAAACCCATGAAAACTATGTTTAGGAAAAGTTTTTGGTTCCAATAGGTTCATAGTAAACCCGTGAAAACTATGATTAGAAAGAGTTATTGGCAGGGGCCAATAGGTTTGTAGTGAACCCATGCAAACTATATCCGGATTAAGTTATTGACAGATGTCAATAGGTTCCTAGTCAACCCATGAAAAGTAGGATAAGTGGGAAGTTATTGGAGTTACCAATAGGTTCAGGGGGAACACATGAAACAAGGAAGTTATTGGCATGGGCCAATAAGTTCTTAGTGATCCCATGAAAAGTATGAAATAGGACAGGGAGTCCATAAATTTAAACAGGTTAATAGTAAGCCCATGAAAACTATAAAACTGAATAGGGAGTCCATTAACATTGAACAGGTTATTAGTCAGCCTATAAAAACTGTTAGGTTAATAGTAACCTTAGAAACTATAACTGAGACAGATAGTCAAAATGAATGGGAATGGGTAATCCAGAATTGATTTACCTGTTTTACATATCATCATATTATTTTGAATAGTTTTAACCATTGTGGATGCAGGAGCACGGTATATTGTTTTATAAAGTTTTTAGGATACTATTGAGGGGAAAACCTGTTCCGCTACGTGGCGTGGTCACCCTAGATATCTAAATGGATTGAGATGATAGATTATTATTCATACCATGCTTTATGTCTGACTCGAAGTTTATGTTTTCCCCTTAACAATCGGGTACTCAATTGATTTTGAGTAGTTTGAGAGTTGAGGTTTTCAGGTACCTCTTTAGACGAATAAGCTTCCGGAGAAGTGCAGGAGGCATGATAGCTATCTAGAGTTCTTTTCTATTTTGATTCCGTTGTGTTGTTGTTCTAAAGGCAAAGTTTTTTAATTGCCTATATATACTCTGATCGTCCAAGGGGGCATCTTCATATATTGCTCTTTGCGTATGTTGTAATAAATATATTTTCTCTTAACATGGTTCATGTATTGGGATTATGTAATGAATTTGAGATGTTTTGAAATGGAATGAGAAAGTTGTTTGTTGATTTTTTAAATTTTCCATATACATGGATTTCTGTTATATTAATGTATCTAACATTACCACAATGGGTGGCCGAGGATTAACAACTATGGATGACTGTAGCATCCGTAGCCGTTAGTTTTTGGCCTCCCGGTGGGGGATGTTACAAGTTTGTATCAGAGCATAGGTTTATAAAACTTAAAGGAAATTTAAACCTAAGAGAATTTTCAAAACATAATCCAATGAATCGGAAAAATAAGATCGGGGCTTGGGTTAACGCTATAATAACGTACTTGTATTTGGTATATATATAAGTACGTATTTCCCTCTCTCTTAGACCGTTCTTCTGTATCTTTCTAAGGCTCATATGCAGATTTACGAGAAAGAAGATATGAAAGCAGGAAACGGAAGAGGAAATCTCGGTGGAGGAAGCACCACAACCAATGGAAATGCTCGACCCACTAGGAGGAACCCGGGTCGATAGGCTAATGCTAACCAAAATGCAGATGCCAATGTGGGTGCTGGAAATCCACCAGTGGATATGGGGGCGATGTATCAGTTTTTCGTCAATATGATGCAAGCAGGAGTAGCTGCTGGTGTTGCTGGAAATGTTGGAGGAGCTGATCCTGTAGCTCCAGTTGGGAATAATTATGCTAAGCTGAGAAGAGATTACACCAGACTTGGTGGGAAGCCATTTCTGGCGATGGAGAATGTCATAGAGGTAGAGAATTGGCTGTTATATTGTGAGAGAAAATTTGTTGATTTGGGTTTAGATGATGAGTAGAAGAGAAGGTTGGCCTCTGGGTAGTTGCAAGGGTCAGCACTTCATTGGTGGAATAGTAATACTGTCGGAGTTCCGGAGGAGGAATTGACTTGGGCTGATTTTCGAAGGAGATGTGAACAAAGTTTTATGTTTGAGGTTTCTAAACCAGCGCTGCTGAGGAAGTTTTTGGATCTGGAGCAGGGAGAGATGTCGGTTGTTGAGTATGCCACTAAGTTTGATGAGTTGTTCCGTTATGGATATAATACTATAGACACCGTCGGGAGGAATGAGAGATTCATTTGGGGGTTGAGACCTAAGCTTGCTAGGGCGACCCTAACACATATCTATGATCTTAGTAATGTGGTAGTGGAGATGGCAATCCGCCATGAAGAAATGCTTGTTGTTTGTACTAGAGAGAAACCAGTTGAAACCCAGGGTTCTCAGGGAAAGAAAAGAAAGTTCTTTAAAAAGAAGGGAGCCCAGAAGGGAGATGATGCCAAGAAGGCAAAGGCTGATTTAGTTTGTTTCAAGTGTGACAAGAAAGGTCATTATGCTCATGAGTGCCGATCAGGCAAGGGGAAGAAGGCTGCAGATAAGAAGAATGTAAAGTGCTTCATCTATGATCAAGTTGGGCATTATAAGAATCAGTGTCTAGAACCAGTTAGGGCGGACAAGGGAAAGGTTTTTGTTGTTAGACAATCTTCTGCTAGGCCAACTGCAGCTGAAAAAGGGAAGACTGTGATGGAAGGTAAGCTTTTGATTCAGAGTATACCAGTTAGGATACTATTTGATACCGATGCATCACATTCATTTATATCTCAGAATTTGGTTGATGGGTTATGCTTAGAACCCATATACCTTGTTACTTCCTTAAGAGTTGCGAATCCAATAGGAGGGTATGCAACTCTGAGATGAAATGTGACCAGTTAGAACTTGATTTGTTAGGTCATAAGTTTGCATGAAGTCTGTATGTTTTTTATTTTGTAGATTTCGGAATCATTTTGGGTAAGGATTGGTTGAGCAAGTATGAGGCTGGAATATTTTGCCAAGATGGGGAGATATCACTGAGACACCCAGATAGTCATAACCGAATCATATTCTCAGTGGAGAATTCTGACCGAAGTTGTTGTGCTTTGTTAGGTGCTATGGAAGTGGGAGAAGAGCTAAGTCAGGTTCGAGTAGCAAAAGAGTTTGTAGATGTCTTTGAGCCGGTCACAGGACTACCATCGAAACGAGCTGTTGAGTTTCAGATAGATCTTGTGCCGGGAGCTGAACCTATAAGTAGACCACCTAGCAGGATGACACCGACCGAGATGAAATAATTGAAGGTGCAGCTAGTGGATCTAGAAGGACGGAATTTTATCAAACCAAGCAGTTCGCCTTAGGGAGAGGCCGTGGTATTCGTAAAGAAACCAGATGGGTCGTTGAGGATGTGTATCGACTATCGTAAGTTGAACGAGAGGACGATTAAGAATAAGTATCCTTTGCCGAGAATTGATGATCTATATGATCAGTTGTGTGGAGCCGGAGTTTTTTCCTAGTTGGATTTGGCGATAGGTTTCCATCAATTAAGAGTGGCAGAGGACAGTATTCCATTGACCGCATTTCAGACTAGGTATGGTTCGTACGAGTGGTTAGTAATGCTATTCAGGTTAATGAATGCAGCTGCTTTCTTCATGGATCTAATGAACTGAGTATTCCGAGAGCACCTGGATAGGTTAGTGTTAGTGTTTATAGATGACATTTTGGTATATTCTAAGGATGCAGGAGCGCATGAGAATCATCTTAGAGTAGTGGTTGAGATGGTGAGGCAGCATCAGTTAAAGGAGAAGTTTTCCACGTGTCATTTTTGGAAGAAAGAGGTTAAGTTTCTTGGTCACGTGGTTCCAAAGAATAGGTTGTCAGTCGATCCAAATAAGATCAAAGCTGTTAATAATTGGAAGAGACCAGAGACGGTAACTGAGATTAGAAGTTTTCTTTGACTTGCTGGCTATTACCGAAGATTCATTAAGGATTTCTCGCGGATAGCAGCACCTTTGACTAAGCTAACCAGGAAGGAGGTGAAGCATGTCTGGTCCAAAAAATGTGAGGAAGCATTCCTTAAGTTAAAGCATTTGTTGACCAATGCACCTTTATTAGTAGTTACAAACGGAAACCAAGGGTTGGTGGTGTATACCGATGCATGTGGAACTGGATTGGGAGCTGTGTTAATGCAGAAGGGTAAAGTGATTGCCTATGCTTCACGACAGCTTAGATCGCATGAAATGAGATATCCTACTCATGATTTGGAGTTGGCTGCGGTGATCTTTGCATTGAAGATTTGGAGACATTATCTCTTAGGGGAGAGATTTGAGCTATACACAGATCATAAGTCTTTAAGATACTTACTCTCTCAGAAGGAGCTGAATATGAGACAGAAGAGGTGGCTGGAGTTTTTGGCTACTTATGATTTTAGTATAGAGTATACTCTCGGGAAAGGAAATAAAGTAGCGGATGCTCTTAGCAGAAGACATCAGAATGTGGTGTAAGCTATGCTGGCAGAATGGAAAGATTTAGAAGCTTTTACTACTTGTAGTTTGCAGTTAAGATCAACTACTAGTTCTAGTGAAAGCACCGCCATGTTGTTCTGTTTGAAAGTTCGACTAGTGTTGATCGAGAAGATTGCTTCTAAGCAGAAGGAGGATCCATTATTAGCCGAGAAGATTTGAAGGCTTGAGGTTGGAACCTAGATCGATGATCTGAAGGATTTTAGTCATGACCAGAAAGGATGGTTGAGAAAGAAGGGATGGTTGTGTGTTTCAAATGTTGAGGATTTAAGGAAAGAAGTTCTTGGAGAATGTCATCGATCCAAGTTTACTATTCATCTTGGAGGGTCCAAGATGTATCGAGATATGAAGAGGAGCTTTTATTGGGAAGGTACGAAGAGGGATGTTGGCTTGTGGGTTAGGCAGTGTGCAAACTATCAATAAGTGAAAGCCAAACATCAAAAGCCGAGTGTATTGATTCAGTCTTTATAGATTCCAGTTTAGAAATGGGATTCGATATCCATGGATTTTATAGATGGGTTGCCAAGGTCAAATAGGGGAAATGAAAGTATATGGGTTATAGTGGACAGGTTGACTAAGAGTACCCATTTCATTCCAGTTAAGTCAACCAGGACGACACCTATTTTAGCTAAGTTGTTCATGAAGAACATAGTTAGACTTCATGGAGTTCGTAGTAGCATAGTTAGTGACAAAGATGCTGTTTTCACTAGTGAATTCTGGAAGAGTCTATAGGATGTACTAGGTACCAAACTTAATATGGGTACTGCATATCACCCTCAGATGGATGGGTAGATAGAGAGAGTCAATAAAGTACTCGAGGATTTATTGAAAGCTGTGTCTTGGCCTTTGGTGGATCTTGGGAAGATCACCTACATTTGGTTGAGTTTTTCTATAATAATAGTTATCAGACTAGTATAGGAATGACACCTTTTGAAACTTTGTATGGAAGGCCATGCAAATCACTAGAATGTTGGTTGGAGACTGGAGACGGATTAGTCTTAGGTCCAGATCTGGTTAGAGAGGCGATATAGAAGATTGAGTTGATCCGAGAAAGGATGAAGGAATCTCAGTCCAGACAGAAAAGTTACGCAGATAAAAGGCGTAAAGACATAGAATTCTTAGTTGGGGATAAGGTTTTCATTAAACTATCACCGATGAAGGGTGTGGTACAGTTTGGGAGGTCATAGAAACTGGCACCGAGATATGTTGGTCCATTTCAGATTACAGAGAGGAATGGAAAGCTCGCATACAGAGTAGAGTTTCTGAGCAGTATGGCAAGTGTCCATAATGTGTTTCATCTGTCTCATCTTTGCAAGTATGTGCATGATCTAGAGACTACTATTCCTCCAATAGGGTTGGAAGATTTATAGTAGAGCCTAATTTGACTTTTATTAGACAACCAGTTCGGGTTATAGTGAGAAATGAGAAAAGAATTAGGAATAAGACAGTCAAGTTGGTAAATGTTCAGTGGTGCTACAACGAGAAGGACTATACTTGGGAGACAGAAGACAGGATTCGAGATACTTATCCTGATCTGCTTGAGGGTATGTCTATATTAGATTTACATAGATAATTTCTAGTCATGTAGGCTAGTATGGTTGTTAGGAGTCGTTACAGATGATTGATATGTTTCGTATTTAGTCCTTACTGAATTTCGAGGACGAAATTCTTTAAGGAGGGGAGTTTGTAACACCCCTAAGTTTTTATAACATTATTCAGAAGATTTAATTAGATAAATTAAATAGAATAATGTAAATAATTAGAATGACAAGGGGATTGAGATTTGAAAAAAAATTATGGGTCGTGTTTAACAAGATAAATGGGCTTATAAATGGTTATAAATGATAATTAATTAACCTAAGGGCTTATTAGGAAATAGCCGCACATAACCCATCACCTATATATATTCTGGTTTCCCTTTTATTCACGTTCATTTGTGCAAAAAAAAATAAATTGCAAACAAAAAGAGGAGCCGGCCATTGTTAAGGCAAAAAAATAAGAGAAAATCAAATCAAGCTAAGGATTAAAGTAAGGGGAATAAATCTTAATCTCAATCCAATCTTCTTATCCTAATCAAGGTGAATAATAATCTATATCATCTCTATTTTGTTATATAATCATTTGTTTTCGGATTTAAGATTAAATCTAATTTTATGATGATTTGGATGATGATATGCTTGGATCATAATATGTTAGATTTAAACAAGATTGTTTAAATATGAATTTACACGGTTTTACGGGTAAAACCAATTATAATTGATTTCGAATTTCATGAGGAATTTATATGTTATGTAAAACATAATTTTGGAGTTGGGTTTTAACTTTGATAATTTTCCAAGCTATGGAAAGAATATTATGAATTTTCGAAGGAAAATATGGCCAATTGGGTTTAGAAATTTATTTCAGAAATTATAATAAGAATTTGAATCTGAAATTTATATATGTTAGATAACATATTAAAAGTGAATTTCTGTGATTTTTGGGGATTTTTCCTAAGTTATTTGCTAAGAGAATTAAATTATTTTGAAAGGAGGACCTAAATGATTTAATTGTTTTGCTTAATGGAAAGGCTTATTTGATAAATTAATCTTGGTTTAGATCTGAAATTGTGCTGCAGTTATTTTTGTAAAGAATTTGAAAAGTTGAGGCAACCAATCACATGTTTACAAGTAGGCATGTTAGTTAGAAAGTATTTTCGTTAATTGGCATTAATCAGCTTTTACCCAGAAAAGTGGGTTCCTCCTCTATTAGAAACACCTTTCGACTCATAGCTTCCGCCTTTAACCAAGTCGAAACCCCACGAAGCCGAAACCAATACACAGGGTATCAACATTGGTATGTAGTGGATTGGAGAAAGGCGAAAGGCATGGTGTCGAAAGCATTGCTTCTGATGGGGTCAAAACCTATGTTTGGCTTTCAAATGATAAGCATCTACCTTTGTTTTACTAAAGCTTTTGAAGGGGTCGAAACATATGCTATCGAAAGGGGTTTTCTAAATAGCTTTCGAAGAAGGTTTCCTTCTTTCATTTTTAAGCATGAGCTTTCGAATGAGTCCCTTGTTTATAAAACAATGCTTTCGAAAATGGTGGTTCCGACCTAGTCAAAACCCTGCTGCCGTTTTTTGCCTTTCGAGTGTATCGAAGTCATCAATGCTTTCAAAGGGTAGCCTTTTTTTAACTTATGTTAAGCCACTTCCTAAATGCTTTCGAAAGGCTTCAAGGGTTTCGAAGGCAATAGCTTTGAAAGAGGGTTTTGATGCTATCCTTTAAAGTTTTTCTTAAATGTTTTAAAGCTTTCGAAAGGATGGTGCCGACGCCATCAAACTTTCCCCAAACAATTTTATATGAAGATTAAAGGTTTCGAAAGGGGTACTTTCGTATATATTCACTTTGACCCAAAAGATGTTTTTGAGTAAACCCAATGGTTTCGAAAGAGGTACTTTCATTGGTTTCGAAGCTATGTTTCTAAGGATTACTAAGTAATGTTTTGATACTTTCGAAAGAGATTATTTAAAGTGCTTCGAAAGATTTATATGTAATGTTTTGAAAAGAAGTTTTCTATGCTTTCGAAGGAGGTTATCCAGGGGTTTTGAAAGTCATGTTTTAAGGTTTCGAAAGCCTTAGTTTTCAAAACAAATAACCCAATCTCATTTTAAAGGAAAACAATGGCAAAAATAAAGAGTTTTGGAAATGATTTTAGGTATGGAGTTTTTGAAGAAGTTTTTTTTGATTAATAGGTTAAAGGGATTAACCAAGTTATTATGTTTTCTTCTTCATATATGTATATATTCACATTGTAATAGACCCATAACTGTATTTTAGGGAATGGCAGAATAACCAGCTATGTTGACCCAGTAGTGAATATAAATTGAATTAACTCCTGAATGAGTAGAATTACATCCAAGAGGTCAGATAGACCAGAATGTAGGATGCCTAAATATTGAAGTTGTCAGATAGACAGGTTCATAGTAAACTCGTGAAAACTATGTTTAGGAAAAGTTTTTGGTTCCAATAGGTTCATAGTAAACCCGTGAAAACTATGATTAGAAAGAGTTATTGGCAGGGGCCAATAGGTTTGTAGTGAACCCATGAAAACTATATCCGGATTAAGTTATTGACAGATGTCAATAGGTTCGTAGTCAACCTATGAAAACTAGGATATGAGGGAAGTTATTGGAGTTACCAATAGGTTCAGGGGGAACACATGAAATAAGGAAGTTATTGGCAGGGGCCAATAGGTTCTTTGTGATCCCATGAAAAGTATGAAATAGGACAGGGATACCATTAACATTAAATAGGTTATTAGTCAGCCTATAAAAACTATTAGGTTAATAGTAACCCTAGAAACTATAACTGAGACAGATAGTCAAAATGAATGGGAATGGGTAATCCAAAATTGATTTACCTGTTTTTCATATCATCATATTATTTTGAATAGTTTTAACCATTGTGGATGCAGGAGCATGGTATATGGTTTTATAAAAAATTTAGGATACTATTGAGGGAAAAACCTGTTCCGCTGCATGGCGTGGTCACACTAGATATCTAAATGGATTGAGATGGTAGATTATTATTCATACCATGCTTTATGTCTGACTCGAAGTTTATGTTTTCCTCTTAAACTATCGGGTACTCAATTGATTTTGAGTAGTTTGAGAGTTGAGGTTTTCAAGTACCTCTTTAGACGAATAAGCTTCTGGAGACGTGCAGGAGGAATGATAGCTATCTAGGGTTCTTTTCTATTTTGATTCCGCTGCGTTGTTGTTGTAAAGGCAAAGTTGTTTAATTGCCTATATATATATATATTATGATCATCCAAGGGGGCATTTTCATATGTCGCTCTTGGCGTATGTTGTAATAAATATATTTTTTCTAAACGTGGTTCACGTATTGGGATTATGTAATGAATTTGAAATGTTTTGAAATGGAATGAGAAAGTTGTTTGTTGATTTTTAAAAATTTCCATATCCATGTGTTTCTGTTATATCAATGTACCTAACATTACCGCATTGGGTCGTTGAGGATTAACAACTATGGATGACTGCAGCATCCGTAGCCATTAGTTTTGGGCCTCCCAGTGAGGGATGTTAAAATTTGCAAACTGATCTCATCCAACGTCTCGCTAATCGAGGTATCCCCAAACTCATTCACATGAATGGAAACATCTCTTAGAAAGTTAGAAGTTGACATATCTCCGATGGGAGTTGTAGCAACTTGACCTCCAATAGATTGTTGAGTTTTCAACAATGGTTTGCCCTAGAGGAGGGAGATCGGGAGCTCGGGACTCAGTGTCTTTGGTGATCAACATATTCGGAGAAGGAGTGTTAGGAAAGCTGTGGCTCATTCCCGACGATTCACCGAAGGATTCATATTCTTCTTCCTTAGTGACGTGAAAGTCACTATTATCATGATCATATGAGATCTCTTCATTTTCAGCCACTATTGGCTGTATCCTATCTTTCCTTTTAACCAGATCATCTTCCTCCAGCACTGTGGGCATTCCAGAACCATCGCCCTCGTGACCTAGGGCATCATCCTGCATGGGCTCATGAGCCCCTGTCTTAATAGCCTCTTCCTCATCACCTCTTACGGGCTCGTCAGCTTCTATACCAGTAGTTCCTTCACCATGTTCCTCACCAGAAGCGCCTTCTTCTTCTTGAGTATCCTCGTCGGAACTGCGAGAAGAGGCATTAGAACGAGTATAAGACCTAGAACTGCTCTGTGTCGAAGTTTCATTTTCAGTTATGCTTCCAAGAGCGAGCGGTCCATATTCTTGTAAGTTCTTGTTCGTCGAAAGGAACTTGATAGAACGGTGGCTCATTCTAATGGCTTTCAAGTTTCTTGTGCTCTGATCTCTTATCCTACGTAGGAATACCTGTAGGAGGCACACGTTAAGTTTGGAATGTAGAGATTCCAATATAAGAGGATCGACAGAATAAACTCACTTCCTTTGAATCAAAAGCGATTGAATCCTTTTGGGCAACTTACAAAGAAATATTCGCTCTTGAACATGGAACATTTATTATGGAGTTTCCCGATGACCTTACATCTGGTCTGGGCCATGGTGATTACGAAGGATGGCAATCTTTTCTCCTCTTGAACTTGAGTAGATATGTAAGCTCGTGGAATCAGGGAGGGCATTCAAATCTTTGCATGAATAAGACGAACAGTGAAGTCAATAAGGCAAGCCCGTTCGGGTGAACTTGAAACGGTGTAAGCCTGATTTCTTTCTCTACTTACCCACTATCGAAATTATCATCCTTTGACAGGGTTGCATTTGAAATTATCTTTCTTTACTTACCCAGCTAACTTGCATTTGAAAAACAATCCTTATCGTCCTTTGAAATTATCTTTCTCTACTTACCCACTATCGATCAATGATCGATAACAGATCCGTTTTCCAAAGCAACGCAGAAAGTCTTCTATTTTCGAGATCACCAGATGTGCAAGATTGGGGAGGACAAGGTGATGGAATTATCTGATATGCCCAAATTAAAGGTAGATTGTCATATTGGAATCTATCCAATAATCAGAATTTGGCCAATCTCACAGGCAGGACAATGGTAATCGAAGAGTTAGACCCTTCTCTGGAATCATGCATGTTAATTCCAAGCAAACCTTAAGTTCGTCCTTGAATGCACACATCCTGACTTAATTGTCTATCACCAAATTGAAATTGGCCAAGATCCCAAACTACCGCCCTCTTTGCCTTAAGTTCCACTACCGCCTACCATGCAATCAATTCAAAATAGAAGTCGGCACCTAGGGTTTCTAAATGGATTCGGGCTTGAGAACTACTGGCGATGATCCAAGAGGAGGCAACTGTGCTGGGCGACGATGAGTAGGCCAAACAAGCACCGACGGTCGATGGTGGAGGCTGGAAGTGCTGGCAATAGGGAAGTTAGGGCTGGAAGATCAATTCGCGACTTAGGGATCCGGTAGGGAGCAATGCAAAGGAATGAGAAAGTGAGAAAGGCAAGTTCCAAACATTGGCTTATAAGAAGAAAACGTGAAAATTTTCTTAAGTGCACATGTCGGTACCGACATTCTATCCTTCACCCAACCTCATTCAAACCTTCCACACTAAGCCTATTCGACAACGTGATGCTAAATCCAAATTCTAGTATCCAAGTCATATAGCCAACTGTGAGAAAAAAAATTATAATCCAAGTCCATACAAACAACGAACAAAAATCGATCGATTAAAGTCAAATAAAAGCAGCGTTTGAGATAGCACTAACATGGTTAACTGCAATTTACAGGATAGCAATTTGGAAATGTCTCGTACTAGAACACACATTGTTTTCAATGAAAGCATACTCTGGGAGGCAAATGTTAACTGGGTTTTTATCGAAGAAAAAATAATAATGAGTTAGAACATCGAGACGAAGACGAAATGATCTAGAATCTTACAAGCACACTTAGATTGAGTATAGAAGCAGCTCAGAGAAGTTTCAACATGAATGGAGCAAGGATGAGAAGTCGGTGCCAACTTCACCATGTTGGTGATGACTTCACGTGTTTCATTATTTCTCCCTCAAACTTTGTAGAGGCTCTTCTTTACCTATTTCACGTGTGTCCAAGAAATATCAAGGGATTCCAAACAACCAATTACCAGAATTGAACAGCTAGTAATCAGTACGGCAGAATAAACTAAGTGATGAAGGAACCATCACCAATATCAACCAAATATCCAAACAAACTACATAAGACACCTTGAAATCAAAAGGCGTGAAGGATGCAAGAGAGATCAACCCCCTTGGATTGAACCACAGAAGTCGACACCGACTTAAGAAGTCGGTACCGACTTTTGGTGTTAACCCGGATGGTTTTGCGACTTCAGGCACTATCTCAGGCCTCTATCTGAATTGTACCTCAACTATTATCTTGGTCCAAAATGACTGCTACCCCTATAAATACAAACCAAAGAGCAACCAAGAAAGGATCCGGTTTCTATTATCACTACGCGGAAGCTCTATCTCTTCTTCAACTCTTTCCTCTACACCATAGTCACCAAGGTAACTACTTTAGGCAATTCTAGGACTTAGAATCAGTCTAACCCTATACTCGTGACTTATTTTCTCTTACATCCTTTGTAACCCCAATCAAATCTATAAGCATCAAAGCTATAAAGTGGACGTAGGCCTTAAATTGCCGAACCACTATAAAGTCTCTTGTCTCTCTTTTATTTTCTTTGACTTTATTGCTATTTTCTTTTATTTTTGTCTATTCTAACATAGCTGGTGCATTCATATATCCCACTAGGGTGTTGATCCATTTTTTGGTTAACTCCATCATATGATTATGTTATGGTTAATTAGATATGGAAGAATATTTAGAAATAAATTGTTAATCGTAGAATTGAGAGCATTTGTAAGTAACAATTAGATGAGTTTGAGTATAGGATAAATATAATGAAATTCAAATAAGATCATTTTTAATTTAGGGAAAAATTAAATATAATAATGATGAAATGATTTAAGTGAATTTAAGTGGGATTATGGTTATCTAAAAAATTAGGTGGAATTATTATTATTATTTATAACATAAAGAGAGAATTGATAAATACTAATGCAAACTTAAGGCATTTTCAAAGCAAGAAAATAATACGTGGGACAAAATTTCAATATTTTTAAGTGTTAGGACATGCGCTTTATTTTTGTGCGTGAAGGGCAAAAATTAAATCTAAATAGAGCAGGAGGTTAAACATTTTTGATGGTAGGACACATAAATTAAGGTTGCCTTTTTTCAAGTCTGGATGATGGAGAAGGGATGCAGCGGATCTTGATGGTGGTGTGCCAGACCTTGGCAGCGATGGTGGCTGAATAGTTGGAGACGATGGTGGTCAAGTAGGGTTTTGGAGAGAGCGCAAAGTTGAAGTTTTTGATGATACGGTGGTGATGAGTAATGACGAATGGATAACTCTGGTGGTAACAAAAATAGTGAATGAGTGGTGTTAGAGAAGTAGCAGCAAATTGACGAAGAAGCAGTAAATTGGGGAAGAAGACGATAATGTGTATTAATGCTACAATGTAGTATCATTTTTTGTTTTTTAAATAAATACAATTATGTATATTTCTATTCATAATGCAATTTTACAGTAGCATTTTATGAATTGTATTAGTTTTTTTTAATTTGCAGTAGCAGTTTATAAGCAATTGTAACATCTTTTTACATGTGCACAGTAATGGTACTGTGTAGTATGATTTTTTGTTTTATAAATAAATAACATTACATGTATTTATGTTTGTAATGTCATTTTATGAATTATAATAGCAGTAGTTCAGAATTGTAATAGTTATTTGAAATTGTAGTAGTATTTTATGAACAATTGTAACATCCTTTTAGATGTTTGTAATAACATTACTATGTAGTATTATTTTTTTCTTTTTAAATTAAATTACATTATGTATATTTATATTTTTAATGCTATTTTATAGTAGCGTTTTGTGAATTGTAGTAGCATGTTCTGAATTATAGTAGTTTTCAAAAAAATTATAGTAGTAGTTTATAAATAATTATAACATAATTTTAGATGTGTGTAGTAATGTTTCTATGTTGTATCATTTTTGTTTTGTTAAATAAATTACATTATTATATTTATATTTGTAATGCTATTTTATAGTAGCACTTTGTAAATTGTAGTAGCGGTTTCTAAATTATAGAAAGTTTTAAAAATTCTAGTAGTTGTTTATAAACAATTGTATTGTATCTCACATAATTATTTTATAAATAGCATTAGTATCAGTTTTGTAATTAGCAAATTTAAAAAAAAAGAATACAACTAATATATTTCAATTTTATCGTGTAATGATTGACTTTACCTTGTGATATCACTTTTTGGTAAAATGAATATAGCAAATTTTATTTCAATTTTATCGTGTTATAAACAATTATAACTAGGCCTGTAAACGAATACTTTCGAATACGGATAATGTCATATCTGCATCTGCATCCGAACACATTTTCGTATATTGGATATCCGCATCTGCGGATACGAATGGATATCGGATAATTATCCTATCCGCTAAGGATCGACAAATCGAGTAAATAAATAGAAAATTTTGATTTAGCGTAAACTTTTTCAATTCCATTGATTATGAATGTGTGAAAAATAAACAAATAGAATGATAATAAATAGTTTTGAGCAATTAATATGCAATAAATATCATATGATACAAACTATTAGCTTGATAAAAAAAATAAACACATGTCTATCATTATACTAAAATACACAAAATATTAACTATAATCTTTACAAAAGTCGGGCAGTTAATTTTTTGAATGCACATACATTTGTATCCACATCTGTATCTGTTTATTCGGATATCGGATATATATCTGCTTTTCGGATTCGGATGCGGATGGATTTCAGATATTTCGGTTATCCATTGACGGGCCTAATTATAACATCATTTTAGATATATGTAGTAATGTTTCTATGTAGTATCGTTTTTATTTTCTAAATAAATTACATTATGTATATTTATATCTATAACGATTCGCCTTTCATACTTCGAAAGATGAACCATTATGGTAAAGAAAAGAGAGATAAGAAGAAACTTCACAATTATAGAATCTCACAACGGAATGAAACAACATATATTAATCCACATAAGATTTTATATAGATACTGCCATACTGATACATCAGAGTCATAATAGTACAAGATTCCAAACTGGGACGGTTATAACTACCTGTCCTTACATCACTAATACAAAATAAATACATATATACGTAGCGGAATAAGATAGTAGTTAGCTAACGTTGAAGCCACCTGCTCCAAGCTCCTCCAAAATGCATCCATGAGAAACCTGGATCACTTGGCTACTCGTACAAATTTGAGTACCCAAGAGTTTTAGGGAAGAAAATAAAACTCTGGGTTGGACATGGGTCTGGTGTGAGTAAAGCATAAGTTTTTAACTTTATAAACAAAAAAAACCTTCAAAACAAAAGTATCTCGTAAGACCACGCCGCACATAAACACGGTCGGGTTTTTGCCTTACGATAACCAAAACAATTCTATATAAAATCATTTGATATTATCATAATGTCTAAGTTTAAAATAAATATTTAGTATAGCTGAAATGCTTGCATCTCACATTTCAGTAGTTGGGCACAACTAAGTCCGTAAAGGCACGCATTACCACAGTGCATCTCTAGATAAAATACACCAAGAGCCTCACATGGACTCCCTGCGAGTCAAGATCGGCATTAGCCTTTGTTGGATAGCGCCGAGTATGTCATCACCATGGTTGTGATCAACAACCTAAATGGGCCCCGAGCATACATAATCAACAAAATCGATCTAGATTGGGTGATTACCATACCCTAATGGTAGCTAACCACATAGCCTTGAAGCATATCCCCTGATTTTAGTCATTTCTGGTTGATGAGGCTTGAGGTTAAAATTACCTTTTCTTTGAGCAGACCATCTTGGAATGCTAACATTACACTTCAAAAAACCAATGCAATGCTAGCATTCATCCATACAAGTTGTTCTGGGATCGAACAAACATTCAACATTTACTATCTTCCATTTTGGAATCACCCTCAGGAAGAATAGTACATCCCCATAGCATACTACATAACAATCCATCGCGAGCGTTATTAGTTTGGAGTGGTTCAGATAAATTATACTTATCTGAAACCGAGGTCTCCAAACTAAGCGATAATTTTCGGCTAACTCAATTCCGATTCTTTTGGAAGTATGCAACTAGTATTCGAGTCCTCACCAGGAAACTCTAATATACACAACATACTTCTTGAGTTAAAACATGTCAAGTTATAAATAGCGGACAATCCGTTACTTATGGTAATTATACAGAGTTTACATATGAATAACCATATACTTAATTTAAACATGACACACTAACTTTGATTTCATATTTGTTTGAGGTTACTTAAGGGTAATCGACAAAGAAAACCCTTGATTTAAAACCTTTTCGAAAAAGAAAAACAGTTTAAGACAAAACCAATTTTTAGAAACAAAGCAATTTAAAACCCCTATTTATTAATTAAATAATAAATCAAACCTTTATTAAATAATAATTAAGTCTTAATTAAAATCTTAATTAAATTTAATTAATCATTAATCAATTAATAATTAATTAAATCCCTTTTATAAATAATTAATTAATAATTAAAAATAATTAATCCTTAATTATTAATTAAATAATAATTAACTTTAATTAATTAACTAATTAAAATTAACTTAGTTGATTAATGCTTAAGTATTAATTACCTTTATTAACCAATGATTAAGTACTAATTACTTAATTAATTAATTAATTCAACATTTATTAAATAATTAAATAATAATTACCTTTTTAATTACTTAATATAAGTTTTAAAACATTTTTCAAAAAGATTTCTAAGTTAAAACAATTTTAGATTTCGAAAAGAGTTCGTTTTCATGAACTGCACTTATAGCGACTATCGCTATACGACCCGAAATTTCCAACTTGAAATTTGTTCTCTAAGTCTTCTTAAAATTTTAAATCTTGGAATAAAAAAAACTTTACTAAAACATAAAGCATATTTTGTAAGACTGACAACTATTTAAAACTTGAAAACCTTTTTGCAAATTTTAAAAGCAAAGATTTTGAATTTTATACAAGGGATAACATGTCGCTTTAACTAGTAAGATGCTAACTTCCTTAGCATAGCATCATGGATTCATATTCACAACATACATGATTACATAACCATAACATCACAACATGTAAACATTTCCATAACCAACATATACAAGCTAGATTATAATTGGCAAACTAACTTGACTATTTAACTATCATATTCAACTATACATCCACATAACCAAGCACATATGATTACATCCAAGTATCATTATAATCCAAGCACAACACATACATATAATCCAACATTATTTTACCCAAACACAACATCATTTATACAACAAGTTAGGCAAATATATATATATTCAAACTAACTTCTACTAAAACCCGAATATGACCTAAGCCTTTGCTTCTAGCTAGGTAAAGAGGAGTTTTTATGGCTTTTAATGAACTAAGTTGCTCGGCCTAGGCCCCTTTGGGTTCGACCATGTCATGTAGAGGGTGGTGTGGCTTTGCTTTTGGAAGGAGAAGTGTAAAAGAAGGAAGTAAAGCGACTAAACAAGGTTTTAGAGTTTTTAAAAGTAACAGAAACTAAGATTCTAAACTTTAGAAATCCCTTTGGAAGCCATGAAAGCTTCTTGAAAATTTAAGCAAGATGGAAGTAAAGCTTTGAAAGAGTTAGAAATGAGAATTGAAAATGAGGAAAAAGGGTAGGAAAAGGGTTTATATACTAGTGTAAAAGTTAAATTACAAAAATAGCCTAAGAGTACATACCCTCCATTAGATTTTTGCCACATCATCCTTTATATTTATTTAAGTTAATATGTATATATATACATATATATAATTATTATGTTTAGTCACATCACTTTCTTTATATATATAATTATTATTTATAGTCACATCACTTTTCAGATATATATATATATATATAATTATTATGTATAGTCACATCGCTTCTTATATATATAATTATAATTATTATGTATAGTCACATCACTTACTATATATATAGTTGAAATTAGCCACAAGGGCTTCTTTAGCAAGTGGAATTAGTTTCTAGGACACACAACTGAAATAATTACTTTCAAGGATAAAACGTAAAATAATTAGTTTCTATGGCCTAAAAACCTATGAAATTATGTCCTTGAAAGTAATTGGACTGATGACTTTGTCCTTGAAAGTAATTATTCTACTGACTTTGGCCTTGAAAGTAATTGCTTTGAATGTGTGTCCTAGAAACTAATTGGACTGCAAAGTTTGTCCTTCTGGTGAAATGCCCCTATAATTATTATGTATAGTCACATCACTTTTTTATATATATAATTATAATTATTATGTATAGTCACATCACTTACTAATCCAAATTAATATAGGATAATTTATTTCTAAGTGTATTATTATCTAGTTAATTAACTCTTATATATATATATGTACATATAGTGCACAAAGATGAATAATGTTCCCGACAACTTTTCGTGTCGAAAGATCGAAATTTCGAAAAACGTTCTTCGGTTACATCTTCTATTTTTCTACGAACTATTTTGTTTTAAACTAATTATTTTTGTAACCAAAGTTTAAAATTTATTTCAACGTCATTAGTTATTATTTAAAAGAGTTTTAATTTGAGTTATAAAATTCATCAATTAATTATTAAAAATATATATAAAT
Source organism: Allium fistulosum (assembly GCA_030737815.1). Lineage (NCBI taxonomy): Eukaryota > Viridiplantae > Streptophyta > Magnoliopsida > Asparagales > Amaryllidaceae > Allium > Allium fistulosum. Next base: position 360,663,633 of record CM060904.1, read on the forward strand.
GTCTATAATTAAAGTAATTAAATCCTGGGTCGTTACACTCTCCCCCCCACCCTTAAAAAAATTTCGTCCCGAAATTAGCAAACAAAAAGATAACTATAACAATTCAAAAAGGTCATGTATTATATATCATGAAACCCTTATAAAGGTACTATACCAAACATCCATACACAAAAATGCATATTCTATATATACAAACAATGGCTATCCCAGCATCAGTTCTAGATAGGCTTCCCTCATATGATCCATCGTCTCCCAAGTACAATCTCAGGGATCCTCGCTCTACTGAATCTATACTAACTTCACCACTTTATTGCGCAATCTCTTTTCATCATGATCTACAATATGAATTGGATGTCTAATGACTGTCAGGTTCGGTTCTATCTCCAAATCCTCTTGAACCGACGGCTCCGCAATTAAGGATGGGTCGTGAACATACTTTCTCAAATGAGACACGTGGAAAACATTATGGACACCCGATAATCTTTCAGGTAATTCAACCTTGTAGGTGAGTGGTCCAATCCTTTCAATAATCTTAAAAGGTCCAATATACCTGGGTGCCAGCTTCCCAACCCTTCCAAATGGAACAACTCCTCTGATTGGGGCGATCTTTACAAATACAGAGTCTCCGACTTCAAATTCCAAATCTCTTCTCCTTTTATCGGCATAACTCTTTTGGCGATCCTGGGCTTTCTTCATCCTTCTCTTTATCACCGCAACCTTTTCAGTAGCTTCTCGAATCATGTCCAGCCCAAGTACTAGTCGATCTCCAGTCTCAACCCAACATGCCGGCGACTTACAAGGACGTCCATAGAGAGCTTCGTAGGGTGTCATGCTAATGCTTGCTTGATAGCTATTATTGTAGGAGAATTCCACTAAATGAAGATGATCGTCTCATGATCCTCCAAAATCTAGAATACACGCCCTCAAAAGACCTTCTAGAATCTGATTCACTCTCTCCGTTTGTCCATCTGTTTGGGGGTGATATGTTATGCTCAAGCTTAGCTTTGTTCCTAAAGCTACTTACAACGCTTCCCAAAACTGACTAGTAAAGATTGGATCTCGATCACTTACTATACTTATTGGGACTCCATGCAATCTTACTATCTCTCTTATAAAAATTTCTACCAAAGAAGCTGCAGTTCTCGTCGACTTTACCGAAACAAAATGAGCACACGTGGTTAGCCGATCTATAATGACCCACACACCTTCATTTCCTTTTCTAGTTCTGGGTAACCCATCGATAAAATCCATTGATATCATTTCCCATTTCCAATTTGGGATTTCCAAGGGTTGAAGTAAACCAGCCGTCTTCTAGTGATCACCTTTTATCTGCTGACAGATCGGACATCGACTGACATAGATAGAAATATCTTTCTTCATCCCGGGCCACCAAAACATTCGCTTCATATCCTTATACAACTTATTAACTCCATGGTGGATACTTAACTTAGACCTATGGCATTCCTTTAAAACTTTTTGTCTAAAACCATCTATACCAGGATCACATAATCTCACATTCATCCTTAAAGTACCTATGCCCTTCTCAATGCCTTGAATAAATTCCAATAGAAGACTATCTTCACTTTGTTTGCTCAAAATTCTTTCAACGAGAGTCGGAGTGACTTCCAAAAGGGCCAATACTGCATTCCTACTTAGAGCGTTTGCCACCACATTTGCTTTTCATGGCATATAGAGAATATCCAAATCGTAACCCGCCAGGAATTCTAGCCATCGCTGCTGCTCAAGTTCAGGTCCTCCTGAGTGAAAAGGTACTTCAGGGATTTATGATTCGCAAAGAGCTCGAACTTTTCACCTATTTAAAGAAGGAAATTACTACTAGAATCCTAAAAGATCAGCAATAAACTAAAGAGGAATAGAAGGATTCTTACCCACCAAGTAGTGCATCCACATCTTCAACGCAAATACTATGGCTAACAGTTCCAAGTCATGCGTTGCATAATTCTTCTCGTGAGGCTTTTACTGTCTATTTGCATAGGCTATGACCTTCCCATGCTGCATCAGCACTGCACCCAACCCAACTCTACTAGTATCGGTATAAACAGTTAACCCCTTTCCTCCATCTATAATAGCTAAAACTGGGGCACTGGTCAACCTTTCTTTTAACTCAAGTAATGCTTCTTCACACTTTGGATTCCACTCAAATTTAACATCCTTTTTCGTCAGCTTGGTTAGATGACAGGCGATCTTAGAGTAATCCATTATGAACTTCCTATAATAACCCACCAGCCCTAAAAAGCTTCTCACTTCTGTGGGAGTTTGGGGTCTTTTGAAGTCTTGCATAGCAGCTACCATAGCCGGGTCAACTGAAATGCCATCTCCCAATACAACATGACCTAGGTATCTTACTTCTGATTGCCAAAAGTGGCACTTAGAAAACTTAGCCTTTAAAACATTTTTCCTTAATGTTTCTAACACTGGTTCCAAATGGAGTTTATTCTCTTCTTCGGTCTTGGAATAAATAAGGATGTCACCAGTGAAAACCAACACGAACTTATTTAGAACATCCCTAAAAACTCAATTCATAAGATCAATGAAAAATGCAGGTGCATTGGTTAGCCCAAAAGGCATAACCAACCATTCATAGAAAAGTTATGGCCCTCTAAAAGCAGTTAAGGGTATACTATCCTCCGCTACCCTTAACTGACGGAAACCCGTAGCGAGGTCCAATTGGGAAAATACTCTAGCCCCATTAAGTTGGTCAAACATATCATCTATTCGGGGTAACGGATACTTATTCTGAATGGTCTGCTTATTCAACTCCCTATAATCCACACACAATCTTAAAGAACCATCAGACTTAGACACAAAAGCTACTGCCGATGACCAACTCGAATGACTCGGTCTAATCAACCCTCTTCTTAAAAAATCATCAGTTTGACTTATTAGCTCTTGCATCTCTCTCGGAGCCATTCTACGTAAGCGTTGAATAACAGGTTTCGCACCGGGAACTAGATCAATACAAAATTCAATTTCCCGATGGGGAGGCAAACTGCTAATCGGCTCAAAAATATCCAGGAAATATTTATTACTAATATAGACTCTAGCTCTTCTTGGGATGACTCTAAGGAATAAAGGAAACTATTCATACGATTATCTGGGACCTCACACGATATTCTTTCCAATACTCTACTGCAATGACCCTAATTCTTAAGCAAATTAAAAGGTATTTTTTTTTAGTTTTTTTTTTTTTCATACTTAGCTAAGACTACCTAGGGTCATCCTTCCCTATTCTCATATTATCCAGGATCTTTCACAATATAAAAATATTGTTTTAAATCTAAATCATTCCTAACATACATATATGAAGATATCTATGTTATATTCTACTAGAATCAGAGCATGATAATATGTAAGTAGAAATCCTTTTAAATCTATTAAAATGTGATAATTCCCTGATAAAAGATTAATTATTGTATCCTGATTTTTGACCATAGAATCCACTGGAAACATGTACTTTAGTCTGTTATTCTAATTAAGAAATGATCAAGTAATAATCAGGTGGAAGAAAGCTTTTAATATGGATGATTGTGTTAAAGTCTGTATAGTATCAAACTCAGGCTAAAAGAAAGTGGATCATAAGTGAACACAAGCAACATCTAGGCGTAATGGAAACGCGCCTAACTTACACATGAGAGGTCACGAGTTCGAGTGCTATGCTGGTCGGTTCAAACCCAATTTTTGTTTTTTTTTTTATTTTTCTCCTGTATGGTTTAAAATCTGATATCTACTTATATCTACACATATATACTTAATTTTTGCCTATAATCTAACATACAAAACAATATTTCTTGCTTTATTATTTTTAAAACCCATTCCTACAACTGTTCTAGGAATTTATATTTATATTTTTGCCCAAATATCAACATGTACACAGATATACATGTACATGTCAATGTCTTTGCTCATTTTCCAGAAAACTGGGTTCAAATGGTTCCTTGCTTCATTGATTTGAAGTGAACATTTGGCCTGACCTATGGTCTAACCATGTGGTTAATCTGACCATTCTTTTATTTGCATTTTACAAACCAGAATCTACCCAAAACATTGATACTCCTTCTTTTCAAAAGCATGTTTATATATGTATGAATCAGACACCTTGTGATCAGATTTATATCATCCTTCCTAACCATAATTCTCTTTTAAAAATGCATATTCAGGGTATATACACTTTTACTTGCATTTGGACATATATCAATATCATGACTTGAAAATATAACAGTTATAATTCTTTCTGGATTTTCCCAATATAATTTCCTATATATCTATCTTTTGAAAGGACTTAGGATGAACTATAATCATCATAAAATGATTATGCTTATAAAATCCAGGTTTTTCCTCTAAATCAAAAACAACTTTAGCAAATAGATTTTCAAATCAGTTTAACATCAATATCCTTAATACATACCAAACCAGAAATAACCAGAAACAACATAACACGTATTTCTTACAAGTTCTTCCTACTTAATACATTTAGATAGCCATATCAATCAGAAAATACATGCATGAATTAACACATTCTAGCTCTTATTTCTAATTATCTTAGCATTCTCTATTCCATATCTTTTTAATCTTGCTTACTTAGCTCCATCACAACCTGCAAAAGCATTAGTGGCTGCCCCATTATGAATGAGACACCCCCATGTGCCATGAGCAATAAGGGTCAGATCTATGATCTGGTGTGAGCATTTCTAACATATCCATGATATTAAGCTAAGGATACAGCATAAATGTACCTTGCATAACTTGACAGGTATTATCATGAATGATTAATGTATAAATTGATCAGGTATTCCCATATACATACATAAGAGCAAACATATGTATTAAAACAATTTTTATCTGGAACTACTAAGGTTCCTCTTACCAACCCTAATCCCGGAAAGACCCAAGTTTCCTATATCATCATTTAAGGTTGCCTTTTCTTCTTATAAATTCCTGGCCTCATCTGCTATAAGGAATCAAAGGGACACATTGCCATGAACTAATTAACATCATGGCACAAAGATCTCAGGACTTAAACAAGCCATGTGTCAACTTGTCTACTTCAAATAGGACAAGCATTCCAGCAGCCTTCTTGGCACAAAATCCTTAGTTATATTACTAAGTGTATTCATGTTCATTTTATCAATGATAGCTAGGTGTACAGACCACTTATATACATGAAACATACTAGTTACCTTGCAGACATAATATTGCAAGCAAGTTAAAGGTTACTTTCTAGAGGTATAACACCCAGTCATTCCATCTCACATTATTTAGCATATAAACACCCTATTCAAACATATACCAGAATGTTTGCAACTGAGAATAAATGCATGGCTCTATTGGGTTTATTTTGATTTTGCAAGCAACTATGTTTAGCCAGATTTTTAATCTTGTTTAAACATAATTTTTAGGCTTGTAAATTTTCTGTTTGGTTTAGGGCTCAGCACTTATAGAGAAAGACTCCATTGCACCCTTAACCAATTATTTCAAGCCTCAGCACTATACCATTGTATATGCAGCTCATAGTTTTTTTTTTCTTCATTCTTTGTCTTAAGCCATGATTCAGACTAGTTACAAATACTTTCTTACATGTTCTTTAAGGTTTTGGTATAACATACAGGGATGAAAATAGAACAACAAAGTTATACATCCATCATAACAGATCATATCTCATCAAGCATTCATGAAACCATCAGTAGTCAACATGGTTTGTAAATCAAAACATGCAAAATATAGCATATAAAAGCTTGGCTGCCTAATCTCAGGTCTTAATGCCATGTATATGAGTGAGGATACTCACCTAAATGCTTACACAAGCTTAATCCAGAAAACCCCTCAAATCTTTAGCCTTTTCTTCCTCTTCTTCCTTAGGTTAATTAATTCAGTGAGAGAGTAGTTTTCTGGTTAGGCTCTTGATTTATATAAGGGTTCTACCTAGGGTTTTGGGTGATGCAAAATCCCTATTTTAGCCCAAACCAGAATCATGCATTTGGCATTGCATATTCTCTCCCTCCTAACCCTTAATGTCCCGGCCAATATTTTAAAACAAGGCTAAGTTGTGCCCATTTTCTTTTCTTTTCAGAAAGTGGTTACTTTAAGTATTTTTATTATACTTACCTCAAGCATGATAATGGTGTGACTTTCTATTTTCTGCCTTTATACATTTGCTTTCTTGCACTTTGGTTCTTACTATTTTAGTGCTTCTTTTACTTATTTTTCCTTTATTAATTTTCTGCTCAAATAATATCTATATATATACATTTATACAACTATGGGTGTTAGTTTAACTTTAACCTTCTTTTATTTGCAGAAAACATGTGCATTCTTATATGCATTTCTACACTCCTATTATTCAAATAAAATTTCACTTATTCATTATAAATCAATGTTCTCTTCTGTCTTAATTTCCAGACAAGTCATACATATACATATATATATATATAGATATATATATATATATACACATACATACCCTCAGGAATTTTAATATTCATGTCTAGGCCTATATTTCCTTTATTTAAAACATTTTATCTAAATGTTTTCCTTCTTTGTTTTATTATTCAGGAATTCTGGATTTTCTCTTAGTGCCATAACTAGTGTGCACGTGCACACATGCACACAACCTTGCACCACTGAAAATCCCATCTATATAATAATTCTGATTTTTCCCCCAGAATTTTAATCATTTATTTAAAAGGATTTTCCTCAAAATCTTGGGGTATTACAATCACCCCTTCTTTTAGGAATTGTGTCCTCACAATTTGCAACATAATCTTTGAGTACTTCTAATTTCTTAGGGAAAAATTATTCAGCATATGCATGAGCAAATCAATTAGTCACTGTCTATCATACATATTAAACTTTCTTAGTAATCTAAGAATTTACCTTTTAAATTTGCAAAGAGCCTAGGGTAATCCATCCTGATTTTATCCTCTAGCTCCCAAGTACAATCACTAGGATCTATACTCCATTGAATCTTTACAAGCTTCAATGTCTTGTTTCTTAATTTCTTTTCTTCCCTTGCCACAATTCCCACTGGCTCTTTCTCATACATTAGATCTGGATTAATCTGAACTTCAGTAGGCTTTTCTAAGATTTCCTCCTTGTCATGTACCCATCTCCTTAGTTGTGACACATGAAACACATTGTGCATTGCACTCATCTCCTCTGGAAGCTCCAGCTTATAGGCTAGTGAGCCTATCCTCTCCAAAATCTTGTATGGTCCAACATATCTGGGTCTGAGTTTCCCTTGCTTGCCAAATCTCAAGACTTTCTTCATTGGTGAAACCTTAATGAAGACATAATCACCTACTTTGAATTCCACTGACTTCCTTTTTGCATCAGCGTATTTCTTTTGCCTATCTTGAGCTGCTGCCATCCTCTTTCTCACCAGTCCTATTTTCTCTGTGATGTCCTTGACATATTCTGGCCCTAGGATAGCTTTCTCTCCTGCCTCAGGCCAACACATAGGTGATAGACATGGCTTTCCATATAGGGCTTCAAAGGGTGCCATTCCAATTGTGCTTTGGTGGCTATTATTGTATGTGAACTCAGCCAAATGGAGATGGTCCTCCCAATTTCCTCCAAAGTCTAACACACATGCTCTAAGTAAATCCTCTAAAATCTTGTTTACCACTTCTGTTTGCCCATCTGATTGGGGGTGATAAGCAGTGCTTAGGCACAATTCACTCCCCATAGCTTCTTGGAAGCTCTTCCAGAATCTTGAAGTGAAGATTGTATCCCTATCACTCACTATAGTTTTAGGAACACCATGCAACTTTACCACTTCTCTCATAAAAGTTTGGGCTAGCCTAGGTGCATTTCTGTCTGCTTTTACTGGTATGAAGTGGGCTACTTTAGTCAGCCTATCTACAATTACCCAAATACTTGTATTTCCCCTCTTGGATCTAGAAAGACCATCTATAAAATCCATAGATATGTTTTCCCACTTCCACTGTGGTATGCTAAGTGGCTGCAACAACCCTGAAGGTCTTTGGGTCTCAGCTTTTATTTGTTGACAAACCATGCACTTAGCAACATGTCTTGCTACATTAGACTTCATTCCCTTCCACCAATAGTCCCTTTTTAAGTTTTGGTACATCTTGGTGCTGCCTGGATGTATGGAATATTTGCTCCTATGGTACTCATTAAGGATTTCTTCTTTCAATTCTATGATGTTTGGGACACATATCCTACCCTTGTACCTTAGGTATCCTTTTCCATCAATGTGATAATCCTTCACTTCCTCCTTCTTTAATAGGAGAGACCTCTTTTCTGCTAAGTCTTGATCTTCTTCTTGCATCTTTGCCACCTTCAAGACCAAATTTGATTGTAAAGTAATTAAACTTAACCTTCCTTTACTCCTTTCTTCCTCAACTATCTCCATACTTATCCCACTGCTCTCATTTATTTCCAAATCAGTGAGCATGGTCAAGTCTCTAAACTCCTCCATCATCAACATGGCCACTTTTTCATGCTGCCTACTCAATGCATCTGCCACTTTATTAGCCTTGCCTGGTGTATAAAGTATATCTAAGTCATAAGCAGCAAGAAATTCAACCCATCTGTGTTGTCTCATATTCAAATCTTTTTGTGAAAAGAGATACTTTAAGGCCTTGTGATCAGTGTATAAAATGAACTTTGCACCTAATAAGTAATGCCTCCAGAGCTTCAAGGCATATACTACTGCTGCCAACTCAAGATCATGAGTTGCATATCTAGTTTCATGGGGTTTTAGTTGTCTAGATGCATAGGCTATGACCTGATCTTGCTGCATCAACACAGCCCCTAGCCCTGACCCACATGCATCTGTATATACAACTAATCCCTCATTGCCTTCTGGTACTCTCAACACTGGTGATTTTACCAAAGCCTCCTTGATCTGGGTGAAAGCTTGTTCACACTTATCAGTCCATATAAACTTTTGGTTCTTCCTAGTCAGGTTAGTGAGTGGCATTGCTATTTTAGAAAATCCTTGTATAAACCTCCTATAGTATCCTGCCATCCCCATGAATGACCTAACTTCACTAACATTGTCAGGCTTCTTCCATGCTTGGATTGCTACTATCTTATTGGGGTTTACAGAAATCCCTCTAGCAGAGACAACATGTCCAAGAAAATGTACTTCCTCTTGCCAGAACACACACTTAGAGAACTTTGCTTTCAAATCTTTTTCTCTTAATCTAGATAAGACCAAATGTAAGTGGTTCTCATGTTCCTCTATTGTTTTAGAATAGATTAGAATGTCATCTATAAAAATCAGAACAAACTTGTCTAAGTAATCTCTGAATATCCTATTCATTAGGTCTACAAAGTAAGAAGGGGCATTTGTTAGCCCAAATGGCATAACCAGAAACTTATACAAACCATATCTTGTGTTAAATGCTGTATATTTAACACTTGAATCCTCAACCTTCATCTGATGAAACCCAGATGCCAAGTCTAGCCTAGAAAACACTTTAGCTTCACTGAGTTGATCAAAGAGATCATCTATCCCGGGTAATGGGTATTTGTTTTTGATGGTTACTTTGTTTAATTCTCTATAATCTATACACATTCTTAAGGTACCATCATGCTTTTTAACAAATACTACAGGAGCACCCCAGCATGAATTACTTGGCCTTATAAACCCCTTGGCTTCTAATTCTTCCAGCTGGTTCTTTAGCTCCTTTAATTCACTTGGCCCCATCCTTGTAGGCTTTTTGATAATTGGGCTAGCCCCAGGCATAAGGTTAATTTGGAATTCAACAGGTCTATGGTGTGAGACACCTTTTACTTCCCCAAATACATCCAAGTATTCTTTAACTATGGGGATTTCATTAATAGCTATTTCCTTGGGATTATTTTCTAATTCAATTAAATGATTTAGCCTGTTTTCTTTGATAGGTTCACACAGAATTGTAACCCTTTGGCCTTTAGAATTTTGTAGTGAAATGGTGGATGCATCTAGGTCAATTATGGCTTTGAATTGTCTTAGCCAATCTGCCCCTAATATAACTCCTATATTTGGGAAATTTAGAACATATAAATTGGAAACAAATGTGTTTCCCCCTATGTTCAAATTCACATCCACACAAATCATATCTAATACACTAGAACTTCCTAAAGGGCTTTGTATTAACAGAGGTATTTCAGCCAAATTGCAGTTCATTTTCAACCTTTTAACTATTTCATGGGAAATGAGTGAGTGGGTTGCCCCGGTATCATATATTACAGCTAAAGGTATGGTACAAATAAATAGTGTACCTTCCACTTGACCATGGTTTTCAGCATTAGCCTCAATTATGGCCTTGCCCCTACCTTCCAGGTTTGCCACTTTCCCTTGTTGCTTGTATTCTGGGCAATTTCTTTTCATATGCCCTTCCTTCCCACATAGAAAGCATTTGAAAGCTCCCCCTTTAAGCTCTGGGCATCTTGGCTTAATATGGCCTTCTTTCCCACAATGGTTGCAAACTATTTTTCTTTTGGCTTCATTGGGTTTTGCATCTACTGCCTTCTTACCATCTGCCTCTCCTTTCTTCTTATCATAAGGATGGTACTTCCCTTTGTTCTTCTTGTTGCTATTGTTTTTGAAGCTCCTAAACTTATCTCTTTCCTTGTCATGCTGCTCAATCTTCAGAGCCAAATCTATCACTTGATCAAAAGTTCTGTAAGCATAAGGTAATATAGCCCTGCTAAGCCCTGGGTTCAATCCCTTGATGTATCTATCATTTTTGGATGCTTCATCAGCCACTAACATTGCCCCATAGGTTGACAATCCCTCAAACTTCTGGGTGTATTCTGTGACATTCATAGTCCCCTGTCTAAGTTTGATGAACTCCTCAAGTAAAGTGGTTTTTGCTGAGGCTGGAACAAACCTTGCCTCTAACATCTCCTTAAATTGATTCCAATTAATATCATTTTCATTCCGGCCAGCTATGATCACCTCCCACCAACTCAAAGCTGCACCTTTTAATTGCCTTGAGGCCACTTGCCTCTTCCTTTGGTCATCTAGTTGCATATCAGTGAAGATCCTCTCTAATGTCCTCAGCCATGCTTGAATCTCCATTACACTTTCAGTTCCTTCAAAGCTCTTGCCTCCCAAATTGGTATAAGTCTTCACTAACTTGGAGAGCTCCTCATATGGGTTCTCAGGTCTGTGCCCAATTCCATCTCTCAAAACTCTCACAAATTCCTGCATGTCAAGCATTTGTGGTGTGCTAGATCCTCCTTGATGATGAGACCCTCTTCCTACCATATTTCTAAAAGTATATGTATTTCATTATATTAGTTTATAATACTTCGCTTTAATTTTAAATTGGTTGTATCTTTCCTATTTAATCATTGTGTATGTCACATGCACACACATACATTCAGGGAATACTTAAAAACAGTCAAATATATCACAAACAAACCTAGTATAAACATAAGCATACAAATATTTTGCTATGTTAATTAAAACATAGCTCTGATACCAAATGCAATGACCCTAATTCTTAAGCAAATTAAAAGGTATTTTTTTTAGTTTTTTTTTTATCATACTTAGCTAAGACTACCTAGGGTCATCCTTCCCTATTCTCATATTATCCAGGATCTTTCACAATATAAAAATATTGTTTTAAATCTAAATCATTCCTAACATACATATATGAAGATATCTATGTTATATTCTACTAGAATCAGAGCATGATAATATGTAAGTAGAAATCCTTTTAAATCTATTAAAATGTGATAATTCCCTGATAAAAGATTAATTATTGTATCCTGATTTTTTACCATAGAATCCACTGGAAACATGTACTTTAGTCTGTTATTCTAATTAAGAAATGATCAAGTAATAATCAGGTGGAAGAAAGCTTTTAATATGGATGATTGTGTTAAAGTCTGTATAGTATCAAACTCAGGCTAAAAGAAAGTGGATCATAAGTGAACACAAGCAACATCTAGGCGTAATGGAAACGCGCCTAACTTACACATGAGAGGTCACGAGTTCGAGTGCTATGCTGGTCGGTTCAAACCCAATTTTTGTTTTTCTTTTTATTTTTCTCCTGTATGGTTTAAAATCTGATATCTACCTATATCTACACATATATACTTAATTTTTGCCTATAATCTAACATACAAAACAATATTTCTTGCTTTATTATTTTTAAAACCCATTCCTACAAATGTTCTAGGAATTTATATTTATATTTTTGCCCAAATATCAACATGTACACAGATATACATGTACATGTCAATGTCTTTGCTCATTTTCCAGAAAACTGGGTTCAAATGGTTCCTTGCTTCATTGATTTGAAGTGAACATTTGGCCTGACCTATGGTCTAACCATGTGGTTAATCTGACCATTCTTTTATTTGCATTTTACAAACCAGAATCTACCCAAAACATTGATACTCCTTCTTTTCAAAAGCATGTTTATATATGTATGAATCAGACACCTTGTGATCAGATTTATATCATCCTTCCTAACCATAATTCTCTTTTAAAAATGCATATTCAGGGTATATACACTTTTACTTGCATTTGGACATATATCAATATCATGACTTGAAAATATAACAGTTATAATTCTTTCTGGATTTTCCCAATATAATTTCCTATATATCTATCTTTTGAAAGGACTTAGGATGAACTATAATCATCATAAAATGATTATGCTTATAAAATCCAGGTTTTTCCTCTAAATCAAAAACAACTTTAGCAAATAGATTTTCAAATCAGTTTAACATCAATATCCTTAATACATACCAAACCAGAAATAACCAGAAACAACATAACACGTATTTCTTACAAGTTCTTCCTACTTAATACATTTAGATAGCCATATCAATCAGAAAATACATGCATGAATTAACACATTCTAGCTCTTATTTCTAATTATCTTAGCATTCTCTATTCCATATCTTTTTAATCTTGCTTACTTAGCTCCATCACAACCTGCAAAAGCATTAGTGGCTGCCCCATTATGAATGAGACACCCCCATGTGCCATGAGCAATAAGGGTCAGATCTATGATCTGGTGTGAGCATTTCTAACATATCCATGATATTAAGCTAAGGATACAGCATAAATGTACCTTGCATAACTTGACAGGTATTATCATGAATGATTAATGTATAAATTGATCAGGTATTCCCATATACATACATAAGAGCAAACATATGTATTAAAACAATTTTTATCTGGAACTACTAAGGTTCCTTTTACCAACCCTAATCCCGGAAAGACCCAAGTTTCCTATATCATCATTTAAGGTTGCCTTTTCTTCTTATAAATTCCTGGCCTCGTCTGCTATAAGGAATCAAAGGGACACATTGCCATGAACTAATTAACATCATGGCACAAAGATCTCAGGACTTAAACAAGCCATGTGTCAACTTGTCTACTTCAAATAGGACAAGCATTCCAGCAGCCTTCTTGGCACAAAATCCTTAGTTATATTACTAAGTGTATTCATGTTCATTTTATCAATGATAGCTAGGTGTACAGACCACTTATATACATGAAACATACTAGTTACCTTGCAGACATAATATTGCAAGCAAGTTAAAGGTTACTTTCTAGAGGTATAACACCCAGTCATTCCATCTCACATTATTTAGCATATAAACACCCTATTCAAACATATACCAGAATGTTTGCAACTGAGAATAAATGCATGGCTCTATTGGGTTTATTTTGATTTTGCAAGCAACTATGTTTAGCCAGATTTTTAATCTTGTTTAAACATAATTTTTAGGCTTGTAAATTTTCTATTTGGTTTAGGGCTCAGCACTTATAGAGAAAGACTCCATTGCACCCTTAACCAATTATTTCAAGCCTCAGCACTATACCATTGTATATGCAGCTCATAGTTTTTTTTTTCTTCATTCTTTGTCTTAAGCCATGATTCAGACTAGTTACAAATATTTTCTTACATGTTCTTTAAGGTTTTGGTATAACATGCAGGGATGAAAATAGAACAACAAAGTTATACATCCATCATAACAGATCATATCTCATCAAGCATTCATGAAACCATCAGTAGTCAACATGGTTTGTAAATCAAAACATACAAAATATAGCATATAAAAGCTTGGCTGCCTAATCTCAGGTCTTAATGCCATGTATATGAGTGAGGATACTCACCTAAATGCTTACACAAGCTTAATCCAGAAAACCCCTCAAATCTTTAGCCTTTTCTTCCTCTTCTTCCTTAGGTTAATTAATTCAGTGAGAGAGTAGTTTTCTGGTTAGGCTCTTGATTTATATAAGGGTTCTACCTAGGGTTTTGGGTGATGCAAAATCCCTATTTTAGCCCAAACCAAAATCATGCATTTGGCATTGCATATTCTCTCCCTCCTAACCCTTAATGTCCCGGCCAATATTTTAAAACAAGGCTAAGTTGTGCCCATTTTCTTTTCTTTTCTTTTCAGAAAGTGGTTACTTTAAGTATTTTTATTATACTTACCTCAAGCATGATAATGGTGTGACTTTCTATTTTCTGCCTTTATACATTTGCTTTCTTGCACTTTGGTTCTTACTATTTTAGTGCTTCTTTTACTTATTTTTCCTTTATTAATTTTCTGCTCAAATAATATCTATATATATACATTTATACAACTATGGGTGTTAGTTTAACTTTAACCTTCTTTTATTTGCAGAAAACATGTGCATTCTTATATGCATTTCTACACTCCTATTATTCAAATAAAATTTCACTTATTCATTATAAATCAATGTTCTCTTCTGTCTTAATTTCCAGACAAGTCATACATATGCATATATATATAGATATATATATATATATATATATATATCCCTCAGGAATTTTAATATTCATGTCTAGGCCTATATTTCCTTTATTTAAAACATTTTATCTAAATGTTTTCCTTCTTTGTTTTATTATTCAGGAATTCTGGATTTTCTCTTAGTGCCATAACTAGTGTGCACGTGCACACATGCACACAACCTTGCACCACTGAAAATCCCACCTATATAATAATTCTGATTTTTCCCCCAGAATTTTAATCATTTATTTAAAAGGATTTTCCTCAAAATCTTGGGGTATTACATCTACCGGTCTTGGCTTTCAACACTATACTCTGATTAACGCAGTAAAGGATAGTATTATACTTAGCTAGCCAATCCATTCCAAGCAAAACATCAAAACCTTTAAAATCAAGCACAAACATGTTCCATGGGAAATGATGGGTAAGGTAGGAAATTTGTACATTCTTACAAATTAAACATAGACTGGTCGTACCACCAATGGGATTTGACACATAGATAGGGCTTTCTACAAATTTCAGGGTAAATTCTAATCTATCTACCAATTCTTTAGAGATGAAACTATGAGAAGCTCTGGTATCAAATAAAGCTATAACAAAATTGCTATTAATAAGTAAAGTACCTTTCAAGACTCCCTTCCCTTTAACATCTTCAGAGGTTGGGGGCTCGTCCTTAATAGCATAGACCTTAATCTGCCGACCCTTCTTCAATAGTGGGCAGTCCTTAACCATGTGTCCATGTTGATGGCAATTATAGCAAAGCGTCTTCTGGACCATTAGAGAGATAGCCTTCGCATGTTGACAATGTGTTGAAATATGCCCTTTTATTGCAATTGAAACAAACAACATCTTTATATTTATTTCCCTGATCTCCTCCAACTGGTTTTCCCTTACCCTGCTTCCTTTTCCAGTTTGGGTTAAACTTCCTGTTATTTGGATTAACGGTACCACCACTAGATGCTACTGCCGATGGCTTCTTTTTCAAAAGCACTACATATCTCAGGGCCATGTCTGCTAGATCCACAAATGATTCTTAATATGAGCGGTCATCTTTTCATGGAACTATTCCCTCATACCCAATACGAACATCTCATTCTTCTTTAGCGGGGTATCAATAAGTCCAGGACCGAAACGAGATAACTCATTAAACTTCATCTCATATTCAACCACCGACATGTCCCCCTGCTTGAGATCTAAGAAACTTCTATATAATCGAGTTTTTCCAGCAGCTAGCATGAATTGGACTTCGAATACTTCTTTGAATCTATCCCATGAAAACTCATCTTTTAGAACATTTGCGGTGACAGAATTCCACCATGCAGCTGCACCCTCTTGCAATTGCCATGATGCCAAGAACCGTATTTGATCATCAGAAATGTCCAAGCCTTTGAAAATCTTCTCACATGATCGTAGCCAAGCTTGTACTTCAATGATAGACTCGGTACCCTTGAATAGATTTCCTCCTAGATTTGTGAAGTCCTTGCACAGAGTTGCGAAGTTTACTCGAGGTTGTACTGGAGCTACGACCTCAACAGCTATTCCACCCCTTCCAACATTCGGGGTTCTTCCATTTGTGGTTGTTGTGCTACTGTTTCCCCTTCCTCGTCCCCTTCTCGAACTCATTATTACTACCTGAATAAAGTAAGATATCTTTATAATACTTAGACGAGATAAATCTTTAAGGAAGGGTACTAATCAAACCTATCAAAGCTGATCTAACTAACAGTAATATATATGTATACGAATAAAATTTACAAATACGTGCTCTCGAAGTCGACCCCAACCCAAAGCCTAAGTGTTCACTCAACCTAAGCTCTGATACCAGATGTAAAGATCCGACTTTCATACTTCGAAAGATGAACCGTTGAGGTAAAGAAAAGAGAGATAAGAAGAAACTTCACAATCATAGAATCTCACAACGGAATGAAACAACATATATTAATCCACATAAGATTTTATATAGATACTGCCATACTAGTACATCAGAGTCATAATAGTACAAGATTCCAAACTGGGACAGTTATAGCTACCTGTCCTTACATCACTAATACAAAATACATACATATATACGTAGTGGAATAAGATAGTAGCTAGCTAACGTTGAAGCCAGCTGCTCCAAGCTCCTCCAAAATGCATCCGTGAGAAACCTGGATCACTCGGCTACTCATACAAATTTGAGTACCCAAGAGTTTTAGAGAAGAAAATAAAACTCTGGGTCGGACATGGGTCTGGTGTGAGTAAAGCATAAGTTTTTAACTTTATAAACAAAAACAAAAACCTTCCAAACAAGAGTATCTCGTAAGCCCACGCCGCACATAAACACGGTCGGGATTTTGCCTTACGGTAACCAAAACAATTCTATATAAAATCATTTGATATTATCATAATGTCTAAGTTTTAAATAAATATTTAATATAGCTAAAATGCTTGCATCTCACATTTCAGTAGTTGGGCACAACTAAATCCGTAAAGGCACGTATTGGAAAATGGATTCCAACAATGAAAAGGCACCGGGGTACCACCTACCACAGTGCATCTCTAGATAAAATACACCGAGAGCCTCACATGGACTCCCTGCGAGTCTAGACCGACCCTACCCCTTGCTGGATAGCGCCAAGTATGTCATCACCTTGGTTCTAATCAACAACCTAAATGGGCCCCGAGCATACATAATCTACAATATTGATCTAAATTGGGTGATGACCATACCCTAATGGTAGCGAATCACATAGCCTTGAAGCATATCCCCTGATTTTAGTCATTTCTGGTTGATTAGGCTTGAGGTTACAATTACCTTTTCTTTGAGCAGACCATCTTGGAATGCTAACACTGCGCTCCAAACAACCAATGCAATGCTAGCATTCATCCATACAAGTTGTTCCGGGATCGAACAAACATTCAACATCTATTATCTTGGAATCACCCTCAGGAAGAATAGTACATCCCCATAGCATACTTCCTAATAATCCATCACGAGCGTTATTAGTTTGGAGTGGTTCAGATAAATTATATTGATCTGAAACCGGGGTCTCCAAACTAAGCGATAATTTCCAGCTAACTCAACTCCGGTTCTTTTGGAAGTATGTAACTAGTATTCGAGTCCTCAACGAGGAACTCTAATATACACAACATACTTCCTGAGTTAAAACAGGTCAAGTTATAAATAACGGACAATCCGCTACTTAGGGTAATTATACAGAGTTTACATATGGATAAGCATATACTTAATTTAAACATGACATGGTAACTTTGATTTCATATTTTTTGGAGGTTACTTAAGGGTAATCGACAAAGAAATCCCTTGATTTAAAACATTTTGGAAAAAGAAAACATTTTTAAACAAAACCAATATTTTAGAAACAAAGCAATTTAAAACCCCTATTTATTAATTAAATAATAAATCAAACCTTTATTAAATAATAATTAAGTCTTAATTAAAATCTTAATTAAATTTAATTAATCAGTAATTAATTAATAATTAATTAAATCCCTTTTATAAATAATTAATTATTAATTAAATAATAATTAACTTTAATTAATTAACTAATTAAAGTTAACTTAGTTGATTAATACTTAAGTATTAATTACCTTTATTAACCAATGATTAAGTACTAATTACTTAATTAATTATTTCATTATTTATTAAATAATTAAATAATAATTACCTTTTTAATTACTTAATATAAGTTTTAAAACATTTTTCAAAAAGATTTCTAAGTGAAAACAATTTTAGATTTCGAAAAGAGTTCGTTTTCGCGAACGCACTTATAGCGACTATCGCTATATGACCCGAAATTTCCAACTTGAAATTTGTTCTCTAAGTCTTCTTAAAATAATAAATCTTGGAATAAAAAAAACTTTACTAAAACATAAAAGCATATTTTGGAAGACTAACAACTATTTAAAACTTGAAAACCTTTTTGCAAATTTTAAAACCAAAGATTTTGAATTTTATACAAGGGATAACATGTCGCTTTAACTAGTAAGGTGCTAACTTCCTTAGCATAGCATCATGGATTCATGTTCACAACATACATGATTACATAACCATAACATCACAACTTGTAAACATTTCCATAACCAACATATACAAGCTAGATTATAATTGGCAAACTAACTTGACTATTTAACTATCATATTCCAATTATATATCCACATAACCAAGCACATATGATTACATCCAAGTATCATTATAATACATGCATAATACATACATATAGTCCAACATTATTTTACCCAAACACAACATCATTTATACAACAAGCTAGGCAAATATATATATATATATATATATATATATATATATATATAGAAAAACTTAGTTAAAGAGTGAAACTTTACTCACCGAACATAGGCAAATCAAACTAACTTCTACTAAAACCCGAATATGAGCTAGGCCTCTGCTTCTAGCTAGGAAAAGAGGAGTTTCTATGGCTTTTAATGAACAAAGTGGCTTGGCCTAGGCCCCTTTGGGTTCGACCATGTCATGTAGAGGGTGGTGTGGCTTTGCTTTTGGAAGGAGAAGTGTATAAGAAGGAAGTAAAGTGACTAAACAAGGTTTTAGAGTTTTTAAAAGTAAAAGAAACTAAGATTCTAAACTTTAGAAATCCCTTTGGAAGCCATGAAAGCTTCTTGAAAACTTAAGCAAGATGGAAGTAAAGCTTTGAAAGAGTTAGAAATGAGAATAGAAAATGAGGAAAAAGGGTAGGAAAGGGGTTTATATACTAGTGTAAAAGTTAAATTATAAAAATAGCCTAAGAGTACATACCCTCCACTAGATTTTTACCACATCATCCTTTAAATTTATTTAAGTTAATATGTATATATATATATATAATTATTATGTTTAGCCACATCACTTTCTATATATATATATACTCTTTCTATATATATATAATTATTATGTATAGTCACATCACTTTCAGATATATATATATATATAATTATTATGTATAGTCACATCACTTTCTTATATATATAATTATAATTATTATGTATAGTCACATCACTTCTTATAGATAATTATAATTATTATGTGTAGTAACATCACTTTCTTATATATATAATTATAATTATTATATATAGTCACATTACTTTCTTATATATATATAATTATAATTATTATGTATAGTCGCATCACTTACTAATCCAATTAATATAAGATAATAAATTCGAAGTATATTATTATCTAGTTAATTAACTATTATATATATGTACATATAGTGCACAAAGACGAACAACGTTCCCGAAAACTTTTCGGTGTCGAAAGGTCGAAATTTCGGAAAACGTTCTTCGGTCACATCTTCTATTTTTCTACGAACTATTTTGTTTTAAACTAATTATTTTTGTAACCAAAATTTAAAAACTATTTCAACATCATTAGTTATTATTGAAAAGATTTTTAATTTGAGTTATAAAATTCATCAATTAATTATTAAAAATATATATAAATGTCTATAATTAAAGTAATTAAATCCCGGGTCGTTACAATATATAATGCTATTTTATAGCAGCATTTTTTGAATTGTAATAGCAATTTCTAAATTATACAAGGTTTCAAAAATTCTAGTAGCAGCTTATAAACAAGTATATTGTATCTCACACGATTATTTTATAAATAGCATTAGTATCAGTATTGTATTTAGCGGATTTAAAACAAAAGGATACAATTATATTTCAATTTTATAGCGTAATAATTGACTTTACCTTGTGATATCATTTTTTGGTTAAATGAATACGACTCAATAGTATTTTGTACTTGCTATATTTATTTTTACATCATTTTTCATATAGTGATACTGTACAATATCATTTTTTACTAGTTGGTATTTTTCAGTAATTGATGATTAACGAGCAATATGGTTGAGGAACGATGTTTTATGCTTTGGAAGTTGTAGGCTGCACGGCAGGCGACGAGCATATGCATAATTTTGTTTTTAAGGATTAGGTTTTAAAGAAATAGGGAATAAGAAGGTGGCGGCTGTGGAAGGTGACGGCTATGAGCTATGGCGGAGCGGAGGTGTAAGGCAACGTGGAGAGTGAGGCGTCATGGGATGCGGTGGCGTGGGGTTCAGCGACGTGAGGTGTAGTAGCATGGGAAAGCGTGATTTCTCCTGCGTATAAATGTGTCGTTGTTCCTTAATTTTGAAGCTGCATCCTAGGAGCCAATTTTTTTATAAGTATGTCATTTGAACAAAATTACCCGAAGATAATTAATATAGAATATTATTAGTGTGTTCGAGATAAATAATATAACAGTTTTGAGATATAAGATTATTATTTATGAGATGAATAATAATATATTATAGTAGTATTTTCAAGATAAATAATAATACTTTTTTGAGATATTTGAATAAGGTTATTGTTTTATAAGATAAATGATAAAATTATTATAATATCATGATTTTCAAAGTAGATTATTATTATTTTCTAGATGACTTGGTTTAAGGGTTTTTTATTTTTAGAATAAGAGTGGTAATTTATTGAAGCAGAGCAATAATGTTGATGTTTTGAATGTTTGAATTCACAACCTCTAGAACCTCAGTTTAAAGGGACATACCACTTATCATTTAAACTAGTGGTCCTTGGCAATATGATTTAAGATATTTAAAAATTATTATTATCGAGACAAATAATAATATAGTTTTGAGTTATTTAAAATGATGATCATTATTTTATTAAGAGAGATAAGAATATGATTTGGGGTATTTAAAGATAAACATTATTATATTGGAGAAAAATAGTATTTGTTTTAATACATTTTGACTAGTTAACCACCTTTAATTTTCATTAGATGAATGCTAAGCGCATTCTTCTTCTTCGGGGAGAGAAATGATTAGTGGAAATTGGAGGTCTACCAATCATTAGTCACATGTTATCCATAGTTGTCTACAGCTTTTCATCAATAATGTGGCAAGTATAAAAACGTCGTGCTTGTTAAATCAACCGCAAATTAATTATCAACTAAGTAAACATCATATAATTTCATGTATTATATGAATATAACATTCTAGATCAAATATGCTCATCATCGATGATTAAGCTTGCTTTACCGTTAATATCCAATCGCCGCCAAAATTTTCCAAGCACTACCGTACAACTTGCCTCAACCCATAATAGTCTTTTCTCTTCTAAATTTAGAAGTATCAAATAAGAGAAACTAAAGAAGAGTTATAGAGTGATATATGCCTCCAAATATTGGCTATAATATTCGAATTTCAATTTCTCATCGCACCAAAATTTGAACTTCAGTATCATTATCTAAGCATGATTGACACAAACTCATCATGGTCAAAGCAAAAAGCCATTTTGAACTATATTCTCACATAATTGATCCAACCACTCCATTGTGCCAAGGAGACTCACGTATAAATTGAGTACCCATACTGTTAAATTTTGATGATACAAAATCATATTTAAAAGGAAATAAATATGTGAAAGTAAGAAAGAGTAAAATTTATTTTTCCTTAGATATATTTGGTTATGTTTATTACACTTTTTAGTTGGTTGATCGATTTATTTTTTGCCGTATAATATTAACTTTGGCATTAAGTAATTGGTTGTTATACATAGAGCCTATAAAAGAGAGTGGAAAACTCTGAAAAGTATTTTGTGTTTCTTACTTCTTCCATCTTTGTTTTTTCTTCTCCAAACAATAAGAAGTCATTGTTATATAAATCAAGACCCAGTTGGGTTATTGATTTTATTTTTGTTTTGTTTATTTTTACTTGGTGGAATAATGTTAAAGAGTTGTTTTTTGATTATCGATATAAATGGTTGTTGGGTGAAATTTTGTGCGTTGTTCTCTTGATTTCTTAGTATTTTAGAACTATCTTCACCGTTGTTTGTTTTCAAATATTCTTATTTTTACCAAACATTGCTTCTTCTTCTTCTTAATTTTTTTTGACTTAGATGATATAAGATTTTGAGATAGGCTTCTACAACAATTCTATGTTTTGTCAGATTTTGAGCTGTAAAAATCCAGGCACATACCCAGGGCCGGCTCGGGGAGCAGGCCGAGCAGGCAGCCACCTGTGGCAACCCCCTCGACGGGAGCAACAATACGGATAAATTTATACTAATTATGAATAATAGATTAAAGACCTATGTGTTGTGAATATTATTTAACAAAGATTCATTAGCTAAAGTGGTTGTGTATTTGCTTGACCTCAGTGAGATTGAGGCTTCAATTCTCATAGGAACCATTTTCTGCCCCTTATGCCTAGGGCAACCCAACTGTCGGAGCTGCACATACCCCTAATTATTTGCTTAAGCACCATTCTTGAATCATTTATTCCCTTTGCTTGCAGTTTACTTTTTAACGTCCAGTATTGAGTAATTACCATCAACGTTGTCTTTCATATATCCTTTCAATACATCAACTTGGATTACGAAGTCGCATAGAAGGAACGTTTCTTGTTAAGACAATCAGTGTGCCTCATCTTTCTTGAAGTTACCATATAATTTCTTTAAAGAACATTTGACGATGAATACTTCGCATCCCTAGACTAAACGAACATCCAAATTAAGTTATCTTACACTTCGAGCTTTCGATCATATACGACTAAATCAGTTTGCATATCTCAAAGCAGAAGTTATACTTATCTTAAGGTCTCATGTTCGACCATATAAAGATTACGTTCACCTAAGTTTAACACGCGTAAAAATTACGTGGATATGATATGTAAACGTTTGTACTTGGCTCTAAGCCAATGTTCATGAATAACTGTACGCAAATAATCAGCAATTTGACCATTTGGACGTTTTGCTTGTAATTTCCAATTCAAGTTTTGAGGAATTAGGTTGGAAATATTAATATAAATGTTTAATACACAAAACAAATTCATATTTTTAACTTGAGTTTTATGTTTTAGAAATTTTGAATATAAAGGAGAATTTTTTTTTTTTTTTTTTTTTTTTTTGGTGTTTTGAACAAATATAAGCACGAGCAAGATGTCATGAAATTGGACTATGACATAATCTAGTCTAGTTTAAAATAATACATAATACACATATAAGATCGTTCTTCTAAGCAAAATAAATGCTTTACCAAGCTTGTAATCGGACAGGGAATTGCACATAAAGTGAACTAAACGGTGGAATCATATCTGCCTATTCTAATTCAATTTGAAATCGAACTTATAAAAAACCAAATCAAAAGGCCTATTACAACATATACAAACGTTGCACACACAAGACACACACGAAAGGTCCAAAAATGGTGATGGCATGAACGTACAAAAAACGAGATTGACGGTTGAACTAATTGAGAGAAAATATGAAAGAATCTTCCTAAAGGAAATCAGTTTTAGAATAAACGGAGATGTAATTTGTACCTCAACTACCAAACATTTTCAGTTCAAACTGAAAGTGAGTTAAATGTCAAATTTGGTACTGTACAAAAAAATGCAATAGCTTTTCTTGATGATTGATTACAAGAAAGAGACAATCCAAAACAGGGGATATAGACCTCTGTAGTCACAGTATTTCATTACATATTAACATAGTTTGTGAAGGAGAAACGCAATCAAATAAATATCTCGTTAGAGAGGAAAGAAAAAGGAAAAAGAAACAAAACTGAAATGTGTGGTTAAGTTCTTTATATTTTTGGTCGAATCTTCTCTTATAGTAACGTGCAAGTTCAATGAATCATGATCAAATATAGTGCTAATAAAGCTTCCTGGCCTAGTCCTCTATGAAAATGAAGTATAAACGAATCAAGGTAAATATATTAGACTATCATAATTAAACCACCTCATTTCTTTCGTGAACTCTACAACTTTTTGTATATAAGCTATGGATTGTTGATTTTTCAATTAGTTGGAAGTCAGATATTCTTGGACATCTTGAGTTCTTAACTATAAAGTAATGTAATGATTTGCCTTTTATTACTTGTATTAAATATTTATCTCAAATATTCATGTCCTAATCATGTCAAGTGCATAATCATTCAATAAATTGCTCAAAATAGTGTTGAATTATCTATCATCTATTCAAGGACCAAAAAATATCATGAAAAGCTACTTGGAAAAATAAGGCACACGTTCATACTAAATATTATTTTCTAGGGGTGGACCTGTCGGTTTGGTGCAGTTGGGAGACCAAACCGTTTCCGCACCGCATCAAACAATTAATCAAAAATACTAACTATTATACTAATCTTTTAAACGATTCGGTTTTGGTTTGGTTTAATGTAATACGGTCCGGTTTTGATCCGATCCGGTTTGAATTGGTATTAAATACGAAATAAGATAATTACTTCCATCAATAATCAATTTATGAAGACAACTGTGTGAAACTTTTATATTTAAAGATTAAAACACAATGTTATACTGAAATGAAAGATGGGTTCTTAATTGTATGAATATTCCAATATAACATTTAGTTACAAGTGAATTTTTTTTAGTATTTTAACCAACATCAACGTTAGCCAATGCATAACCATTAAGTAAAATGATTGGAATAAGATTATAATTAGCATTTATCCAACAAAATGAGATGAAAAATATTATATTAAAACTATAACTTCTTCCTTTATGACAATGATTAATACAACAACAACATGCGTTAAAAATATAATATACATCGTTAGAATCTAAAATAAGATAGGAGTTGCTTATATTTTTATCATAAAATTACTAGTATAAATTTTAAATTCAGACTGTTTTAATATGGTCCGTTCAATCGTCCAAACGACAACCGAACCGTATCGATACGGATCAGTCCAATTTGAGATATTTGCTTTGGTTAGAAAATTCGATGAGGGTTTTTACACCGTTTTCGCGATTTAAATACGGACGATTTCCATATAACTTTGCGGTTTATGCCCACCTCTATTATCTTCAAAGTAAAATTCCACTTTTTTTAATCTAGGATATCGCGTTATGAATCCACTTTAGTGCAACATAATTTCCCTCCCATGTCTCAATTTTCCTGTGATTTTCACCACATATTTGAGTTAAATAATAGTGTGTAGTGAAGAATTATTTAAATCGGGAATTGAAGCTGTAGCAAAAATGAGATGAAGTCGATCTTTGCATATATGTATGTATGTGTACATAGCAGAGCGTTCAATGACATTCAAGTAGTGTAACATCTTATTAGTCCTCTCTGATTTCAACAATAAGTTCCGATTTAAGTAATAGTTACAGTGGAAAGAAAGAGAAACAACTATTATTTAAATCGGAACTTGAGGTGGAAATCAGTTGCCAATTTATGATGGAGCAAAAATGAGACATAATTGATCCTTGCCATGTGTGTGCATGGTTTCCGCTGCACCTCATTTACATTTCTTCCTATCTTTCAATCTACGCATTCGAAATCGAACGAAAATTTACAGGTATATTATGTCATAATTCGAGCTCATCTTCACCAAATTTGGTAGAACGATCCTATCATGTTTGGAATAAACTGTTAAAATAAGAGATTTAGCTATTGATATTCCATTTAACATTCTAAACATGTTGTTTTATTTTAATTTGGAGTGTTATAGCATCGAAAAGCAATGAGGTGTAAACTGTGGTGGGACAAAAAGGTGTGGTGGATGATTACTATATATGTTTTATTTCATAAGATATTTGCCATGCTTATGAAAAATCGTCAAGAAGAACTCATACTAATTGGATTTATATATTGAACTTAGATTATGCTTTCAAGTTTTGCACAATCTCTATCAAATGAATAGATGAAGACGTGTCAGTCATCATGTCACAATTATTAGAGCAGAATACAGCAATGGAATAAGATAATCCTTGTACTCCATGGTTTGTGGCAAGTAATATAACAATATGATAATAAGAAAACAGTAAGCGCGAACTAAAACATTAAAACTGCTCCATGTCAAGTCTTTGTTTGAAGTCTGAACTCTATTACTCTGTGTATATGCATCAGCTCACGTTTGTATATAAGTTGACTTGACTAGCTCAATTACCACATTCAGATAGGGCTTCACAAAGTATGGGTTGGGTCGGGTCAGACCAAATATTTCATCCGACCCGCATAGGTATGGGTTTAAGGTAGCTCAACCCGTATCCGACCCTATATGAGGTTGGATATGGGTTGGGTCAAAGTATGGGTTGGGTCGGGTTTAGTAGGGTTGGGTTGGGTTGCATGAATCTAATAAAAAATGAGAATATAAGGGAATATTTTCAAAAAATAACATTAAAATGTTCAACATAATATATTAGATTTTAGCTAGCATAACGCACTTAAACTAACTAATTCATTATAACATATATTTTATTAAAATTTCATTGTAAAACACATCATATGAAATTAGTTCACTACATAGTAGAACAGGTGTTTCATTTTAAAATACATTAAAACGCCCTTTGGAATATCTTTGCCAAATTCTATTTTGTTTGGGTTGACATAAAATATGCTTTTTCGTATATTTACTGTAGAATACATAAACATTATTCTAGGATTAGACTATTCTAATTTTAAGTGTATTGATATTAAATTAGGTTTTTAATATAGGGTTGGGTTGGGTTAAAGTAGGGTTGGGTTGAACAAAATAACACACCCGACCCATATATAGTATGGGTTACAAATTGTAACCCATATCCGACCCGAACTAGGATGGATTGGGTTGGGTTTATGTGGGTTGGGTCGGGTTGGTGGGTTGGGTCGGGTTGGTTATGGGTTGTGTGCAGCCCTACATTCAGACGTTGTATTATTTTCCATTCAATTCCATGCTACATTTCTCCATGTACAGTTAAAGTTTAGAGGTTTCACTATAATTTTATCATTAACTATTAGTTAATTTTTATTGATTTCTCTTGTTATTTAATATTAACGAAATCAAAATTTTAAATTCCAATCCAAATTATTCTATTTACGTTAATTTTCAAATATTCTAGAAAAACAGACCTCCGTCAATGTTTTATTTAATCGCTCATGATCTTCTAATTCATTTGTCAATTGGATGTTTTATCATCATCAATATTCTTATTTTATGTTAATCATATTATTAATTATTTGAAATAATCAAAAGGGAAATTTTATTTTAACACAAAATTTGACACGAGACCTTAACCATTAAATCCTTGATTTCCACTTTCCATGTGAATACACCATAATACAATGGTCAACAATTATCATGTTAAGTTTTGTGTCTTAATAGTTAAAATAAAAACTTGTCAAATTCTATTCAAACATCAAAAAATACTATATTCGTATCAAAAATCTTAAAAAGTCATTATACATCAATTTTTGTTTTAGCCGCACCATAAAAATTACCATGCTATCCATACCTTTCAATAAAATTACATTCCTTATCTTTTTCTTCAATTTTTCTATTTTAAAACAAAGTTCTCAAATAAGAATCCAACATAACAAAATCAACTCTATATGTTTAGGTAAATTTTCATGCCTTTTAATTTGTTTCAATCCTTAGTTAGAAAACTATCAATGTCTCTTTCAAAAACCATTGTCTCAATTTTGTTGTTTTGAAAGTAAAAACAATAAAGAAAAAGAAAAGACAATAAAATTATTACCTCTTTTATTATATTATATTTCAAACTTGTAGTGGAATTCATAATTAGACGTATTAATGTTTATTTTTGTTTTTATACTAGTATGTAGCCCGTGCCGATGGCACGGGTTTAGGTTTTGCTTGACATAACCTACCGTAGGTTATGTGTTGAATATGTGTAATTTAATTGGTGGTAAAGTTGTTAACAACATGATCAGTAAGAATTTTTTTTTGTAATCTTAAAACGCATACAACATGCACCTTTTTTTTTCATTTTGTACAATATGAAAACCAATAGAGTATAGCAGTAGAATGAATCCACTTGTATTAGAATCTGTATAATAAAAGTGTAGGGACAATAAAAATTTAACATCAGAAAACTGCCTTTTCTTCTACAACGAAAAATTTAACAAAAAATTAAGAAAAAGCATAGAGGTTTCATGCTATCTCAATTGTGTGATGACAATAATGAAAATGTAGACTTGCAGTTAATTAGAGTGAAAAAAAAGAAGGATGTTGATGAGTTTGTCCACAGCAATAGCATTATTTTTGTTCCTGATCTTCTGTAGTGGAAATAAAAACCTGAAAAAATAGATGTTTGTATTATTTTGTAGAAAAATACATGATGGTTTATTAAAAGTGAACTTTTGAGTAAACAACAGTGTACGTTTTTTATCTGACCTTTCATGGAGAATCACAATAAAACCTCTGGGTAAACGATATTTGCAGTGGTTGTTGCTTCAGGTGACGGTAGTAAGATTGAAATTCTACTAAACGTAGTACATCTAGATAAGGCAACATACAATTGTCCATGACTAAATAATTCGGTGCGTAAATCAATACCGACGTACTTCATGGATTGACCATGTGCTTTATTGGTAGTCAGTGCATAAGCAAGCTTAATAGAAAACTGACGCCTTGACATGTTTATAGTTAATTCAGAAGATGATGGTTGAAGAGATATTCTGGGTATGAAAACAAAATGACCAACTTTATCCCCAGTAAGTATTTGAGCTTCAATAATCCGTGTTGCACATCGGACTACTATTAGTCGTGTTCCATTGCAGAGTCCTTCTTTTGGAGCTAGGTTTCTAAGTAGCATAATTGGGCATCCAACTTTAAGTTCAAGTTTGAATGGTGGTAATCCAGTGCATTCTAATGAATTTAGGAACTCGCTTGGATAACGATCATTTTCCTCATTTTCCGCTAATTTATCAGCAGCAAGGAAAACGTAAACATCACCCGGGCATTTTTGTAGACATGCATAATTTATTGCGCTCACATCTTCATTACGTGCAGAGAGAATAGTTCTCTCCTTTAAAAAAGTTGGAGATCCTTGTTCGACAGTAAGTTGTGGGTAAATGGTGTCAATTAATTTAGCAAGGGTATTGCATTTGTGTATCATTGATAGATCAATGATTTGTTCAGGCGTTGATCCAATCTATATAAGAATAAAATTGTAAAAAATAGATTATATTAAACATTCAAACATTGACATATTTAGGTTAATATGAGGGTAATAGTAGGTCATGATAAAAGTTGTACCTTGTTTAAATATTCAGCAAAAACGACAATCTATACATTATCAAATTTTAATCACTTAACAATATGATCTAATATTAAACTTTTTTTACAAATTCAAATGCCCTTAAAAGTAGGATCTAATAATTAAACATGCTTTACAAATTCAAAATGCTTCTAAAAATAGAATCTAAAATTAAACTTTCTTTGGAAATTAAAAATATTTCTTTACAAATATACAATTCTTAATATCACTTGAAAATAAAAAATCATTTTTTTGACTGATTTAAACATATACAACTTATAAGAAAAGCAATTCACGCGA
The DNA here is from genome assembly GCA_030737815.1 of Allium fistulosum. Lineage (NCBI taxonomy): Eukaryota > Viridiplantae > Streptophyta > Magnoliopsida > Asparagales > Amaryllidaceae > Allium > Allium fistulosum. Next base: position 360,693,710 of record CM060904.1, read on the forward strand.
GAAGCGTGTGCCGTAAAACTTGTTATTAATATAGGGATTAGAAAGGGTTCGATCCTTGGTCTACCTCAAACATAAATATACACGTAACATCCCTATACGTACCTTTTTTCTTCAAGAAATACAAAGAACCAACTATGCAACAAATTCACAATACATAGTAAATCTAAACGAAGGAATGTAATACCTGCTACTAAAATAAAATCCGTTATTAGTCGGGCATTCTGCACATCTAATATATTTACACACATAAAATATATACACATATATGTACACGTTGTTTACGCCAAAATTGGTCACAAACACCCAATTGTCGATAAAAACACCAATTCACAATCACAAATCACAGATAGCAAATATGTAGAATTAAAGATGAAGCACATTCAAAAAATTTAGATGAAAGTGGTAAAGAACACAGAATTTATAGTGGTTCGACAATCCGGCCTACATCCACTTTGAAGTTGATGACTTTATTGCTATTCACTCGCTGATTACAACTGATTACAGTGGATTACAGTGATAAAATTCGGGTACAACAGTGGCCTTGAAGTATCAAAATGGTTCCGGCAGAGTCTGGACGTTAAAAAGCCAAAAGATCATTTTTCTGTAGGTTCTGGGGTGCTATTTATAGGCGTAGGATGCAAATATCTCGCTCAGATCTCGGAAGACTCCTTCTGGCACATGGGTGGGCCCACGCGATCGGTCCTATGAAGTTTCGGCTCGATCCGTGATCGATACGAACGAATTTCGCATCGATCAGGATTTGACCCAATCGAGTCGAAACTTGACATGAATATTCCCTAGCTCGCACGTTAGCTCCTTTGAAAATTTCATAGCATTTGGACTTGTGGATTGTGAGATATGATCGATGCAGATTTGCGTTTCTATGAAGGCTGCCGTGTTCGAATCGATGCCCTCGCATCGATCCATTCGAATCGATCCAGTCACGTGATAACAGGTTGACGTGGCGCTCATTCTTCGGATTGATCCACTTTCCATGCCGAGTTGACCGAGTCATCCAATATTTTCGCTTAATTCGTATCGATAGTTATTCCCTTGTTCGTATCAATGGAGGTGGCCCAATTTGTATCGATAGGAGTAGTTCAGTTCGTATCGACTGTGAGCTCTGCTTGGCCTTGATCGATACGAACAATGGTCACTCAATGGATACGAAATGGTGATCATTTGATGGATACGAACTAAGGTTAGTTGATGGACACAAACTGCCGATGCCAGATGGAATCGAACAGCGCCCTTTAGCCGATGGATACGAACTAGATAGCTGCCGTATGAAGTAGAGCTCGTTCGATGGTGGATTTGAGTAGATCGATACGAACAAGCATATTCTTTCGATGGATAGGAAGTAAACCTCCGTGCTGTAGCTGATGGATGCGAAATAGGCAATAGATGATCGATACGAAGTGAGCCTATCTGCTGATGGATACGAACAGCGTGCGCTCAATGGATACGAATGAGAACAATGTTCATTTTTGCAACGATCATATCTTGAGCATACGAACTCGGATTGACTTGAAATTTGGAGCGCTGGCTACTATTGCTTTTCTCGTCGTGTCTTGTTAATTGTAGCTTGATCCGGACTTGAAAAAAATTCATCGATATCCATAGCGAGCCTGCGTACAACCAATCTTGGGGACGAACTATCTTTGGTTTATAGTCAATTCCTTGGTATCACGGCCTTGCTAAAAGGCGGGATAACACTTGCCCCCAAAATATGTCTTACGATAGGAAGGTGTGTTTTGTAATTCGATAAGCTGGATGTTCGTATCCTGTTAATGTCCTGCAAAGAGATTGATAGTCTTACCTAACCGTGAATGACGATCGCTCGAGATCGTATGTCACTTGAGGTGATATGTGATCGTTCGCGGTCGGGTGCCATTCGCGGTGAATGGTGACCGTTCGCGGTCGGGGTGCCGTTCAAGGCGATTTGTGGTCGTCCGTGATCGGGTGTCGTTCGAGGCAAATTGTGACCGTTCGCGGTCGGGTGCCGTTCGAGGCGAATTGTGACCGTTCGTGGTCTGGTGCCATTCGAGACGAATTGTGTGTGCCCTGGGGGACTTAGTATCATTAATATAAGATTTCACGTTCGAGTGAGTTTCTGAAATGTTTGTTACGACGGTTTATCGCCATCTCTGAGCATGCCTAAGGACCGTTCGCAACCCTGTGCATGTGTAAATGGCTTAACCGTTATGGAATCACAAATAGCAGATTTACATTCAAAATGAGTCTTTCAACAGAAATGTCCAATAAAATCAAGTCCAAACATAAGAAATGGAAAACAAAAGTAAAACAGGGACGTCCAAGTGCAAACACCTATATTGATGCGATTTATAGTCGTATCAGAGCATACGTGAGGATCGTTCGCGGTCATGTACATGTGTAAATGACTTAATCGCGTTGGTGTGAAATTTGCCACTTATTCGTCATTACTCCAATTAATTGATGACAAGCTGACGCCTAGATCCTGAGCCGTCTCCGGTAAGTGCAGGTGGTGGTCGTTCTTGTTCCACCGTGGTTGTTCTCCTTCTCACATATTGCAATAGCAGACCACTCCGGATATGCCCCTCAACTTCATCCTTCAAGTGCCTGCAATCATTTGTGTTATGACCATTCAGCTCGTGGAACAAGCAATACTTGTCTGACCTTCTTTCATTGCTGATCCCTCCTCATTGGCTTTCGATAAGGAATCTGTCCCCTTGTATCTTGGTAGATTCGCTCCAAAGTCTCGTTCAGCTCCGTATAAGATGTGAATCTTGGTTCCTTTCGTGGTCGTGTTGGTCCATCATCGTTATCCTTGGCCTTCCGTTTCCCTCTATCAGTTCATGAATCTGTTTTAGAAGGATTTTCACCCTTGACTGCATAAACATCAACTCCTTCTCCTTCCTCTCTTTCAGCATTTGCATCCTCTAATCGTAAAAATCCCTCAGCCTCATGATAAAATTCCCCTAGATTCATAGATGAATCCCTTGTTAGTGAATTTTTGAACTCTGTTCCATCAGCTATGCCAGATACAGCTGCCATCAAAACCATGGGTGGATCTGGTCCATCCACCGATGTTGCTGCTGCATTGAATCGCGTCAGAAAGCTCCTCAAAAATTCCCCGGTCCTTTGCTTTTGTGCTACCAAACTCATCACATTCTTGGGTCTCGAAATGTGAACCCTGAATTACCTCATAAACCTCTCAGTCAAATCGGTCCATGCTCCAATGGAGCCACTCTCCAGTTTCCTAAACCATAGTGCTGCAATGTCTGTCAAATACAATGGGAAGCACCGGGCCATGACCTCCTCCGATGCCCCCAACACCTCCATATGCCTCATGTATCGTGTCAGATGAACTGCAGGATATGTCCTTCCATCATACGTCTCTAATGTTGGTAGCTTGAATTCTAGTGGATTCCTAGCTTGCCTGATCGTAGGAGCAAAGGGACTCCTATTAACATCTTCCAGATCTCTATTCACTAGTCCGCCTCTCATGGCTCGTCTGACCATCTCCGCCAATCTGTCACTATCGCCAAGCTATAGCCCTTGTCTGTTGCCTCCGATCTGCCCCCCGAGTTCACGAGGGAAGCTTGGAATCTGTTCTCTTGGACGGGCGTCCATTCCTCTATCAATGCCATGTTGCTCGGGTCCACCTGATGCTCTTCTCGGGATTGGGCCAACATGCTCTGGGTAAAATACAAACTTGGTAAATTCTATTCAAACATCAAAAATACTATATCCATATCAAAAAATTTTAAAAATCATTATACATCAATTTTTGTTTTACCCGCACCATAAAAATTACCATGCTATCCATACCTTTCAATAAAATTACATTCCTTACCTTTTTCTTCAATTTTTCTATTTTAAAACAAAGTTTTCAAATAAGGATCCAACATAACAAAATCAACTCTATATGTTTAGGTAAATTTTCATGCCTTTTAATTTGTTTCAATCCTTAGTTAGAGAACTATCAATGTCTCTTTCAAAAACCATTGTCTCAATTTTGTTGTTTTGAAAGTAAAAACAATAAAAAAAAGAAAAGACAATAAAATTATTACCTCTTTTATTATATTATATTTCAAGTTTGTAGTGGAATTCATAATTAGACGTATTAATGTTTATTTTTGTTTTTATATAACTTACGATTTTATTTTTATGAAGTACAAAAATAAATGTTGATGTTCTAATGAAGAAGAAGGTCAAATTTTTCCTAAAATTAATTTTGTAAATACAAGTGTATGTAAAATAATTTTCGGTGTTTGAATAGAACTACCATACCGACTTTTTAGCTATCGATCATTTTTCTAGATAAAAATATTATATATCAATTACCATATGCATATATCTCGTTTACCCTATGCATTTCTCCTTTAATATCTCAACAAATAAAAATAAAGAAAATAACAACAAAATTATAGTTAATTTTTCATGAAATAATTATTATGTATGAAGTAACATACTCAAATTTTTATTTAATATCTCTACTAAAACTAAAAGTTAAATTTTAGATAAATAAACCCAACATAAGTAATATTTATTCATTTATTAAAAAAATGAATTTTATCAAAATCGTGTTTATCTTTTGAAAAATAACAAAATACATTAAAAGATATTATTATTTAGAACATCAATAACAAAACCATTGAATAATCTTTAGAATTTCAATATGGTTTTACAATAGCATCTTGTGCTAGGCACTAATTACATGCTAGTGTACAGGGGGTGTGGATGGAGTGGGGAGAAAAATACAATCTGCTTATTTTGTTTTATAGAATTAAGTAACCACTAAAAATGTACTACCATTCTTAAAAGTAAAATAAATTTGTATTCAATGTCTTATGCACTCAAGCACCTAAATCAACTCCATTAAGATTTACGTTGAACAAAATAGCTGAGGCCGTCATTTAGTGGAGATTTGACGGAGGCCATTAAAAGTGACAGTAGGTATTTTTATTAATAGTTGGCTTGGAAGCGCGATCTTTTGATCCGACCGTGAACTTTCAAAAATACCCTTCATTCATATGTAATTCAAGTATTATCTGTATTATTATCTTTACAATCACCTAAAACAAAAAATAATTTCTGTTATTTCTAACCTATTATTTCTATATTAGACTGGAACAATTCAAACTAACTTAAAACTTGAAATAAGAATATATTTCTAGGTTTGCGTGTTCGCTGAAATAAGAATAGGTCAAATATGCACATCAGACCATAAAAGATTCTTCTGGATAATTCAACACATCTTTAATAATCTTTAATGATAGTTGTAATAGTTTTGGTGTCACACTTTTTTGGTATCAACGTGAACTACCAAAAACGATAATCTATATATTATCAAATTTTAATCACTTAACAATATGATCTAATATTAAACTTTTTTTTACAAATTCAAATGCCCTTAAAAGTAGGATCTAATAATTAAACATGTTTTACAAATTCAAAATGCTTCTAAAAATAGAATCTAAAATTAAACTTTTTTTACAAATTTAAAATATTTCTTTACAAATATATAATTCTTAATATCACTTGAAAATAAAAATAAAAAATCATTTTTTTAACTAATTTAAACATATCCAACTTATAAGGAAAACAATTCACGCGAGAAGCGTGTGCCGTAAAACTTGTTATTAATATAGGGATTAGAAAGGGTTCGATCCTTGGTCTACCTCAAACATAAATATACACGTAACATCCCTATACGTAGGCCCGGTGAGCTAGGCAGCCGCCTAAGGCAACAGACGGGTAAGGGGCAACATCGAAGATGGTGACGAATATGATTTGTCAAAAATAATTAAAATTAAATAACTTCTATGTATAACTTAGGCAATAATTGTGTTATGTCTCAAGTGGTTTGCACATTGCTTAATGTGACAAGTGATCAGGGTTCAATTCCTACTGCATTAAATAGTTTTAAATATTTTTTTTTAAAATCGGCTAGGGCAACATTCTTGTTCGGGCCGGTCCTACCTATACGTACCTTTTTTTTTCAAGAAATATAAAGAACCAACTATGCAACAAATTCACAATACATAGTAAATCTAAACGAAGGAATGTAAATACCTGCTACTAAAATACAATCTGTTATTAGTCGAGGATTCTGCACATCTAATATATTTACACACATAAAATATGTACACATATATGTACACGTACATTATATGTGTGTGTGTATAGGCTAGGTTCAATAACCTTCGTTATTTAGCATCATATAGTAACCTTCTAATATCAGCCACAATATCATATTTAAATATTTATTGTTTCTTTCTCTTGTCTCATGGTACAAATAAGAACATGTGGCTGATATTAAAGGGCTACTATATTATATTAAACAAGGGAGACCATTGAATCTAGTCCCTCCTCCCTTTCGTAGCATCTTTTCTTTAACACCATTGTAGCTCCCGATCTCAGTTACAAATTGGTATTGAAGGACTTGATCATACATACATGTGTGTGTATAGACAAAGATCGGCTACACCTCTTTTTTGCTCCACCTTAAATCCAGTTAGAAATACCAAATTAAAAAATAGAATGAAGTGGAAAATGAGAGAAAGTATACATTAATTTGAAACATGTGGTTTATATTGAGGGATTTGACGTGTAGCAAATATGAGGTGTAATCGATCATTGTCTTATATACATACACACATACATGCATGCATGCATGACAAGGATCGACTACATTTTATTTTTGTTTCACCTCAAAACCTCTTTATTTTCAACAACTATATGTTCCAAATTAAACCATAGAATAAATGACAAGACAGAAAAAAATATAATTATTTAATTTGAAATATATAAATGAAATTAAAGAGGATTTGAGGTGGAGCAAAAATGAGGTGTAGCAGATCCTTGCCTGTATATATGGACAAGGATCGACTCGTTTTCGCTCCTCCTCAAGTATATTAGACCACAAATTCCGAATTCAATAATACAGTGGAATAGAAATAATCACAAACTATTTTAATTTGTAATATTATATCATCGAAAATTGTAGAAGTGTAGAATATAACGAAACATAGAGGCGTAACAACAATGAGGTGTAGTCGATACATACTTACATACATATATATATATATAGACACATGTGCGCGTGCGTGGGCACACATATGCACATAGGCAAAGATCGACTATACCTCTAATTTCTTTGATTTCCACCACAAATTCCAATTTAAATAATAATATTTTTTTTTATCTTCCACTACGCTGCATAAAATATTATTATTTAAATCAGAATTTGTGATAGTAATCAATGAGCAAATGAGGAGTGTAGCCGATCCTTGTTAGTGCAATGACACTCTAAACAGTGCAGCTTCTCAATTGTTTTTTGATTTTCATCACAAATTCTTATTTAAATAACACTTATATCTCGCTATCTCAACTAACTCCATTGTTGCAATTGGGGTGTTGCAATATTTGGGTGTTATTGAACGTCCTGTGTGTGTCTCCGATGACAATTGTAAATTATTGCTCTGCTTATGATAAATCATGACTAGTTGTCATCAGGAAGAACTCTGTTACAAATTGGATTTATATATTTAAATTTAAATTATGTTTTCAAGTTTTACACAATCTCTATCAAATGAATAGATGAAGACGTGTCAATCATCATGTCACAATTATTAAAGCAGAATATAGTAATGGAATAAGATAATCCTTGTACTCCGTAGTTTGCGGTATATATAAACACACACACAATATGATAACAAGAAAAACCCCAAGAGCGAACAAAAGCATAAAAACAGCTGCACATCAAGTCCTTGTTCGAACTCAATTATTCTGTCCATATGCATCATATCTCACGTTTGCATAAAACTTGACTTAGCCCAATTACCAGCTTGAGGCGTTGTATTATTTTCCATCCAATTCCATTCTACATTTCTCTATCTACAATTAAAGTCAAGAGCCTACGGTTTCAGATTATACCAAAGTTATTTCATTGTAATTTTATCATAACTAATTAATTAATTTTCAGTAGTCCCTTTTGTTATTTAATATTAAGTATATTATAATTTTAAATTCTCATTCTAATTATTCTAATTATGTTGATTCTCTCTAACTCTAAAAAAATATAACTTTCGACGAAGTTTTACTAATCCCACACTATCTTCTAATTATTTCTCAAAATGTTTTGTTTATCATCATCAATATTCATATTCAGGAAATTATTGTTAAGGACAAAATTTTTCAGCATTTTAGCCTCAAGGACAGACCTTCAGTATTTTTTCCTGAAGGACAACTTTCTTTAGATATCAGTTTTTAAGTTTTTAGGTATCAGTTTGTAGTTATCGGTAGCAGTTTTTAGGTATCAGTTTTTAGTTCGGTAGCAGTTTTGGAAAAATGTTTGTCCTTATGGATAATTTTTAGGATAATGTTTGTCCTTGTGGTTAAAATATTGAAATCGTGTCTTTGAGGCTAAAAATATACAAATTTTTGTCCTTTAAATTAATTCCCCCTAATTTATGTTAGTTATATTATAAAAATCATTTGTTTGAAACAATTAAAAAGGAAATTATATTTTGACACAAAAGGATGATACGCAATTTGAACGTAAAAGATCTCAATCATCAAATTTCACAATTTAATGGTCAATAATTAGTATGATAAATTTTGTGTCTCAGTAGCCCCGTTCTAATTAAAATACAACCTTTTCAACTACTAATCACTTTTCTCCATAAAATTATTGTGTATGGATTATCACATGCATATCTTATTTTATATCTCAGAAAATAAAAATAAACACTACAAGGGAAACACGTTTTCCGACGGCCAAAAGCCGTCGGCGGTCGGTGGAAACCGTCGGCCGCCGTCGGAAATAGCCGCCGGAAATGGCTTTGTCGGGAAGCAGTATTTCCGACGGCTTCCGACGGACGCTGTCGTATTCATTTCCGACGGATCCAGACGCTTTCCGGCGGTTTCCGACGGTTACCGACGGGCGTCGGTAACTGTCGGAAATCGCCGGAAAACGTCTGAAACAGGGCGCCGTTAACCGTCGTGAGCCGTCGGAAATTTTGACCAATAAGCTGTCGAAAGCCGTCGGAAATCTGCTGTTTTTTTTTTAATATTTGCTGCAAATTTAGCCTTCCAACCACATTTCTCTTCCAAACACTATAATATCAATACTGCACAATCCAATATACAATAGTCCAACCAAATATTCAAACCCAAACCACAAAATATTTCATAAACACACAAATAAATAAAATTACATCAAAATATAAATAACCATTTCAACATTAACATAATCCTAACAATAACTGTTCTACCATGTTGTTAATACACAAATTCATCAATATTCTCATACACGTTCTCATACTACCATAGAACCAAATGTGTCAAACATAATTATACATAAATCTACAATTACCTACGTCGTCTACCAAATCATTCTAAAGTAAAACAAAACATACATGAACGAACAAGAAAGCAAGTAATGAATCAATCTCCTGCAGATCCAGAGCCAGCTGAGGAAGGAAAGTGATCACCACCCTGCTGCTGCTGCATGTACTCTAACAACTGTGCGGTGTGCATGGCATGTTGGCGGTTCTGCTCCTCTAACTGGGCAACTCTAGTCCGCAATTCTTCTATATCTGCAAGATCGCTCTGATGTCTACTCCGCCGTCCCCTACTCTGACTACTGGACTGCAATAATTGAAAAATAAATAAAATCCAAGTTTATTGTTTTGAAAAGGTGAAAATATCATATTTTAAGTATTTTAAGAAAAAGTAAATTATTTACCGCTAAATTGCCAAATCCGTATCGTCGACCATGCAATATGGACATGCTAGACGATCGGCAGTACTCCATCCCGAAAGCATTGCGTAGGCAGGAAAATCACTTATAGTCCACAACAAAGAAGCAAACATACGAAAATTTTTCTTCTTGGACACATCGTATGTTTCTACTCCTTCGTTCCACAGTATTTTTAACTCCTCAATCAACGGTTGTAAATATACATCGATTCCTTGTATCGGATCGTCGGGGCCAGGAACGACAACAGTAAGAAACATATATTGCGTTTTCATACACATCCATGGAGGTAAATTATACGGTGTGACGATAATGGGCCAGGATGAATATTTAGAACCAAATTGAGAAAATGAAGAAAAACCGTCCGTACATAATCCTAATCTAACATTTCGACTCTTCGCTGCAAAATTTGGATACGTTTTATCGAAATGCTTCCATGCTTCTCCATCGGCCGGATGTGTCAACGTACCATCTTCCTCTGTTCTCACGCTATGCCACCTCATATTAGACGCAGTTACAGAAGATGCATATAATCTTTGAAGTCTTGGAGTTATGGGTAAGTAGTGCATACGCTTGTACGGAACTTCCTTCCCCTTCTTTTTTCTTGGTTTGTATCTCTCCTGGTTACAAACTTTACAATTTCTAAGGTTTGCGTCTTCTTTCCAAAACAACATGCATCCTTTTAAACATGTATCTATTTTCTGATACGGTAAACCAAAAGCCGACATAAGTTTTTTAACTTCGTAGTGATTTTCACACATTTGATTATCGGGCGGCATATGTCTTTTTGCAGCTTGTACAACAGCCGTAAACCCAGCTTCAGTGATGTTGTATTTTGACTTCATCGCAATGTATTCTGCGATTATTGACAGCTGAGTGCCGCTTTTACAACCGTCCCAAATAGGTTTCTTAGCTGCATCTAGAAAATCATAAATTTTTTTAGCTTCAATATTTGGTTCTTCAACATTTCCATCATCGTCGTCAACTCAACCATAGAAAACATTGATCGTGCTGCATCTTCGACCATATTTTCTATACGGGTCGTTGAAACTATTTCGTTAACGACACTTTCAGACTCTACAGAAGTATTTGCTACAATTTCTCCATGCCGATCCCAAACATAATATTCGGGTGCGAAACCGTGTTTGCACAAATGAACTTTCACAATATCTGGTAACAAATACTTCAAATGTCTACACCTACTACACGGACAACGAATTTCTGGATCGTTTCCGTTATTACTTAAAGCGAATTCAACAAACACGTTTATACCATTATAAAAATCTTCTTTTATTGAGCCCATCAGTCCTTTTCTTTGGTACATTCATCTCCTCCGATCAACAAAATAATCAATCATTTTTCCTATTTGACAAAATGAGAAGTTCAAAATTTAATATTTATTTTGAAGAATACAAATTCGAAAAAGATTATTTTCATGGTCGTATAATATTTTGAATTTAAAGAACAACTTCACAAATTTAAAAATATTTTCAAATAGGGCACATTTTATTTTTTAACGTAACGATTTAAAAATATATATAATTTTTTTTTCTTCATTGGTCAGGCATCCTACTTCCCATTACAAACACAGTAAGCATTTACATTTCGTATATTACTTCGTCTCAAACGATTCAACAAAATTTCGGCAGCATTTCCCTTTTGTTCCCTGCATTGTACACAAATGCGTGTACGCAGGAAACAAAAAAGAAAAGTTAGGCTGAAATTTTATGAACCGTTTGAGACGAAGTAGTATACAAAATGTAAATGCTTACTGTGTTCATAACTTGTCCAATACATGGACAAATCCGACAAACATTGTACCAGATGAATATAAATGATCGTTTTTCGAAAAGAACGACTATTTATACAACGATCATGTACAACACTCGTTAGACGGGGCCAAAAACTCTCTAAGGGACATTTGTCAGTTACATGCGCGCATTTTACGAAAAAATACAGTTTTACTCAATGTTCACATTTACAAAAATATATATTAATTTAACACATTTATTCAACGTATTACGCATCAACTAAAGGCTCGTTCGACGTATTTTTTTGTTGCATAAACTAACACAATACAATGATAACAGTGCTACACACATATATAATCAATATAAATTATACATGTTTTTCGCAATTTCACGATATCAGATGAAATAGGAATACCATGGAATGCTAGAAACTATTATAACACTATTGTAAACAATTTCAATCAACAATTACCCCTAATTTATCAAATTATGCAAATCTTGAATTAGGATAAAAACTGAAATTTTGGCTAAAATAAGAGATTATACCTGTTCTAAAGACCAGTAGAAGTTAATTGCACAGCCGGGAAGAACCTGAAATCTCGAAATTGCTGATTGGAGGGCTGGGGAAAAGAATTGGGGGAAGTAGACCTAATTTTTTCGTATGAAAGTGGAGAAGAAGCAGGCTCGGCTGGAGCCAGATATTCGCGTATTTCCGACGGCTTCCGACGGCCGCCGACGGCCCGTCGGAAGCCGTCGGAAATAAGCCGTCGGGAGCCGTCGCCCTACCCTGCCGGTTTTTGAGCTTTTTCTAGTAGTGAAAAGAATAACAACAAAGTTTACAGTTGGTTTTTCATGTTTATCTTTAAAAAAAAATAAGATTTAAAAAAATCATTTAGAATATCAATAACAAAACCACTGAATAATCTTTAGAATTTCAATATAATTCTGCAACATGAAAGCACAAGTTACATACCAGTGCTCATGGAGTGAAGAGAAAAAATACATTCTGGTTACTTCGTTTTATGGAATCGACTAACAAGTAAAAATGAAGTAAAATAAAGAGATTTTGTATAGAAAATCATTATTTCGGATGTTGTTATAGGTTACGATATAGGAAGGGTTCGATCCTCGGTCTAACTCAAACATTTCCCCCCAGTGGGCTTAACCCTTAAGTCAGGACCGGGCCGAGTCTGGTCCGATAAGGCAGTAAGTTTAACGAACACAACAATCAGCCCGCCCATATGAACACCTTTAACTAGCAATACTCATAACCTACCATGCAGCGCGCGGAATTTATCCATAAGATGCCACAAATGCCAGATTTGCCCTTGAATACATTTGGGTCTCTTTCAAGTTAGGTAACCAGATATTAAAAAAAAGAAGGGATAACACAAGATTTAAGTCGATGTAATAAATTTGGCAACGAAATCTCAACCATTTGTAGGCTAAAGTTGACAAAAGCTTAGCAAACTAGTCCTCTGTAATTCCTTTGGTTTTGTGAGATGCAGACATGTGGAAGCAGAATGCACATGTACCTGAAGCTTCCGAATTGTGTTCCTAAATTTGAAACTAATTAGAAAGAATGTTCGACCAGACAAACGATACGACAAATCCATTTGACTCGAGCATATTTCTTTTGAGACGCTGAAGAAAGCGAAACGTTATAAAGTTCAAAAATATGATAAAAAGTCTTAACACGTCAAAAGGCTTTACCTACCCCCACTTCGATGAAACAAAGAAGCCCGAGCAAGAAGCCATGACTTAAGGGTAGAGCTTTAAGGTTTGTACGATTGTCCAACATCCAACTCGATCCGAGACGGTAAGTCATTAAATGCTCGGAGCTTAAAATGCAGACAATTTCGGAATTAAACTTTTGTAATAAATTGTGCATAAAAACATGTTTAAGCAGTAGGATACTTTTGGATATCCTTCTGTGTAACTAGCTTCAGGGATTATACTACATACATTTAATAATGATTTATCACTTTAGCTATAAGAATTAGATAAATGATTCGGAAAATAAATAAACACATGAACTGACACGGTTTCATCCACATGTTTATTTAAGTAAAATGTCCACAGGGTGTTGTTATATTTAGGAATAACGTCTCTATAGTCATAAAAATTAATTACCTATGTTGTTTGAGGCATTAGTACCGGCTGGGTGGTAATTGCACTACACATTCACTCTTATACCATCTCCGCCTTGCGGCGTAGGGAAATAGTTTTCCGACGTCAAGTGAGAAGGTGGAATGAACAGTGTCACTAAACAAATCTTGATATCCTTTAGGTGCTACGTCCTGATAAATTACCAACACTGCGCCTAGGTTAGCTCTTTCTTGATGTCATGCGTATACCACTGTTTGGTAATGCCATACCTACCCTTGACTACCAAAACTTAACATAATTTCAAACTATTTGTCGATGCCATTCTTTTTGACATCGTGCACCCCGCTATATATTTATGGATCGAACGCCTTTGACAATCATTTTTAAATTCCAACAAATGGACTTTGCAGATGCCAACTTGACTGTATTTTTGCTAAATTTTGTTCCATTTGTTTTCCTCCAACACAAAGCATAACATGATATCATATAAAGCCAAAGCAATTGTGCCGAACAACCAATCCCATAAATAGATATCATCCCAGATAATTATCTTTCATCATAAAAAATATATAATCAATTAACGAAGACGTCTAACTCATATATCCAATACCATAACAAATAAAACACCGTGCACTGAACTACACCGATCATTTTGATAGATTGGCAAAAACGATCGGCCAACAACGATCGGTCATCTTCATATTTCAACTTTGTGACTTGCGATCGTTTTTGTAGGCTTCACTCTTCATTTCATTGATGCTCTAAAAGATTCAAATGAATTGTCCTCGTGCATTTTGTGATATTGATCGTTCCCCGCTGATTTGAGCTGTTTTATGGATCGTTCCCGATCGATCCATATAAATCCTTGCTTCGTTCGTAGCTCGAGCACACGAACTCCGAATTTGAGTTGCAACTTCATGAAACTATGCTAATCATTCCATGCTGATTACACCTGGATTGAGACCCGGTCCGGATTTGCCCGACTATCATTCGCGGTATCATACATAGTCGATTCCTAGAACTGATAACCATCTGTTTCAAGCCAAGTCGATGATATTACGGCCTTGCCAAAAGGTGGGATAACATTTGCCCCTCAAAGTACGTCTTGTTTTCAATATGACGTGCTTTGAATCGTTGCAAGCTAGAATCGTCAAAAAGAAACTCATTCGGTTTATCGAATAGTTGTTATCCTTTCATTGAGTTGTTTTCTTGTCGAGGGTCGTATTTTTCTTATTAGTCGTGATGATTGGTCGATTTCCAATAGTATAAACACGGAATCACAACTTGTTAGCGATGATCCTGCTTTGTTTCTGGCAATTTCTAAGATTCGACAGCTTGACCTTAGTTTTTTCTCCGATCGATTTCAGGTGAACATTCAACTTTTGTTCAAAAAATTGAATTTTGAAACGTATACTAGTACGTACACGTGTTTGTACCTGACTCCCGATCACGATTACACGTTCACGAGTCGTTGTCAAGTTTAAAGAAAAAACTTTATATAAACAGTTTTCTACCGGTCGTTATTTTTTATATTTTTTAGGGAAAATGTCTGTAGGATCTAGATTAACCCTAGAGGGGGGGGGGTGAATAGGGTTATCGCAAATTTTCTCAAATTAAACGCGAAAGCAAATAGCAGATAAATAAATATGCAGTAAAGTAAATCACACACAGAATTTACCCAGCTTCGGCAACCCCTGCCTACTGCTGCATTCCCAGATTTCTATTAGAGTTAAACAGTATCCCGCTTACAAACACTCTGACAGACTCGCAGACACTCGCTCCCGCTCACAAACACTCCTACAGACTCGCACACCCTGCTCCGCCTATAGAGTTTCGTTTACTCGCAAACTCTGCTCCCGCCTATAGAGCTTTGCAAACTCGCAGCCTCCCTGCTCACTGAACTAACCCTAACTAGACAATCTGACAACACCTAAACCCTAGGTGGTGATTGACTCTAACTGGTCTTTGTGAAATACAAACTGAAAGACAAAATACAGATTAACCCTAGGGCAAAATTTAAATCGTCAATGTAAAAACACTTTTGCCCTAAATAAACTATGCCTAAAAAATAAATCAATTAAACCCGGCCCAAAATTAAAAACTAAATACAAATTAAAACTTTAAAACCCCTTTTAATGAACTAGGCTGGCCCGCTCCTTTATCTCGTTCGATCCCTTTTCTTTTCTTTAGTTTCGGCCCGATTCTTTGAGAAATAAGAATGGCGATTTTAGGGCTTTGGCGAATCTTCGATTCTCTGGCGAATACGTGCTCGATCTTCTTCAAAGCTTGCACTTGAAATGTAGGGCTTTGCCTTGTTCTATCGAATTGAATCTGGAATTTGGGATGTTGCTCTGTTGACTTTTTACTGGCGAATTTAAGCTTTGGCTTCGCTGTTTCTTTTGGCGATTCTTATTTGAAACTACGGCTTTGACTCTGAAATTGGTATGTGATATCTTCTTTTTGTTCTCTGATTTGAACTTGATTGCTTGAGTTTGATCGATGATTCGAGCAGATTTATTTCTGTTATCTGTTTTGCTTGAACTCGAATCACACCTTTTTGCCGATGATGATTTGTGGTTTTTATAGGGTTCGAATCCCTGAATATTCGTTCGTCTATATGTATTTGAATTTGTCAATTAATTTTCTCTGGCCGCTGATTTTCGTTTGGATGTTGATGATGAATTCTGACTCGTTCAATTCACGTATATATTCGTATATTCTGATACTTGCTTCCCACGGCTTTGAATCTGGACTTGATTTTGAAATACTTCAATGTTGATTTATCTTCTTTGACTTCGCCCAATATTTTTGATACATTATTTCTCGGCCTTTACTTGTGTACTTTGTTGACATTGTAACTTGTACCTGACTTTGACATACTTGATGCCTGTTCACTAGAGTCGAGACATGATTGTATTTGTTGCCATTTACTTCTGTGCTCAGACTTGACCAGTTGTGCATTTGAACTTGTTTGAGACCTGATTGCTTTGATCTTGATCATGTTGGCATATCATGACTGCACTGCTCATTGTATATTTAGGTTGTTGCACCATGTTGGTATTATAGTTTTAAGTCAGGTTCCATTTGATGATGCTATGTGTTCATTAGCTTGGTAGCAATCCTTGTGAACTGCCATGACTGTTCTTCGTTCTACTGTGCACTGATTGACTCGAAATCTAGCTGCCTCCTTTTGATGATATTGTTACTGGTGCAGTTTTGGGTTTTCAGTTGTACTTGGTTCATGTCAGATTGGTTCATGTCTCGAATTTGTTGTAGTTTGTCTAGTCTGGTAGTTTCATGCATGTTGTACTTGAGTGGCCATTTTGTACTTCTGACTTGAAACTTGATTAACTAGTTGTTCATATGCCGACGCCATAGACTTTGTTGCTGAGTACTTGCTGTTGGTCTAGTGATGCACTTGCTTTGAGCTACATTTGCATAGCTTGAACTTGAATCTGGTTTGCATTTAGTTGTAGCAGTGCATTATTTATGATATTGATGCTTTGAACTAGTTTGCACCGACCATGTGGTCTTTTGATATTGCACCTGTGTTGAATCCAGTTTCTAAAAACTCGGGTTTGACCTTGTGCTGAACGATGTGACGTCACTTGAGTTGAATCCGACTTTTGGGTTTGACCTGTGCTCACTTGTCCCTGTAAATGTATCAAGTGTATATACATATATCGGTGTGCACGGTCTTGTGGCATGTACAGTGATGCACTGTGCATGTCACAATGTTCGTATGTGATGAATTCAAATACAAATGATGACGAACAACCCAAATAACTGAGGCAAATAAAATTTTCGAAATCACATTTTGTTTTATACTGCAAAAACATTTTCTTTTCGATTTTACTGCGTCAATGTATATTTTTTCAGATTGCTCAGATGCTGGATTCACATTGGAATGAAGTTGAAGATAAATACGAGTGTGAGTGATATGTAGTGAGGAAATGATGTAACAATGAAAAGTGTGATGTAATTGTATTGTGATCAAAAATGATGTATATAGTGAGAGCTTGAAATTGTACTATCAAAATTGTAATAAATATTTGTTTGAATAAAATATTCGTTTGAATTCAAATTCTGTGTTATTTATTTTATTCAGCAAATATCTATTTAATCTGTGAAAAATAAAATAGTACAATATCAAATACATTTAAATAAATGTATATATGTTTATTATCATCAAACAAAAGGCATATACATGCATATTCCACAATGTCTACTGTCGATCCTTTTTTCATAGATACATATTCCTCCTCTTTTTTTAGAAAATGAATTTCGAATCGTTCTTGATTATGAAACGATCGGCATATGCTTGGTTATGGAGCATCGGCATATGCTTGGTTATGGAGCGATCGGCATATAGCTTGGATATGGAACGGTCGACATATAGCTTGGATATGGAACGATCGACATATAGCTTGGATATGGAACGATCGACATATAGCTTGGATATTGAACGATCGACATATAGCTTGGATATGGAACGATCGACATAATTTTAGGGCCGATAACGATCAAATCTTTGGGCCATTAACGATTGGCTTACATCCTACCTATATAAATATCAACACTTAGTCGTTTCTCCATCTTCATTTAGTTCATTTTGTATTGTTCCATCTCGAAGTAAAGAAAACAAGCCTCTTTTTCTTTTCTTACCGATCCAAACAACAATCTGTATCCCAAAAATCATTGTTCTTCTCCAGGTTTCGCTTCGAGTCCGACTCTGAATCTTCCTCCTTTCTTCGGATCTTAAACTTAGGTATACCAAATTTAAACTTGCTTTATGATTCGAGGATGAGACTTTGAGCTTCATCAATGTTGTAACATTCGGTTCGATCCATGGAGCGAGTAGGAATTGAAGGAGACAGAATCTTCAGCTGATCGTTTTTGGAGAAGATGATGTAACTTGCCTTGATGTGGACGATTGTATTATAGCCTTAACCGATCGTTTGTTGAGGAGGATAATGCAGTGGAATTGGAGAAGTCGTTCGATCGATCCATCATGAGCGTTCTTGGACGATCGGCGAAACCTTGGGACGTTGAGGCTTGAGTGTTTAACGATCGTCTACAAACGATCATGTAACAACCCGTAAATTTTAATGGTTTTAATAACGTAATTAACTGAATTTTTTTGAAATTTTAAAATATTTGAATTTGAAAATAATAATTTAATAGTTGAAATACGTCTACTTAAACATAACAAATGGTAAATTTTCATCAGATAATATGGAAGTGAATTCTATTGTGTAATTTTATTTCAATTCAAATCAGTTAATAGTGATGATAATAAAATGTTTTCCAAACCTGAATATTTTTATAAAATAAATTTGTAAATCATTTTCTGAGTGAGAAGTCATATTTCGTTTCTTCAAATTTGGACCGCTATTGCTTCGCCTATCTTATTTTGGCAAAATAGCAGCATTTTCGGTACCGACATCGAATTTTGATACGATCATAGTACAACTAATATCTGTATACCGTTTTGATCGTCTCGTCGTGCTGATCTATGCGGTATATTTATTTGAGTGTTTCAGTGTCCAGTATGGAATGAAACACGCGAAATGATTAACTGTAACGGTCCGTTTTTTTTGTTTCGTTGTCTTCATTCATTTTCCATTGTATAATACGATTATACAACAGCTTTTATTCTTCCCAGTAATCGATGTCTAACCTTTGATATTCTTACCATTTTAATTTGTGTTGTTTCATTTTTCTTTTGCTGGTTCCAATATTTTGTGCCGGCTCGATCATTTCTTTTCGTTTTCTCATCCCAGCTCTCTCACTTCACCTCTCATTTCATAAAAAAAAAGGAGAAACACATACATAAAATGGCTGTCGCATCCCATTCGAAACCCCTCCACCTCCTTCCTATCGCCGGCCTATCTCTTCTCCATCTCCCTGACAAACTGACCATCCCTCAATCTTCCATTCGATCTCACCTTCTCCGCCTTGAAGCCATCTGCGTTCAACTTTTCCCACTAACCCAAACTCCCCCATGGCCGAACACCCTGCTCTCCTCTTGCGCTCATAAGAAGGTATATGATCTATATTATGTTATATTTGCATTTTATATTAGTATTTGAAAGGTATTATATATATTTTTATTTTAAAGCTTAGGTGTATATAAATATCTAAGTATATGGTTGTGAGCAAACATACATAGAATTGTGTATATATAACGTCTGCATGTGTGTGTATATTAATCTTTGTTATTGATTTTTTAAATATATATAGTTATCTGTTGTATAAGTTATAGCAGTATATATATATAATCTACTGTACATCAGCTATATTATTTTACTTTCTACAGTTTATATGATTCCCACAATTGATTTTGAAGTTTATATTATATAAGTGATGCTGGTTGTATAAAGTGAAAGTGTTTTCTAGTGCAACGTGCCACTGTTATATATATATATATATCACCTATATATAAATTGATATTGTTCACCTTATAGTTTTACATATATGTAGGTTTAAAATATAAGGTATAAAGTTTATATATAATTTATAAAGTATAAGATCCATTTGTCAATATATATATATATATATATATATATATATATATATTTGTGTCAGTCATGGATAATATGCAGCTTTTATACGTATCTAAGTATATGGATTTAGGTATTAGTCTGTAAATATTCCTTTGTAGCAAGAATCCACACTCGGTTCATAGGTTCATACGTATGGTCTGCACATATTTTGTTTACATATAGATAGTGTGGTCTGCATATACATTTAAGTGAATAGCTAGCACATATATATAAGTTAGGTAATCATTTTTATATATATAAGTTGTTTGTATATATTTATACATAGAGACCTTGGTTATGTGTTTGAATTTAAAATATCAATTTTGAGATATATGTTTGAATTGATTATTTAATATAAAGATCTGCATACATATACTGTAAATATATATTTTGGTTTATTTATTTGTATATGTATATATTATGTTTTGCTGGCTTCTTCAAGAATGTATGTGCAAGTTATATGTTGTATAATGTTAGTATACATATCAGTTTATATATATTGTACCTGTTGGGTTTTGATACTTTGGTTTATATTAGTTGTTCATCTATATTAATATATATATATATATATTACACTTTTGTATACACTATTATATATGGGTTGCATATTAGTTTATAGCTGTAATTATGTATTTCAGAATTTCTATGTTCTGCTCTGAAAGGTTTACAGACTATATATGTATAAATATATGATGTATGTTAATAATATAATGCGTGTAGTATAAGGGAAGTATAAGTTATATAAGTATTTTATATAATTTCAACAATATATATGTTTTCAAAGTTTATTACATGTCAGTTTATAAAATCTGGTTTTCACAGTCTTATATACATTAGATTATATATTAGTATATATGTATTGTTGATTCCAAAGTATTTTACATGTAAGTTTATAAATATAGATTTATATATATTGGTTTTTATATATAAGTAATGTTATGTCTGGGCATATATAAGTAATTATTCAACATATATTATGTATATATATATATATATTTGACTGTAATATACGAGTTTTAGTTTAAACCAATGATTTTGAAATTTCATATATATTTAATTTAATATATGATTGAATTTAGAGTATTATTTTATATATAGTTATATATCGTTATATATAAGTTCTCTAATACCCTTTATCTTCATCAATCCAGTTCTGATTTGACTTCGTTAATTCCTATTTATCAGCTTTGTTCGTCGATTCGGGCCAATCTAGCTTTGCTTTGGGATTTGTGCTTGGGTTCGTAACTCGTTTCATTTGTCGAATCTCTCTAGCCTCGAAAGGTGAGCAATCACTCACGATTAACATTCGTATATTTATTAGATTTGATTTCAATTGAAATGAAAATTGAAATATGCTGCTAATTTGAATTGTTAAATTATTTAAATTGTTATATATGATATGCTATTATATGTAATTGTTCACCCATGGGATATGACACCATATCCTGCTGTTTCTATTATATGTGATTGTTATTGATATTATATGCTTGTTGTTGATATATTAAATTATTACCATATCTGTTCTCACTCTGCAAGTTCCCTGTTCCCTATGGGTTGAAATGATACATACTCGAACGGTCTGTAGAATAGGAGAAAATTGTTATGGGTTGAAATGATAAACCCAAGCGATTTTCAATTGAATTGAATTTGGGATTACGGGTTGATAAGATATATACCCGTAGATTTTAAATTGCAGATCGAAATGATAAATATCCGTATCACTTGACCTTAGGATAGAAAATTATATATAGACACCGTTGGTCTATATATATATTTTGAAAAATGATTTCCAAGGTTTTGAAAAGAAAAACATGTGGTTTTAATAAATATTGATTTTAAGATATTCTATTTTTAATATAGATTTTATAATAATTTTAAATAAATTAAGTGGAAAGAGAAATAGAAATTCATATAAAATTTATTTGAATTTTACTTACATAAAACCGGTTTGAAACTTATTAAATTGGGATTTTAAAGATATGATTTATGACTTGATTTTTGATTTAAAGTGATTAAATGAATATTTCAAGTAAATAAATTTGAAGGGAATATTTAGTTTATATAAATTGTAATTTAAGGTTTTATCTAAATGATATTTGATTGACTAAGTGAAGTTTTCAATATTAAATAATGGTAAAGTTGAATTTGAAATATAAATAAAATTAAGCTTTGAAATCTATTGAAATTGAAATGGTTTAAATTGTAGTTTATATATGTATTTGTAATCGATATAAATTTTAAATGGTTTGCACTGAATTGAAATTGGTGAATTGAGATTTAGTTAAATTGAATTTTGGAATTCGAGTTGATCTGAATCGATTTGTGAAATTTGAGGAAACTATTTTTATTTTGTATTAAGTATTTTAATATATAAAAAAATATTTTAATATACTAATTATTTTAATATAATCTATTTTTAATTTATAATTATTTTAATATACAACAATTTTATTATATAAACTATTTTGATTTTTATAATCTATTTTATTACATATACTATTTTCTATATCTAAACTGTTGGGTGGAAAGTATTACGATTTCAAAGTGTTATGATTTCCAAGTGTTATGATTTTTGAAAAGGAATATTATTTTAAGTGAATAATGATATCGTGTTGATATGGTTTTGAAATAGATATGATATTTTGGTTTTGAAATATGATTTGAAATGAAATGACCATGGTGTTATAATAACGGTTGGTTGTTAAAGAGACCGGGATCAGATATTGTCATACTCTCTGCCAATACCAAAACCACTTTGACAACCGTGCACATGGTGGAGATTCCAGAATGAAGTATGATGGTTTGGTGACGACTCTATATGGTATTTACGTGACTCTGACTCCCGTGAGTCAGCTTGATGTGGCTAAAACAGGAGCTATACCGGGCCAAGTGAGGTCATTCCTCCTATCGGACACATTTCTTCGATACCATTCTATTGCTTTTATGATTTGATTGGGTGCACCCTTCGATTTTGATTTAGGAGTGTGTCACGAGGTGGGCGATAGTAGCTGCTATGCGTCACCACCAATCTGGGAGTGCAAATGGTATATCTACCATGGCATTGCCTCGAGTGCCTTGTCGCATGCCCTAGCGCGCCTTCTACGAGTTTGTTTTGTACCGTACCTATGTGATGTCCTCTGGGTAAACCTCCAGTTTACGGAGGAGCGTACGACATTGTATAGACTACGGGAATATATTAAATGTGTTAAGGGTGATATGGGTGACGCCTTAATGCTATTTTAATACTTTTTTACTTTACTATAGACATATTATAATAGCGTATATTACTACGTAGTAGATAGTTCCACGGATCCTTAGAGGATGGAAATCCCAAACATCCTTTAAGTTACTTGTATTTCAGTTGATATTTCACTTGAGTTGGATTTATTGATATAAGAATATTAATCCTGACTCGAGTGTTTTGTGTTTTGCTTTACGCTCGGGTCAGACTGAGTGTCACAACATTTGAGACTCACCTTTGGAGTTGGAGCTTCGCTTGGAGATCCAGCTATATCTATTCAGCTTCCAATTGTTCGGTTGACTCCAGTGATATATTCATATTTTGTTATTTGACTATTGTATTGAGACTTCTATGTTTTCAAGACCTCTGTTGTATCTTGTTTAACTCTGTTATATATATAGTAGCGTCATGAACTACTATTCATTTGTTTTCGTTGCTTATTGTTATATTACTCTGTGTCTATGATTCTGTGATTGTTTTATTTACTGTATATGCTAAGTTTTGCCAAATATAAATTAACAATCTGATATTTTGAGCAATTCAAGTCCGACATGTGCGGATGCAAATGGCATGAAATACCGGGTCGTTACAGATCAACAATGCTTTAGAGTTGGAGGCTTTTGAGATGGACAAGGCAAAGTGGGACGATCGGTTGATGGTATGAAGAAAACAAGTGGCATTGAAGGCCAAGAAGAATGATCGGTGGATACGGCTACTATGAACGATCGGATGATGTTGTCTAGGGAAACAATCGATAGGACTGCCTTTATGAATGATCAGCCCTATTTGTGGAACGATCGGCTATTAGCAAATGAACTTTAAAAAATGGAACTCAAATAAGCGAACTTGAACTAAATGATGAGCTTCAGCCTTACATACTCGAACAAACATTTGAACTTGCATATGGCTTGTATACGATTTGAACTGCATATTTGGTAACAAATGGTCTTAGAACTACGACACGAACCAATGCCTTTGACTATTCTCTTGAAGCTCATCAGTGACTTAGATAAAAATCGAACTTTTGTTTGCGGACGATCGATCGTGAAACTCAAACTGCATCGTTTCCTAATGACACAGAGAAACGGTTGAGACGGTCAGGAATGACGGTCTCTCCGGTTGAACCTTGAAGTCTCGTCGTCTTTTCCGTCTTCAGTTTCGCACAACTTATTACTGTTTTGTTTAGCACTTTACCCCACCACACTACCATTCACTATACACTGGTGGGTATAGGTTACTTTATCTAACCATGATTTTTACTAAGTTTAATAACAACGGGTTCTAGACGTTTGGGCGTCTTGCAGCTATGCCAGCTGGACCATCTTCTCAACAAGATAACCATAACGTAGAATTAAGTTCGGCAACTGAATCTGATAGTCCGCCCTCTAGTCATCATTTGGAACAACCGAAAATCCCGGGCCCTCAATTTGACCTTTCTGATGATGTTCCCATCTTTCCACAGGAGGTTATCGATCTTGCTCCTGACAATCTAGAGGACATAGTTATTCTGAAGAACCCTACTGATTCGGTAGCTTTGAAAATTAAGGAAGACGCCCTTCATCGAATCCGCGTACGACACGGAATTTCTTTCGACGATGTGTTGATTCCGTCGCAGGATGATAGGGCTCATAGACTTCTAGAAGGGTATATGGCGTGCAACAAGTTCATGTGCTGGGCTGGATACATCCTGCCATTCAATTCATACATTCGGGAAATTCTTCATTATTTAAGGATAGCTCCAACGCAGCTCCACCCAAATGGCTACGCTCTTCTTAATTGTACTTATATGGTATTTATGGAGTTCCTACACCGTCCTCCAACCATTGATGACATCCTATTCATATTCACTTTCAAGCGACGGACATGGAGTCTTTCGTTTACATTTCTCGAGTCGGTGAAGAGGTGCCAGATTCTAACTGGTGCATGGAACAAATTAAGCGCCTTTAAAAGTGAATGGTTCTTCGTTCGTTGTCCGTCCGGTTTCACTCGACAATGGCTGAACGTAAGAGTTATCCACTATTTTCATGTTAGCACGGAAAAATGATATCCATGTCGTATTTCTGACTATGTTACTCCTGTATAGGTGTGGTCACCCGACCTAGCGGCAATATTTATGAAGAGGCAGTCACAACTCTGAAAAATGCACCTCCCGAGGACAGGAACATCGAATATTTGCTTATGGACGAACGTATCGTTACTTTTATCCTGGTAGAAGAGGGCCTCATGGTGGGGCTAAACAAAGTTGCTCAGATGGCAGGGATAAGACCATGGGCTGCAATTAGTCAAAGGGAAAATTGAGCAGATCCCGTGGTGCCCTCAGTCACGAGTGCTCAGGAATTCAATGGTATTGATGCCCGATGACATAGAGGTGACGTGTCCGGTCACAATGGTGATAAATCCGGTCCTAGAATTGGTACCAGATCCTCGCATGCCTCACAACCCTTGGTTCCTAATAAGTGAAAGAAGAAAAAATTTGTTCATAAATTTTCAAAAAGTCTTCTCTCTGATCAATCCAAATCTTCGTTGGCTCATAAAATTGTTCAAGATGAATCTTCTTTCCAACCGTCAGAGTGTTCAAGTTTACCACTTGATTCTTTGTCTGGCCTACTAATTCTGCATGATCTTGACGTTTTTCATTTTACTGATGTGAGCATCGAGGGGTCGGAATCTCCCACCAGAATTGGCACTAAGATTCCTATTTCTAGAGGAAAAGTTACACCAATGAGCAAGGCTCCTACACCTGATTTGTCGGAGGGTTACACAAGGACACTTGCACACACTTGCACCCCTTAATATTGCATTATACTTGACTTGTGCTCTTTAAAGCTTAAAGTGGACCGATTTCTCTTTTCTTTTGCAGAAACGATGGTAAGGTAGAGGAACATGTTTGATTCCCTCTGGGATATACACCACCAATCCACTGGTTCATGCTCTGGATCTTACCGTGGTAGTCGAGAGTATTATGATTCCAGTCATCGTCCCAACCGGGACCAGGGTCATCAAGATATAGGTGATAGGGATAAGCCACCCCAGGACAAACATCGGTCAAGATCGAGATCCCTTCCTTTAATGGTTCCCAAGAAGCCAGTTGATCGCAGGGACCTACCTATCGATCCTTCATGTGGTCCTCTTACTACTTCAATGCCTCCACATCCTCTGGTTCCTTCTCATTCTTAGCGGCCGAGCGACCGTCGTCGCCATAGTGAACATGCTACCACCCATAGGCCTGGCAAGGAAAGTACTGAAGTTGAAGCTGCTACTAAAGATTCTACAATCAATCCAACTGCTCGTATGGCAAAGCTCCACGAAGAATTTTCGAACTAATGTTTTGAAGGGTTCTATTTTCCTCCCAACTTGAAGACGGTTCCGGACCATGTTCAGGAAATGACTATTGACTATGTCACTGACATCCACATGCAGTATCGCAAATGGATGAAGGCAGCAAAGAAAATGTTTAAAGTCTCCTTCGAACGCACGACAAAGATTGAAAAGCTAAATGCCAGGAAGCTCAAGATAAAAGAATCTTTGACACTTTGACAAACGAGCTAGAAGCCTCTAGGACCTCCTTAGCAAAAGCCGAAGGAAAAGCTAATGCTGCTGTGAAATCTATGAAAGAGATGAAATCCAGCCATCTTGATATGGTTCAAGTGTTGCATCATCGAAATCAAGAGATAGCGCTTGAGTAGGGTCCAGCTCGGAATAATGAATCCTCAACCCTGAAGGAGATAGCGGATCTCAAGGCCAAGCTTGAGTATGCAAATAAAGAGAAAGATGATGCTCAGAAGATCACTCAAGATGCTTGCGATAAGCTGGTATACATCAGACTTGAGAGAGACACGGCTGTTGAAAGGGCCAAAAATATCGATGTACTTATTCAGCATGAAGCAGAAGCTACCAAGGACAAAGTTAGGGAGGAGATAATGAATGAGATTGACCCACTTCTCATTATTTACAACACTAATGTTCTCAAGCATAGAAATTTGGCATGGCTCGGTGACAATTATCTCTACCAGCTCAGACGCACGTGGGAATTTCTCGTTGCAAAAGAGAAGAAACTTCTTAATTCAGAGGATATCGACCTGTCTAGGCTTGAAAATGAAATTCTATTGGGCGATGAACCCAAAACATTACACGATATCCAGCTTTCACTACTGAAAGAGTCTGTTGTTGCTTATTCATGTGAAGTGGGTGAAGGATCCGGGTCAGGCCAACCTGATATTACAACTGAATTGCCCCCGGCACCCCAGGTCATCCCTACTTCCACATCAGGCCCTTCAATCATCCACGGGTATGATCCAGACAAGCCACAACTTTCTCCAATTCCCGAGCGCAGTTCTGAGAATGTTTCGACTCAACCTGGAAGCTATACCGAGGAAGATATTCCGACGACATTTCCCATCTTTCGTAAAGTTGGGGTGTTATCAGTTGATATTTCTAAAAATTTCTCCTATTTTTTCCTCAGTTTTGAATCTATCAGGTGTCGCTCCTCTCCCCTCACAAGAGCCTCAGTTGGAGTCACAAGGGACCGTGATAGAATCCATTAAAGTTACAACTTCGGCTACTGCTCAAGATGCTCAAGAAGAAGCCTTCGTTATTGATGATCAATTCATGGAAGCAATATTCAAGGAAGGAAATGACCCACACTATGAAATTCTCTTTGATGAAGATGTTGTGATCACAGGTTCTTCCGACCCCACTGGCGAGCTCAGCAAGAAATAGCGTGTTGAGAGGGAAGAACGATTGAAAAAGGAGGTAAAAGCTGAGCCTGGTAATTCGAACTTCGATGAACTGATTCTTGCCCTGCTCCAGATGATCCCTCTTGGCGAGACAATTCCTCGGGATGATATCCCCCCCTTCTAGTGTTGATGGTGCCTCCATCCCTCCTGCTTCTAAAGATGATAGCACCTCGATTCATTCAACTGAAGATACTCCTTCGAAAAGAAGCCAAGGCGGAAAAGGGTCGAAGAGAGGGTCAAGTGGTAGTTCAGAAGGAGCCACTCCAAAGAAGCAAAGGAAAGATAGACAATCCAAGAAATAATCTTTGGATTGGAGTGATATGTAAATAGCTTGGATGATTACTTTTCCTTTTCGTTGGTCATGTTTGTTTGGGCATGACCCCCACATTTATTTTTCATTTTGGATAATCTTGTATGGTGTACAACAAGTTCAGTGTTAATAAGAATTCCTTTATTCTTGTGTACGATTCTTGTATTTAAATGTTTGAGCTATCACGTTTTTCATTTTTTTGTATTTGTGATTCGTTGCTCGTCGGATCGGACGATTTATCCATCCTAAGGCCTCCCTAAGGTCGTGGACTTAAGTCGTATCAACCACTGGGCTCGAGCCTTAATGCTACGCATGTCGAACTCAACGGTCCCTGGTTAGCTGAGTTAGGTGGTGGATGGTCGAACTCCATCCTTACCGAGTTTACACTTGTGCTGTCGTTTTCAGTCCAAAGTTTATGGAATAGTGAGTGTTCGAGCTGCACTCATCTTTTTTTTATACTCATAACCGCACTCCAGGGATAAGGGTAAGTCAATGGGTGGTCGAACCGCATCCAATTTATGTTTAGACTTCAGTCCACACTCCGGGGACTTAAAGTTATTTTGCAGGTGGATGGTTCACACCCGATTTATATTTATACTCCAATCTGCACTCTAGAGACTCAGAGTTATTTCACGGGTGGTCGATTCACACCCGATTTATGTTTGTACTCCAATCCGCACTCCGGGGACTTAGAGTTGTGTCGCGGGTTGACGATTCACACCTGATTTAAGTTTATAGTCCAATCCGTACTCTGGGGACTTAAAGTTGTTTCGTGGGTGGACGATTCACACCCGATTTATGTTTATACTTCAATCCACACTCTGGGGACATAGAGTTGTTTCGCGGATGGACGATTCACACCCGATTTATGTTTAAACTCTAATCCACACTCTGGGGACATAGAGTTATTTCACGGGTGGTCGATTCACACCATTTATGTTTATACTCCAATCCGCACTCTGGAGACTTAGAGTTGTTTCGCGGTTGGACGATTCACACCCGATTTATGTTTATACTCCAATCCACACTTTGGGAACTTAGAGTTGTTTCAGAGAGAAGTCAGATCGTATTCTTCGTAATTGATTGATTTCCCCCTGGGAGTTAGGGGTTTAATTTAGCGAGCGATCTGTCATGTCACGATCGCTCTTATTTCATTTTAGTCTCGCCATGTAACTGATACACAAAGCTAAAGCAAACATAAATACAAAGGAATCCAAGGCTTTATTTTCTAAGTGGAAAAGAATGACGTAATCTGTCATATTACATATTTGGAAAATCAAATGCTAAAACAAATTATTAAAGCAAATACAGCTAAAATGAAAAAGAAAAAAGTGAAATAGCGTCGTAAATACTTACTATTCCACACCCTTGGAAGTGCGATGCCATCGACAGTCGCTAGCTTGAAAGTTCCCTCTCCAAGCCTCTGTTCAATGACATACGGTTCTTCCCAGATTGGATTCATGTGCAATGGGGTAGGAAAAATTCGTTTCAGAATGAGACCACCGATTTCAAAGGTTCCAAGTCAGATGTTAACGTTGTGATATCGGGCGATTTGGTGTCGATGCGCAGCTTCCCTCGGCTCGGCTTCCTCGCGCTTCTCATCCATAAAGTCAAGAGATTCCAAAAGGAGATCTTTATTTTTTTTGGGATCGTAGTAAGTCACACGATGAGATGGAACCTCGAGCTCAATAGGAATGACGGCTTTGGAAACGTAAGCAAGGGCGGATGGAGTATGGCTAGTCGCGGACTTGTTGGTGGTCCTGTAATCCCATAGTGCTGTAGGGAGTACGTCCACCCATTTGCCTCTGGCCCTTTTTAATTGCTTCTTCAAAATGGACTTTATGATTTTATTTACAGCTTCAACCTGTCTGTTTGCCTAAGGGTGAGCGACTGATGCAAATCTCTTTTGAATACGATACCTTCGATAGAAGTCTTTGAATTCAACACTGTCGAATTGAGTCTCATTATCCATTACAATAGTTCGTGGTAAACCGAATCGACATATGATGTTTCAGACAACAAAATTGATCACTTTATTGGTTGTGATCATGACTAAAGGTTTTGCTTTAGCCCATTTGGTAAAGTAATCAACTGTAATGATAGCGTACTTTGCGCAACCTTTAGAGATCGGTAGGGAGCTGATAATGTCTATACCCCACATGGAAAACAGCCATATGCTGACCATTTGCGTGACTTCTGTTAGCGGAGCTCTTAGAATTTTTGCATATCTGGCACTTATCACATCATCTTACATAATCAATGGCATCTCAATTTACAGTTGGCTAATAATACCCATAACGGAATATTTTCTTTGCCAGAGTTTGCCCCCTAGTGTGTTCATGAACTTCTCTTAAAACACGTTTTATCTCATCATGAGCGATACACCAGAGTAGGGGAACAGAGAAACCTTTCCTGTACATAATTCCTTCTTGCATGATATACCATGAAGCTTTGCGAAGGACTTGTCATTTTTCATTCCTTCGTTCGGGAAGAATCCCCTGTAGCAAATAGTCTGTCATCCACACTCCTTCTCGGGCTCCGATTCCAGTGTCCGGTCGATTTCTATCAAGTTTAAACTTGGGGCATTTAATACTTCGACCAGGACTAAGCCCATCCGCCGTGCTTAGCCGGTGCTAGCAAACTTTGCCAATGAATCGACCTCTCTGTTTCGATCTCGTGGAATATGCGAAATGTAATAGTACTCAAATTATATCAACAACTCTTGGACTTGGGTAAGGTATGGGGCAGGTCGTTGTCCCTTAGCTTGATAATCTCCTCGGACTTGGTACATTACCAACTGCGAATCGCAAAAGATTTCGAGAGATCTTATTCCAAGTTCTCTAGTGAGTTTAACTCCAGCAATTGGAGCTTCATACTCAGCTTAGTTGTTTGTCGCTGAGAAATCAAGCTTTAAAGCATAACAGATTGACCGACCATCTAGAGTTTCAAGCACAATTCCAGCCTCAGAACAATGATCATTAGATGCCCCATCAGTATACAATTTCCACCTCATGGTAGAGATTTCACTGCCTTCCGAAAAATCATCCTGAGTGGTAAGCACTGCTATAAAATCTGTTAGTGCCTGACCCTGGATAGCCCTCCGAGGGAGATAAGTAATATCGAATTGACTGAGCTCGATGTTCCACTTGAGTAATCTTCCAGACGTCTCAGGTCGATATAGGACCTATCGTAACGGCTGGTCAGTGTATACATTGATTGGATGTGCTTGGAAGTATGGACGAAGCTTTAGTGATGCAATCAGTAAGAAATACGCCAGTTTATCATTTTTTGATAGTTCCTTTCTTCTTTCGTTAATCGTTTGCTGACATAATACACCGGCCTCTGGATTCGATCCTCCTCGCAAAGCAATGCAGCACTTACAGCGTGTGTCGATACAACCAAATAAATGTACAGAGCCTCATGATCCACTTCCTAATCAAATCAGAGAAAGGAATTCATTAGCTCTGGAGATAAATCGGTTAAGGCAACAACTTTCCCATTCAGACTTTGCACTTGTTTAATAGTCCTAGGCGCTTGGATATCGCAAATAGCTCGAATCTTCTCGAGATTAGCTTCTATTCCATGGTCATTAACAATAAAGCCTAAGAATTTCCCTGATGCGACACCAGAAGAACACTTTAAAGGATTAATTTTCATTTTGTACTATCGGAGGATGTCAAACATTTCTGCCAATTCTCTAATGTGGTTGTTTGATCATCGTGACTTCACGAGCATATCATCCACATACACTTTCATTGTTTTTCCGATCTGGTCTTTAAAAATCCTGTTGCCAAGGAGCTGATAAGTTGCTCTCGCATTCTTTAATCCAAATGGCATTACTACATAGCAATACAATCCAACATCGGTATTGAAACTGGTGTGCTCTTGATTGGGAATGTGCATCAGAATCTGGTTATATCCTAAGTATGCATCCATGAAAGATAGAAATTCGTGTCTCGCGGTTGAATCTACCAACTGGTTGATCCTCGGAAGGGAAAAACTATCTTTCGAACATGCCTTGTTCAAGTCTGAATAATCAATGCATGTTCTCCATTTCTCGTTTGCTTTCTTCACAAGCACATGATTAGATACCCATCAAGGGTAGAGGGCGTTGCAGATAAACCTGTTGTCTTTTAGTCTACACACCTCCTCTTTGAGAGCAGTAGATCTCTCCGAATCCATGCCACGACTTTTTTGCTTCACTAGGACATACCTCGGGGAGATATTTAATGCATGACTCACAATGGCAGACGAAATTCCACACATGTTAGAGTGAGTCCAAGTGAATACGTCTAGATTTTCTCGTAGAAAACCAGCAAGTTCCTTCATCATCGAGGGCCTGAGCTGTGATCCAACCTTTAGGACTTGTGATGGGTCGTCGTGGCTGACCATAATATAAATTTTTAGCTTAGCTAGTGCAGCCTTGCTCTCTTTTGGCTCCTCTTCATCATCTCTTTGATCTATATCTCTATAGAACCAACTGTGGTGCCTGAGCCAAGGCTCATGCGCTAGTTTTCAATCTTTGGTAGCTTGGATGTGGACAGTCTTGTTCACACCCTTACCTTTTTCTTTGTGCTGGGCTTCCCTCAACTCAGCTACATAATAGGCACGTTCAGTCGCTCGATTGCCATAAACAACCCCTACACCATTATCCGTCAGAAACTTCAAAGTCAAACACCATGGGGCAAGAGCTGCCCAGAATTCAGCTAGGGTCGGTCGACCCAAAAAAACATTGTATGGAGAGTCAACATCCAAAACAACAAACGACAAGATCCGCACTCTCCTTCGTTAACCTTCTCCCAACTCTACAGGTAATTCCATGTAGCTAATAGCTTCAGTTGCAATGCCATTAAAATTGTGTATATGAGCTTTAGACAGTTTTAAGTCTTTAGCTTCCATCCTCATCTGATCATAAGCATTTTTGAAGATTATATTCACTGAATTTCCACAACCGATCAATATCCTTCTCACCAAAGCGGGGCCAATCATAGCCAAAATGACCATTGGGTCGATTGTCGGAGCCTCTATATTATCTGCATCTCTGTTCCTAAACACAGTATCATCTGCCATTGTACATTGCTGTTTTGCCGGAGCTCCATCTTCTGTATTTGAACAATATTCAAAATCCACATGCCCAATTGCGCTAGCATAACGCTCCATCTCCTGCCAACTCTTATCTGCTGGGTGCGGTCCTTCGACTATCGTATTTATCACCAGTCTTCCACCAGTCCGCGTAGGCTTCTCAGCCCTATGCGGCGCTTGTCCTCGGTTGGGGTCCGAAGTCCCATGCTCACCATCCTACGGGGCTTTCACAAACTGTTGTAATTTCCTTTCTCGAATCAGCTTTTCTATAATATCCTGGAGATGCCTACATTCATTTGTATTGTGCCCATAGCACTCATGAAACCACAGTATTTCCCGGTCTATTTCTGCTTCTGTATTGATTCTTTTGGAGGCGGCTTCCTATACTGCATGGTATTGCAAGTATACAGATAGATATTATCCAAGGACATATTCAATGGCGTGTAATTATTATACATTGGAATCCTAGCCTTCAACCTTTAAGAATCCCTCTTTCATTCTCGGTTCCTATCTCCGCCTCTCTTTTGCTGATTGGGCTTATTCTGATCATTCACTTGGACTTTCCCAGAACTGTCACAAGAATGTTTTATTGCAATGTTACTCTATACTCCTTCTCTGCTTGGTCCCGCAACATTCTTTTTTCTGGAGGATCTGGCTTCCTCCTTCCTCGAATATTGTGCCGCCTTTGCATAAAAGCGCTCCAACGTTGCGAGCGGCTTGCCGACTAACCAATCGCCAAATTCAGACTCTGGATCAATCCCTCTCGTCATGACCATGGGCATCGCATGATCATTCAGATTACTGACCTCCGTGATAGTTATATGAAATCTTTCTAAATAATCTTTCAACGACTCTCCTGGAGCCTGAATCACACTGGAAGGGGACATCACGCCTTTGGGGTGAGTTGCGTTCATCCGGAATTGCTCCACAAACTTGGTTACTAAATCATCGAATCTAGAAATTGACCATGGGGTAGTCTCGTGAACCACATCGTCGCTATTCCGAAAAGTGTTATGGGAAAGCATCTGCACTTGGTTGCATCATCAGCCCGTGTAGAATCCATCAGTTATTCCTTCGTAGGTAGGCATCGATGGCATGTTGATTCTCCTTGGGTATTCTGCGTGTAGAACATTATCAGTGAATGTGGTATAACTTCTCGAGATTCCCCAATCATCATTAGTCAAGCCTTGGTTCTCTCTCACCAATTGTCTGACCATTGCCGATAAGTCCGACATTTGGATGGTTGGTGCCAAGCGATGGTCGTGCTCCACCTCACGTGAATGGTCCGATCGATGTTTGTGGGTCGTTTCATGCCTTTTTGGTTCACCATCTTCCCAATGCGTGTCTTGTACTTTCATTTCATCATCGTTCTGGGGAAGAACCCTGTCAGCATTCAATCGGACTACATCATCCAAACTAACCGTAGCAGCTCCGGTTTGAAACCCAACGTGCATAGGTAAGTTTCCTTCTCTAGCGGAGGGATCATCACTGATCATTCCTGGCAGACCACGATGGTCTACCTATTAACGCCTTGAAGTTTCTGTATGATATCTATTAGTTCTGTAGCGCCTATGTCTATGATATCCATTCGATGAACTAGAGCTCTCCGACGTTGAGTAAAGGGTGGGATCCGTCCTAGCTTTGTCCCGCTGCTGCTGATTGATTTGGTTCATCAAGTTAATATTGGTCTGAATTTGTTGATTTAGCTGTCGACGGCTCTCCATCAGCTCTCTCTCATTAAATTATGAAATTCAGCTCTTGTAATAGCATCAGTGGGATTCTGAACTTCAACCGGATCAGCATTCACATTTGTTGGTGATTACTTAGATCTCCTTGCTGAATGTTGGTATTCTCATTTCCTTCCACGTTTTGAGAGGTGGAACTAGTATGTCTCACCATTATCGATAGCCTTGCTTAGATTTCTACAAATCTGAGTAGTATGAGTAATTTTCTGAAGATTACAGTCGATCTCCTTTGGGGGATTTTTCCAATCCAGTAGCAACAAAGGGATCCTAGAAAACCGAGAATAAAGGTTCTCAGTGAAAGCACCAAAATGTTTGCACTAAAATTGGTCACAAACACCCAAGAATAGATTTAGTAGAGAAATAAATGAAGAAGAACAAAACTAAAACGATTAGATAAATCGACAAGCAAGTGAGAATCAGCTATAATCAGAAACACAAAGATTTATAATGGTTCGGCGTTGTATGTCTACGTTCACTTTAAAGTTTGCCTTTATTAATCACTTAGGAATCTGAATACAATGGAAAAATAAGGATAACACTTGATTACAATGAAGTCTCCTGTCACCAGCAGCGTAAAGATCCTGAAAATGAACCAAGCGGTCTGTATTTATAGGGAGAGATGATGAGATATTTCGCTAAGATTTCGGCAGAAGGCTCTCTAGGTCCATAGGGGGCCACCATAATGATCGGTGGCCTTAACTTGACAATTTGGAACGATCGACTAAACTTTCACCGATCGTTTTTCTTGCTTACAATTCGCGTGCGATATTTTTTGAGGGGTCCCACATGTCTCTTGACATTGCTCCTAAAATATGGAATCATTCTGAGTTGTAAATTGTGAGATATGGATCGATCTTTGTTGTACTTGGATCGTGCACTGAACTACACCGATCGTTTTGATTGACTGGCAAAATTGATCGGCCAACAACGATTGGCTATCTTTGTATTTCAACTTTGTGACCTGCGATCGTGTTTGTAGGTTTCACTCTTCATTTTATTGGTGCTCGGAAAGTTTCAAATGAATTGGCCTTATGCATTTTGAGATATTGATCGTTCTCCGCTAATTTGAGCTGTTTTATGAATCGTTCCCGATCGATCCATATAAATCCTTGCTTCGTTCGTAACTCAAGCATACGAACTCCAAATTTGAGTTGCAACCTTATGGAACTATGTTAGTTATTCCATACTAATTACACCTAGATTGGCACCCAGTCCGGATTTTCCCGACTATCATTCACGGTATCATATATAGTCAATTCTTAGATCTAATAATCATCTGTTCCGAGCCAAGTCGATGATATCATGGCTTTGCCAAATGGCGGGATAACTACATTTTAAACATGTTTCAATGAAATAATTTATTTTTTATGAACATGATGTTCACGGTGTAAAATTTGATTTTAAGTTGAAATATATATCATCGAAAATTGTAGAGGCATAGAATGTAATGAAACAGAGAGGTGTAGCAACAATGAGGTGTAGCTATATAAAATATTATTATTTAAATCAGAATTTGTGATAGAAATTAAGGAGTAAATGAGGAGTGTTGTCGATCCTTGTTAGTGTAATGGCACTCTAAATAGTGCATCATCCCAATTGTTCTCTGATTTCTATCATAAATTCTTATTTAAATAACACTTATATCACTCTCTTTCCACTAACTCCATTATTTAAATAGAAACTTGGGATGGAAATCATGGGACTGTTTGGGGTGTTATTAAACACTTTTTATGTGTGTGTATAACGTGGTAGGGCCAATGACAGTTGTAAATTATTGGTGTGCTTTGTTGGTGATTAATCTATATTAGATCTGAATACATATAACCCATATTGATTCAATTGAGAAACAAGTATATGAAATTAACAGCGGATGGCGTATCTGAATCCATCGATTCTTAATTGATGTGAAGATTAATTTGGATTAGATCTTCCAAATTGACACAAGTTTAGATCTGTAAATTCTCTTTAGAAGAGGGTAGAGAGAACATGATAAGACTTATGTAATTTGGGGACCATAACCCCATATATACAGTGTGAGATATTTTTTTAGTTCGGACCTTCAACAAACTAAAATTGTCACTCCGGTATCCACATGTTATAATTTTGCATGACGAATATACCCCTTAAGTATTAATATGTTTATTCCAAAAATAGATCACGTAATTAGACTTAATTACGAGATAGCCCACACATTCAAACATTAAAGTATGTGGCCCCATTATGTTGAATTATTCCAACAATCTCCCCCTGGGCCACATATGTAACTTTATAAAATGTATTCAACTTTATGAGCTCTTAAATAGCTATCTTGATGATTGGTATATTCAAAACAACCTCGTCTATTGATTGTGTTAACATAGAACCAAAGTGGCTTTCATTACTGTTTTTGTAACTAAACTCATCAATAGTCACAGATATCAATACAATCAAACGACATAGATCATTCATGTATGTGTAGCATGGAAATTACATGAAATGTGATTTTTACATGTCTATTTCCAACTAGTCCTACTTTACTTTAATGAGATCAAAATTCCAAATAATATATATAAACAATTGAAGTGCAAAAGAAAACTTTATTTCTGATCAGAAAAACCAAAGCATGTCCATAATCAAAATATAGAGAAGTGTCGCGAAATAAGTGACTAAGTACAAACTCCCCCTAAACCAAAATATCCTTATATAAAAGATACACCCATTTTAGCAACATGCTCATGAAAGACCTTGGGTGGTACTCCTTTTGTAAGCAGATCCACTAGCATGGAATTTGTCCTAATATGCTCTATGGATATTATCCCATTCTGCACTCTCTCCTTTACAACTAAAAACTTGATGTCAATGTAATTTGACTTGCTTGAGCTTTTATTGTTATTAGAAAATAATACTGCAGATCTATTGTCACATATAACTTTAATGGTCCTTCAATATTATCAATAATACGCAACCTAGTGACAAAATTCCGTAGCCATTTCGCATGGTTGGATGCCTCATAACAAGCCACAAACTCTGCTTCCATGGTGGAAGAAGCTATGAGCGTTTGTTTAACGCTTTTCCATGATATAGCCCCTCCACTTAATAGAGATATGTATCTTGAAGTGGGTTTTCTGCTATCCGGGCATCCAGCAAAATCAGAATCAGAACACCCAACGGTCTCCAACTGATATGATCTTCTATATGTAAGCGTATAGTCCTTTGTTCTTTGAAGATACCTTATAACCCTTTTTGCTGCTTTCCAATGATCCATTTCAGGGTTACTAAGATACCTGCCCAACACTCCTATAATGTACGCAATATCCAGACGCACACACTCGAGCATACATTAGACTCCCTATAGCAGATGCATAAGAGATCTTATGTGTTTCTTTAGCTTCAAGGATGTTATTAGAGCATTGTTTGAGACAAAATTTATCTCCTTTAGAGACAAGGTATCACCCATTTTACAATCTTGCATACCAAACCTTTTAAGCACCGTTTCTATATAGTTCTTTTGTGACAATCCAAGAATACCCCATGAGCAATCATGATATATTTGGATTCCTAATACATAAGAAGCATCCCCAAGATCTTTCATTTCAAAATTATCTGAAAGAAATCACTTGCTTTCGTGCAAAATATGTAAATTATTACAAGCAAGCAATATATCATCAACATGTAAAATAAAAAATATGAATTTGCTCCCACTGAACTTGTGATACACACAGTTATCAATTATGTTTGCCTCGAAACCAAATGAGGTAACTACGTTGTGAAACTTGTGGTACCATTGGCGAGAAGCTTGTTTGAGCTCATAAATGGATTTCTTTAGTTTGCAAATCATATTCTTTGGATCTCCGAACACAAAGTTTTCTGGTTGCAGCATATAAATTGTTTCCTCAATGTCTCCATTGAGAAACGTGGTTTTAACATTCATTTGATGTAACTCAAGGTCAAAATGTGCAACAAGCGCCAAAATTATTCTAAAAGAGTCTTTCGATGAAACCGGAGAGAAAGTCTCTTTAAAATCGATGCCTTCCTTCTGAGTACAACCTTTTGCTACAAGACGAGCCTTATGCCTTTCCACATTACCTTTTGCATCCCTCTTGGTTTTAAATATCCATTTTCAACCAATAGGTTTCTTACCTTCAGGTAAAGAGACAAGATCCAAAACTTTATTGTCTTACATGGATTTGTACTCTTCGTTAATAGCTTCAATCCACTTTTGAGAATTAGCATCTTGCATGACTTGGTGAAAGTTGATAGGATCATTTTCCACCAATCCATTATTATCCTCTATTTCTTGAAGAAATACCACATGATCATCCGGAATGGCATCTTTCCTCTCTCTAGTGGATCTCCTTAGTGGCAATTCATTTTGAGGTTGTTGAGTTTGTTCTTGTGGAACATTACCCTCATCTTGAAGAGGGTTTTCTTTAATATTGTTTTGGTTGTGGTACCGGATTAACTTCTTCATTAATGACAAGAATGATAATTTGTACATTGTCAGAGGAAGTAACTGTAGTAGGAATCGTAGATGATGATTCCTCCTCAAATACAATGTTTCTTACTTCATTTCTCCCCCTAACTCAACATCCTCAAAAAATGTTGCAGTTCCCATCTCAAAAATATTCTTTAGTGTGGAATCATAAAATTTATAGCCCCTAAATCGCCCAGAATAACCAATAAATTAGCTGCTCACTGTTTTAGAGTCTAATTTTCTTTCATTTGGCCTATAAGGCCTTGCCTCGGCTGGACATCCCCAAATATGAAAATGCTTTAGAGTGGGCTGTTTGCCTATCTAAAGCTCATAAGGTGTCTTGGCATCTGCTTTAGTGGGTACCCTATTAAGGATATAAATTGTTGTCTTTAATGCCTCCCCCCAAGAGTGATTTTGGTAAGGTAGAATGACA
This sequence comes from Allium fistulosum, assembly GCA_030737815.1. Lineage (NCBI taxonomy): Eukaryota > Viridiplantae > Streptophyta > Magnoliopsida > Asparagales > Amaryllidaceae > Allium > Allium fistulosum. The sequence goes on from CM060904.1 coordinate 360,733,863, forward strand.
ATCATACTCCTCACCATGTCTTTAAGAGTTCCGTTTTGTCTCTCAACAACACCATTCATGCTAGGTGAACCTGGCATGGTGTACCGTGGGACTATTCCACATTCCTCTAGGAAGTGGGAAAATGGTCCTAGACATTGTTCACCCGATCCATCAGATTTACCAAAATATTCTCCTCCACGATCAGATCTGACAACTTTAATTCTTTTGTTGAGTTGGTTCTCAACTTCTACCTTAGATTTCTTGAACATGTCTAAGGATTATGATTTATCATGTATAAGATATAGGTAGCCATATCTTGAGTAGTCGTCTATGAATGTGATAAAATATTGTTGACCATTCCATGATGTCATAGGGAATGGTCCACAAATGTCTGTATGTATCAATTCTAAGACGTCGGTTGCTCTAATGAAACCTAAGGGTCTACACAGACATCGAAGTTTGAAAAATCAACAAATTCCAAAATGCCATCTAACACAAGCCTTTGAATTCTAGTTTTAGATATATGACCTAAGCGCTTGTGCCACAATGTGGCTGAATTTTCCTTATTAGTACCACGCGATTCCACATGCAAGGCTTTATAATAAGAGGTATTAACATCAAGCATATATAAGTTATCATAAACATTGAGAGAACCAGTTCCAACAAGATTTGAATTTATTGTAACTAAAAATACCATTCCCAAATGAACAAGAATAACCAAATTTGTCCAACTTAGAAATAAAAACCAAATTCCGTCTAAATGACGGTATAAAAAAGTATCAAATAAATCCATATAAAACTGAGTTCTCAATAACAACTTAAAATGCCCAATAGCCTCCACTTTAACCAATTTTACATCACCCGCATAGATGTATCTTTTAGCATCAGTTGGATTTCGGTAGCTCAAGCAACCCTGCATAGAAACACTTATGTGAGTAGAAGCACCGGAATCTAACCACCAAGTGTTTCTAGGTACTGTAGCTAAATTTACTTCAAAACAGATCAAAGCAAAGGATGTACCTTTCTTAACATGCCATGTGTGATATTTGGTGCAATCTTTCTTTAAATGTCCAGCCTTCTTACAAAAGTAACAACCATCAGCCTCCTTATGTTGTTTCTTTTCCGTTGGACCCTTACCAGTTTCCTTATCCTTCTTTCTCTTTTTGTCTTTTCCCTTAGAAGTGTATGCAAAATGAGCACTTTCAGTCTTATCATGCTTCAATCTCTCTTCTTCTTGTACATAATACGAAATGAGCTCATTAAGAGTCCATTTCTCCTTTTGACAATTATAACTGATCTTAAACTGGTTGTATTATGAAGGAAGAGAGATTGGTACCAAATGCACGAGCAAATCATCCGAAAGCTCAAGCTTAAGTGCCTTAAGTTTTGAAGCAACATTAGACATTTCCATAATGTACTCTCTTATGTTCCCTTTGCTTTGATACTTCATGGAAATCAAGTGCCGCAAAAGCGTGCTTATTTTCGTCTTATCGTTTTTAGCGAAACGTTTTTCAACCTCAGCAGGAAAATCTTTAGCATTGGTTATCTTTTCAGATATGACACCTCTAAATGCCTCTGGAATGCTACGCTTTATGATCATTAGACTCATGCGATTTGAATGATCCCTCCTCTCAAAGTTCTTTATAACATCAGAAGAACTTTCATCCGTAAGAGGAGTGGGTGCATCCATCCTAAGTGCAAGGTCAAGATCCATGCAGCCAAGAACAAGCAATATGTTCTCTTTCCAATCCTTAAAGTTTGTTCCAGTTAGAATAGGAATGTTGTTAAGATTGGCGGATACTGTAGTTCAATTAGCTGTAATTTTAACATAAGAATCAATCAAATATGCTCATATTGTAAAACAAAACCGCAGTAAATTCAAATAATTGGTAAGTCTCTTCTCAAGATACCTAGCACAACATTAATAGCAAGTCTTTGGACAATAATATTAATTGTAAATGGTACTCTTGTTGTAATGATCAAACATTGACAATAAGTTCAAGTCAAATATCAATCTTCCTTTGGGCCGATTAGATATTCACTTGCAAAACCATATGATTGTCACATATTTATCATCACACATGTATAAATGATTCGGCCAAATATTAGTCTTCCTTTGGGTTGGCAAATATCCGCATGAATAAATTCACACAAACATCAAACATTTTTCATGAATAACTAAAATAAGAGAGGTCACTTTGGTGACATGTTAATTCAATTAGTTCACTTGTAATGTAGGATATTTGCAGTTAGTTTGTAAAGAGACACAAAATAATATTTGAATTGGTTTATTTTAACTCATTCATTTATGCATATTCCATAAATTTCAATTTTTTTAATTTTATTCATATTGAAAATATGGTTTCATAGCCGTAATAAAAAAAATTGACATCAACTAAAACTGTAACAGTACATAACAAATGGTATTTTCAATAATAATTAATGATAAAATATTGCATACTTTATTTAACTGTCAATATTCAAGACAGAAGATAATTCAAATTTTAACAGCATGGTCCATACATGTGATATTGCAAGAAAATAAATAGCTGAAAACTGTAGCAGTGGTTGATCCCAAACATAGTGGGAAGCAACGAAAATAAATAATCCATGTCAAAATAGCTTATTAAATCAGTGTGGCAAGTGATTAGCTTTCGATTAAAGCTTATTTGGAATAAGAAAAGACATATTTTTTATTATTTAATGCATTTGTATTTTATAGATACATATATTTTATATGTATGAAACCATATTTTCAATATATATAAAATCGAAAATTGAAATTTATGGAATACGCATAAATGAATGGGTTAAAATAAACCAATTCAAATATTATTTGGTGTCTCTTTGTAAACTAACTATAAATATCCCATATTACAAGTGAACTAATTGAAATAACATGTCACCAAAGTGACCTCTTTTATTTTAGTTATTCATGAAAAATGTTTGATGTTTGTGTGTATTTATTCATGCGGATATTAGCCGGCTCAAAAGAAGACTAATATTTGGCCGAATCATTTATACATGTATGATGATAAATATGTGACAATCATATAGTTTTGCAAGTGAATATCTAATCGGCCCAAAGGAAGATTAATATTTGACTTGAAATTATTGTCAATGTTTGATCATTACAACAAGAGTACCACTTACAATTAATATTACTGTCCATAGACTTGATATTGATGTTGTGCTAGGTATCTTGAGAAGAGACTTACCAATTATTTGAATTTACTGTGGTTTATGAGCATATTTGATTGATTTTTATGTTAAAATTACAGCTAATTTAACTACGGTATCTGCCAATCTTAACAACATTCCTATTCTGACTGGAACAAACTTTAAGGATTGGAAAGAGAACATATTTCTTGTTCTTGGCTGCATCAATCTTGACCTTGCACTTGGGATGGATGCATCCACCCCTCTTACGGATGAAAGTTCTTCTGATGTTATAAAGAACTTTGAGAGGTGGGATCATTCAAATCGCATGAGTCTAATGATCATAAAGCGCGGCATTCCAGAGGCATTTAGGGGTGCAGTATCTGAAAAGATTACCAATGCTAAAGATTTTCTTGCTGAGTTTGAAAAACGTTTTGCTAAAAACAATAAGGTGGAAACAAGCACGATTTTGTAGCGCTTGATTTCCATGAAGTATCAAAGCAAAGGGAACATAAGAGAGTACATTATGGAAATGTCTAATATTGCTTCAAAACTTAAGACACTTAAGCTTGAGCTTTCGGATGATTTGCTCGTGCATTTGCTACTAATCTCTCTTCCTTCACAATACAACCAGTTTATGATCAGTCATAACCGTCCAAAGGAGAAATGGACTCTTAATGAGCTTATTTCGTATTGTATACAAGAAGAAGAGAGATTGAAGCACGATAAGACTGAAAGTGCTCATTTGGCATACACCTCTAAGGGAAAAGACAAAAAGAAGAAGGATATGGAAACTGCTAAGGGTCCAACGAAAAAGAAACAGCATAAGGAGACTGATGGTTGTTACTTTTGTAAGAAGGCTGAATATTTACTGTTAGTTTGCAAAGAGACGCCAAATAATATATGAATTGGTTTATTTTAACTCATTAATTTATGCGTATTTCATAAATTTCAATTTTCAATTTTATACATATTGAAAATATGGTTTCATAGTCGTAATAAAAAAAATTTGACATCAACTAAAACTATAGCAATACATAATAAATGGTATTTGCAATAACAATTAATGATAAAATATCGCATACTTTATTTAACTGTCAATATTCAAGGTAGAAGATAAAACAAATTTAAACATAGCATGGTCCATACATGATATATTGCAAGAAAATGAATAGCTAAAAACTGTAGCAGTGGTTGATCCCAAACATAGTGGGAAACAACGAAAATAAATAGTCCATGTCAAAATAGCTTATTATATCAGTGCGGCAGGTGATTAGCTCATTCCGGTCCCGGACTTTTTCAATTTGAAAATCTTTCTAACGCTAGCGTTATGCTTAACACATGAAAAGATAAGGTGTTGATCTAACAGTAACTATTTAGTATGTAGTTTCTACTAAAACTAGGTGCACCGCTCAAGTATTAGTTTCGTTTCGTTTAGTAGAGCCTATATTCGGGTCAGACCGAGGTGTTTCAGGTTAGGTACATTTGGACTTAGCCTATTTTGCTTCCGCATGGACTTATCTCTTAGCTTCTTTTGTTTAGTTTTTTTTGTGTAGTCCTTTTTGTTGGCACTTTGATGTATATTCTTTTGATCCATGTTTGGGTTGTGGTAGTCATACCACTTTGATGTATCATTTTGGATTGTACTAGTGATTGTATCTGTACTTATGCATATGTATGCATTTCTACTGTTCTGTGATGTTATTTACATTTAAGTTGTTATGTTTTGTTCTGATAGATCCGTTAGCCATTATAGTTTTGTATTAAATATTTATTGGATATGTCGATCCACTTGAGAAGAAAAAAATATATATCACTTATCGACGTATTCAGTAGATAGTTAAGACAAGGCTATAGATGGTCGCTCATATCCAGCTCTATTCTCCGCATAAGCAGACCGTATTACCTTGTAATACTCTTTGTTAATATGGGTTTCAGAGTGGGGCGTCACAGCTTGTATTTGAATAAGCAAATATGAATGCATGTGTTATAATATTACAGAAAGTGAAACTTATCTTTAATAAGCGGGCCATACATATAAAATATATGTATCTATAAAATATAAATGCATTAAATAATAAACAATATGTTTTTTCTTATTCTAAATACAAACATGCTGCATCGTTAAATTTATTGCAACCGACGCATTTAATACATTTATGATAATAAATTAATTTATTTTTTACTATAACAACCACATTTAATGCAATTATGATAAAAAAAGAAATGTAATTGACCGTTATGTGGTCCGATACGTATTACAGGAATATTAAAAGGCATGAAGATGCTTCCATACGTTGAATGAAACAGAACTTAACATGGTAACCATTTATAGTAATAAAAAAAATTGTACGGTCGCAATACTATCGAATAATATGAGTAGCAACAATTAAAGGCATCATATCAGAACAAGCAGAATTAATTCATGAATTATTTATATAGATCTGAAACAAATTCATCAGAGGAATCAATAAGAAAAGAGCAAATCTCATAGATCCGAAATAAAGGCATCAGATGAATCAATCAAAATTGTAAATCTTAGAACCCTAATTTCATATATACTTAAAATCAGGAAATTTCTCGATAAAATCAATGATGCGTGGCTCTATACCACTTGTTGGTGATTAATCTATATTAGATCTGAATATATATAATCCATATTGATTCAATAGAGAAACAAGTATATGAAATTAACAACGGAAGGTGTACCTAAATCCATCGATTCTTAATTTGGATTAGATCTTCCAACTTGACACAAGCTTAGATCTGTAAATTCTCTTTAGAAGTGGGTAGAGAGAATATGATAAGACTTATGTAATTTGAGGACCACTAACCCCATATATATAGTGTGTGACATTTTTTCAGTTCGTCCCTTCAACAAACTAAAATTGTCACTCTGGTATCCACACGTTATAATTTTACATGACGAATATACCCCTTAAGTCTTAATATGTTTATTCCAAAAATAGATCACATAATTAGACTTAATTACAAGATAGCCCACACATTCAAACATTAAAATATGTGGCCCCATTATGTTGAATAATTCCAACATGCTTATGATAAATCATGACTAGTTGTCATCGTTACAAATTGGATTTATATATTTAAACTTAGATTATTTTTTCAAGTTTTACACAATCTCTATCAAATGAATAGATGAAGACGTGTCAATCATCATGTCAGAAATATTAGAGCAGAATATAGTAATCGAATAAGATAATCCTTATACTCTATAGTTTGTGGCATATATGTATATATAATATATATACATATATATACATATATATATAGACATATATATACATATACATATATATAACAACGTGATAATAAGAAAGGGTGCGTTTGGCATACATCCCTGGTAAGGTTTGAAAATACACAAAACATCTCTCCGTTATTTTAATAAGTTTTCGGTCCCAGTTTTCAAATTCACGCGCGCACAAAGACCCAAATATCCTTTACGTTTTTAACATTTCAAACGCATATAACTTTCTGTAGAAATATCGGATCAGCATACCGTTTCACCAAAAAATCAAAAAGATTATGTTCTTTAAAATGAGATCCATTGTTGATACCAAAAAATCATATTTGCAGTAGAGGTGCAATTATTTCATATATTTGTAGACAATTTTGCAAATTTTAAACATCTTCGATTTTTCTTCAAATCTGCAACTATTGCATATAATTGCAGACATTTCTGCAATCTATTAAATATTAGTAAAGCAGAAGAATTTGTAGCTCTCACATTAATTCTAGCATTTTTCTCAACTCTCCTTAACTTTCTCTAGTTATTAATATATTATTTTAAAAACCCAATACAATTTATTACTTTTGCAATTGTTTACAATATTTTAGTAATTTTATACTATCGTTTTACATTCAAAAGGCTACACATTTATATTTCTACTATTGTTTTGAAAGTTCTCAATTTTCATGCATAATTTACATTTAAGGCTGTATACTTAAATTAATTAAATAATTTAACTATAAGATGTTTAAATAAATTTAATTAACTTATTTACTAATTTGTCTAATAAATAATAAAGATAACAATGTCAACAGGTTTACCACGCTCATTGTTACAAAATGGTATAACTAGATTTTCATTCGGATATAAAAATATATATGGATCACATAAAAAAATAACAACTTTAATGTATAATTATATATTTTAATAAATTGTCAGTTAAATAATACGGTTCAAAAATTACAAACCATCTCGGTAATTATAAAAGTTTCATCCCACTTCTTAATTCTCTTTGATTTTTTTTGAATCTATGTGAATTATCATTTTATAGTTATCTAAAGCATTGTGTCACTTTTTCCATGATTTTATATTCATATACCTAGATTTTATAATTTCTACAGTTATTTACAAAGTTTTGATCAATTTTCTCTTATTATTTTACATTAAATCCATGTATTTAAATTAATCAAATTATAAATCCATACTATTTAAATAAATTCAAGTAACTAATATTCATTAATTTCTCTAATAATTTATAAAAAATGACGGTTTCAATTTATATTCAGCATTCATATTAACGAAACGGTAACATGGACTCTTCTTTCAAATATAAAAATATATAAATCACTTAACACAAATTATATGCATAAACAATAAAAAAAATTATGATTGATGTATCGAACATTGCATAGAAAAATTTTATTTTTAAAATATTTAATGTATGAATACTATGTTTTTACAATATTACCATGTGTAATGCATATAATACACACTATTACTTTATTATTATTATCCATAATTTTATTAAATAAAAAGATTAGTTTTTTCCTTAATTCTCTTATGTTACATTTAAATTTCTTATCAATACTGATTTTGTAATTTAACAGCTAAAACTAATCATCATGTACATGGATGGATGCACATGCGCTAAAACGCACAACATCATGAACTTTCTTAATATCATTAGAAAAAAGAAAATATTACTTCAATGTTTATCTTTGAAATTTATTACCTTAATAAATACTTACAATTGTTTCACATATATAGGTTTATCGTTCAAATATTATATTTAACGTATAATTTCTTAAATTTCAAAATATAAATTGAACTTAATTTAAAATTAGAAACTAATATTTTAAAGCATATATTTCTGGAAATAACAATAATATATCTCTATAAATTTACTTACATTTTTTGGAAATGTATAAATTAATAAAATAATATGTTTAACATATAGTTTTCTTAAATTTTTGAAATATTATTATAAAACTAATTTGATATGAAATATCATTTTAACTAGTTAGACTATGAAAATAATAAAATATGTGATTATTTTTATCTATTCAAAAATAATATTTTAATATATTTTATTACAAAAATCATAACATTTTAAAATACTGAAATTAAAAAATAATAAAAATAATTTTTCTATAAGTTCATATATATTTATTTAACAATATAAATTGGTGAAATATTATACTTAATGTTATAAATTTCGAAATTATTTTGTTATCTAAATATATTGTTTTAGATATTTACAATCTAAAAAAAATATAAGTAGTTATAATCTATTATATTACTATGTTAAATAATTAATATACATGTTTATTTAAGCATTGATCTGTTAAATAATAGTAAAATAGAAGAAAATGTATTTTTCTCCTTAATTCACTCTTATTAAGTTTTCTTCTTTGTTCTCGATATTGATTTGTCGTTAAGCTTCTCACGATTTCATTAAGTCAAAAATAAAATAGTATCATCCTTGGTTACCGTTTATTATTTTATATATGTCTATTACAATTTGATACTCTAATCTAAATATTTTACTAAAACTTTAAAAAATAATGTTATTTTCAAATTAAGTTAAAACTATATATTTCATTTTGAATATAAAAAGAATAACAGTATTTACAACTATTTGTAGCTATTTAAACATATAAATTATTTAAGCATGATATTTAAAACGTAATTGATTTAATTTGAAAAATATTATTTTAAATTATTTTACAACAACAAAAATATCATGTCAACACATAAAGATTTGAAAATAACAATATATATTTTCTGCTAATTCATTTGTATACTCACTGATTATACATATAAGTTAATTAAATACTATGGTTAACGTATAATTTATTTAAATTTCGAATTCGTTTTTTAGAATTATTTTAAATTTAGACATATATATATATATATATATCTTTACTACTAATAATGTAAACTCAATGAACTAATTTCAACCGCGTCTTTTGGAAATACCCAAAATACCCTCCATATTTCCATTTTCCATCCCAAAGCTCGACTGCATAAAACCTAATCTGTTGCTTCTTCCCCAATCCGCCTACACTTAAAATTCGCTTCCTCAAACCCCTAATTCATCACTGTCAACATTTCAAATTCCTTGCCAATTTATATTGAACCGTCATCTCCTTCCATCATGATCACCGCCTTCGACCATCATAGTTTCCACCTTTAACATCTTCACTCTCATTCCTTTTGGTTAACTCCTTTCGCTTACCGGGTAAGTCTTTCATAGACTCCAAATCAAATTACGTTTCCAATTAGCGATTTATACTCAATTCCACGACCCCAATACCCTTATGAAGTTCTTATGGATTTACGCAAGCTGAATTGTAGTATGATATAATTTACACTAGATTTTATATTCCATTATAGTCTGAATTGTAATCTATCCATTTACGTTCGTGTACTGTAGTTTTTGGTTTGAGATGATTCTCCTTCTTCTTCTACATTTGAGATTATATATTGGATCATTTTTACTGAGAACCTTAGGTAAAATTTTAATAAATTTTTCTTTATTTTTCATTTATTAATGAAAAAAGATGCGTATAATGGTTGTTTTAGCTAATTTGTTCTTTGCTTTTTATAGTAGACTAATTTCAAATGCAGGAGCACAAAAGTTGATAATGAACTAATTAAATTATATAACACTTGCCTTGAATGTTAGATGATCTTTACTTGAAAATGCTTTGATATACATGTTAAGGTATGTAATATACTTACATAAATATTAGTAATCATTTTCATGTACAAAATACTACTTTATCACCACAACATGTCATCTTTTTTTAAATAGTGAGATTGGATGAGGAAAAAAATTGATCACTACTGCTTCGAACATCAATAGTTTTATAGTGTACTAAACTAAAATTTGTATCTTTTTCTTACTACAGTGAAACTTATGAAGAGAAGAGAGTTCTTTTTATTCTTAAGAGCTTAATGTTTATATATGAATGTAGAAGGCAGTAGGAATCATGTCGCCTGTAATTTAATTTTGATGAATTGAATTTTTAAACTTTGTAGATACAACAAGTGATGAGTTCATGTATGAAATATGGAGCTTTGCCTTCAAGGTTTCAGGTTCTCTTTGGCTTATAAGCTATGACTTGGAAAATGAGAAAAGCGAGTTGTATCCGGTATAATACATGTGCAATTTGTGTTATGTTACATTTGAAAAATTGTCAGCTAAAATGAAATATTTCACTGTAAAGTTGTATAGTTTTGTTGTAAAATTATAGGCAACCCATTTGTTTTGTACGTATAGATTATTTAGTGCTGTTATTGTTCAGTTAATGTAGATAAGTGAATCAATGATTCAGTAGTATTTATGATATCAAATGTTGCATGTGAACATGAAGCTTAATGGATTGTCATTTTGTTATTACTGTGAGGTCTTCACTAGAATTGTATCACTTATTTATATTAGATGTAACCATAAATAAAGTTGGATGTTAATCACCAAAAAATTTACCAACACAGAGACATTAATAACCATTAGAGCTAATCATCATGCTCTTGAAATTGTATTCGGCTAAATATGGGAAATAACTTATCTAATAAAAGCACAAGTTTTATCATTTTCATGTGCAAAGCACGAGTAATCTGTAAATACAGGATGATGCTGGTAGGACCGAAAGTTAATTCGTCAAAATAAACGAATTGGAATCCTACAAAGGAAATTAACGAAGGCAATTTTTGTTTTATGGCTAAGATGTTGTACACTGCAATTCCACATCATCCCTCATGAAATGACATACTTTATTTCGGGCAATCTAGCAAAATTGTTGTCCAGTTATATTTCTCCACATTCATGATTGAAGAAGTGAATGATAGGGAGTAAGGTAGAATATTGTCCAAAAAGACCATCCCATTGAGGAACAAGCAAAATTAAACTCTTTTAATAAAAATACAAACTTATGTTTTGACATAAACTAATATTGTCCAAAATCGTCCGATTTATATGTAGAGACAATTAAATTATGTAAATTGGCAGACAATGCATTGGAAGCTTGGTGTAAGTGTGATAATTTACTGCAACTTTGAAGCATTACAAGGCAGCACACTAGATGACATGTATGGTTGTGAAAACCTTACTACATGCATGAATTTTGAATTTATGGAAACTAATGTTATCATTTACTGCAAATTATTGATGTACGTTTTATAGTGCACTCCATGTAGAGTTCGATGAGAAAGATTGCAGGCTTGGAATTTTAAAGTTTTGTAGGATGATGCAGACAATGGCATAGAGGAGGCATGAAGAATAAGACACGATGGCTAGAGAATGAACAGCTACAGGAGATTAGCTAAGATGAACAATGGGTAATTGAATGAACTGGAAGTCCATGAATTCAAAATTTTGCAACTAAATGAAACGAACTCAGGCTGCAACCATACAGGTGTGTTGGCATCATTGGTTGAGGGAGAGAATATGTTGTATACAAACTAGCTAAGACAGAAGGAATGAGACTGAGAAGTCCCTGAAATCAATTAGTTGCACTGGCTGAAATAATGGACTAGATGAGAACAATAGCGGATCAGTGAAATATTGAGGAAATGAGACTGATAAGTCATGAAAAGCAATTGGTTACACTAGCTGAAATAGTGGACAAGATGAGAACAAATGTGGATCAATGAAATACTAAGGCAATAAAGAAAAAGTATTTAACATCTGGATTAACTGAAGTATATTGTATTGTAATGAAATGAAAATAAACAAGTGCTTGAAAAAATGATAGTTTGCATATTTATGTCCAAATATCAAAGTAATCGGATGTTGGCCCATATGGCCGTGCCTATATACTCATATATATATATATATATATATATATATATATATATATATATTCCAAAGTAATAATATATATAATTATTCTGTAATTTATACTTATGTAACTTAAATTATTGATAGAATTAAATAATTGTTAGGTAGAAGAAATTATAGCTCACTTAAGAATTTTGGGAATTAAAGTCTTTTAATTTTTCGATTTTGTATTTTATATAAAGATCAATCACTATTGTTTATAGCTTATGATTTCTACCATTATTAATAAGTCTTCTTAATTATGACCTATCCTTTGGTTTTGGGTATAAATTCTACCATTTTCTGATTAACTTCAACTATTTTACGTTCAAGTTTGTATTATTGTTTTCTTCCTTAAATGATATTTAGTAATAAAAAAACATATATATAATAATCAGGCTCTATTTAGTTCTCCTTACTACTTTATATTGTAGTATAATTGGTTAATTGTTTGGAAGGTTCTCTTTAATTCCATTCAACTAAGCTACATCAAATTTATGTTATTAGCTTTCCAAGAAATTGATATTTTATCACGGCCTCACACATACACAATAATTGAAACACATGACTTACAAAAATATATGCTTAACATTAGCATATTACATTGCATGTCAACTATTTAACAATGTATATTTAACAATTCTTTTTAAAACGTTACAGTGTGCAACGCACGAGTTATAAACGAGTTATACACTAGTTACCCAAGAGCGAACAAAAGCATAAAAACAGCTGCACATCAAGTCTTTGTTTGAACTCAATTATTCTGTCCATATGCATCATATCTCACGTTTGCATAAAACTTGACTTAGCCCAATTACCAGTTTGAGGCGTTGTATTATTTTCCATCCAATTCCATTCTACATTTCTCTATCTACAATTAAAGTCAAGAGCCTACGGTTTCAGATTATACCAAGTTTATGTTGGTTGGTTGGTTCTCATTCAGATTATTCTAATTATGTTGGTTGGTTCTCTCCGAACTGTTTAAAAAAAGCTATCAACCAAGTTTTACTAATGCCACACAATGTTCTAATTATTTCTCAAAATGTTTTATTTATCATCATCAATATTCTTATTTATGTTGGTTATATTACAAAAATTATTTGTTTGAAATAATTAAAAAGGAAATTATATTTGGATACAAAAGGATGATACGAAATTTGACGTAAAAGACATTAATCATTAGATTCCATAATTTAATGATCAATACTTGATATGTTAAATTTTGTGTCTCAATAGCCTAGTTCTAATTAAAATACAAACTTTTCAACGACCAACCACTTTTTTCCATAAAATTATTGTGTATGGAATACCATATGCGTATTTTATTTAATATCTCAAAAAATAAAAATAAAAGAATAACAGCAAAGTTTACAGTTGATTTTTCATGAGATAATTATTATGTATCAAAACCAGCGTAAATACTATTTATTCGTTTGTAAAAAAATGTCAACCAAAATCATGTTCATCATTTAAAAAAAAAAAATAACAAAATAACATTTCAAAAAATCATTTAGAATATCAATAACAAACCACTGAAAAATCTTTAGAATTTCAGTATAATTTTGCAACATGAAAGCACAAATTACATACCAGTGTACAAGAGTGGGGAGAAAAATACAATCTGGTTGTTTCGTTTTATGGAATTAAGTAACCAGTAAAAATGTGCTACCCTTCTCAGAAGTAAAATAAATGTGTATTCAATGTTTATGCACTCAAGTAAGTACCCAAGTCGACTCCATTAAGATTTACGTTGAACAATAGCCGATGCCGTTATTTGGTGGAGGCCATCAAAAGCGACAGCTGGTAAAATTAATATAGGTATTACGATCTACGAAGGGTTGGATCCTTGGTTTAACTGAAACATTTGCCCCCAGTGGCCTTAACCCTTAAGTCAGGACCGGGCCGAGTCTGGTCCGATAGGGCAGTAAGTTTAACGAACACAACAATCAGCCCGCCCATATGAATACCTTTAACCTACCATGCATCGCACGGAATTTATCCATAAGATCTACAAATGCCAGATTTGCCCTTGAATACATTTGGGTCTCTTTCAAGTTAGGTAGCCAGATATTAAAAAAAAGAAGGGATAACATAAGATTTTAAGTCGATGTAATAAATTTGGCAACGAAATCTCAACCATTTGTAGGCTAAAGTTGACAAAAGCTTAGCAAACTAGTCCTCTGTAATTCCTTTGGTTTTGTGAGATGCAGACATGTGGAACTTAATTTTGAAACTAATTAGAAAGAATGTTCGACCAGACAACCGATACGACAAATCCATTGACTCGAGCAGATTTCTTTTGAGACGCTGAAGAAAGCGAGACGTTATAAAGTTCAAAAATATGAGAAAAAGTCAACATATTAAAAGGCTTTACCTACCCCCACTTCGATAAAACGAGTTCAAATCCTCTGTATCAAATACTCCTGTACTGTCGTACATTTTGTATACTACTTCGTTTCAAACGGTTCATAAAATTTCGGCCTAACTTTTCTTTTTTGTTTCTGCGTACACGCATTGTGTACAATGCAGGGAACAAAAGGGAAATGCTGCCGAAATTTTGTTGAATCGTTTTAGACGAAGTAATATACGAAATGTAAATGCTTATTGTATTTGTAATGGGAAGTAGGATGCCTGACCATGGAAAAAAAAATATTTTTGTACAATTTTTTGTATCGATACGTTAAAAAATAAAATGTGCACTATTTGAAAATATTTTTAAGTAGTTCTTTAAATTCAAATATTATACGACCATAAAAATAATCTTTTTCGAATTTGTATTCTTGAAAATAAATATTAAATTTTGAACTTCTCATTTTCTCAAGTAGGAAAAATGATTGATTATTTTGTTGATCGGAGGAGATGGATGTACCAAAGAAAAGGACCGAGGGGCTCAATAAAAGAAGATTTTTATAATGGTATAAACGTATTTGTTGAATTCGCTTTAAGTAATAACAGAAACGATTCAGAAATTCGTTGTCCGTTTAGTAGGTGTAGACATTTGAAGTATTTGTTACCAGATATTGTGAAAGTTCATTTGTGCCAAAACGGTTTCGTACCCGAGTATTATGTTTGGGATCGGCATGGTGAAGTTGTAGTAAATACTTCTGTAGAGTCTGAAAGTGTCGTTAACGAAATAGTTACGACGACCCGTATAGAAAATATGATCGAAGATGCAGCACGATCAATGTTTCCTATGGTTGAAGTTGACGACGATGATGGAAATGTTGAAGAACCAAATATTGAAGCAAAAAAAAAATTATGATTTACTAGATGCTGCTAAGAAACCTATTTGGGATGGTTGTAAAAGCGGCACTCAGCTGTCAGTAATCGGAGAATAAATTGCGATGATGTAACGACCCGTAAATTTTAATAATTTTTATAACGTAATTAATTGAATTTTTGTGAAATTTTAAATAACAAAATTCTAAAATAAAAATATAAAATTTGGGATACGTATTTAAAAACATAGCAAATGGTAAATTTTCACCTGATAATATTGAAGTTTATTTTATGGTATAATTTTATTCAAACTCAAATCAGTTAATAATTGACGGTAATAAAATGTTTTCCAAACTTGAATATTTTTAAACAGTAAATTTCTAAATCTTCTTCTGAGTGAGATGTCATCTTTCGTTTTTTCAAATTTGGACTTCTACTGCTTCGTTTATCTTAATTCTGATAAAATAATAGAATTTTCGGTACCGATTATCGACTTTTGATCAGATGATCATACCACTGATATCTGTATGCCGTTTTGATCGTTTCGTCATGCTGATCTCTGCAGTGTATTCAATTGTACATGTTGAACTGCGGTATACGGTGAAATCTGTGAAACGAGTTGCCGTAACGGTTCTGAATTCGGACTTTTGGTGTCCATTGGCCCTTTCATTTGTCTACCGTTTGAAAAACTAACAGTCATTTGTTTTATTTATGGCTGAATTCCTGGCTGACTTTCAGCGTTCCATTCGTTTCATTATTAATTGCTATTCCACCGTTCCCTATCTTCCCTTTCACTATTCAATTCTATATATCTTACTTTTTTTTAAACCGTACCTGCTTCTTCCTTGTTTAGGCTGCCCATCGCAAGTAAATCTCAGATCCACTTAAAAGAAAAAAGGGAAACAAAACTACTGCTCTTCCCTCTCCTATCCTCTTTACCCTCTTCCGCCTTCAGTCGTGCCTTCCCCTTAGCTCGGCCACCACCGTATTCTCTCCCATCTCCCCTCACTCACGCTCGATCCTCTTCCCTTCGGCCTCACCTGAAAAGGGTACTCCACGGCCTCCACTACAACACTATCTCCTCCATCGCGCCAACAGCCACACCTTCGCCTACATCCCGCGCGACCACCGGACCCGCCTGCTCCGACCTACACCTAAGCCTTCCACCGTCCCATCCAAACGTCTGACCCAACGCCATCACCTTCCACCCAGCCGTGTGTGACCATCCACCCGAGAGCCTCCTCAGCCGACTGTGCCTCATCCACCTAAAACCCCAGTCGCCTTGTGCCATCCACAGCCTGCTAACCTGAACCGCCCCTAGCCTTCAATATCGACACCCTGCATAGCTCGCCCCGCTCCGATCTGCTAACGACGCCTATCTCTTCTTCTTTGAACTGTGAGTTATTTGTAATGTTAGTATGTTATATATATTGTTTATATTTTACAGATTTTTTGTATAGCATAACTCTTATAGATGGATTTATATGTTACGAGTTTTGTGTACGCAGAGTTTGAACTTTTAACCGTATATATATGTATAGCATATGTTAGTTTATATTAGTATATTTTTATATTAGTTTATATACATATGTTTACAGGTATTATATTGGCAGCAGTAATATGTTCATATTATATATATAAGTTATATTAGCTTGTTATGCTTTTTGATGTAACAGTTTCGAACTGTGAACACATGTGTTTTATTTTCTACTTTATGTGTATAGGACGGTCTAGTTGTATTGGAAAAAAATGCTTTATAATAGTTTATATTTTAACTGTTGTTTATGTATATAGGCTATTTTGTATAAGCATTTGTTCGTATAAAATATAAGTTTACATTTTGCTTTAAAGTATTGTTTTGTTAGTATGTATGTGGTATAGCAATCTGGTAAGTGTACAAATCTATATGTTTTAAGTGCTACTTATAATATGCGAATTATATATATGTAACTTCTTTTGCTTTATAAACTACTATTCTATATATATTATTTTACTATAAGTTCAGCCCGATGGCTCTGTTCTTACATATAAAGTTGTTTATTTATATATCTGTATCTTATACAATGATATGCTTTAGCTAGTATACATATTATATATAAGCCTGGTCTGCATATATTAGATACAGTCTGCATTGGTATGTATTATTGTGATAGTTTTATAGTATATTTTACCTATGCATTAGCTGTTAAATTCTAGGTTGTCTGTAATATATACATATAACATGTACTCTAGTTTATATGTATATATAAGTATGTAAAGTATAGGATAGTTATATAAATCTGTGTATATATAAAAGCTTATAAAGATTTGTATATAATGTTGGGTATAAATATGGGTAAAGCTGTACACGTTGTCTGCATATAATATATATAGTTTTATATCATTGTCGTTTATATATGAATATGGTTTATATAGGATCGGTTATATGGAAAATATATTTCTCCCAGGTAGTGTATATTTGCAGTATGCATTCATTCCAGCATATATGTATATATTTCAATAATTTGTTTTATAGAATATAAGTGTGTTCATCGACCGGTCATACTTGTGTAATATGGGTTTTATAAATTTTGATTTTGAAAAATATATATACAAAATTTAATATGTGTTTAAATTAATATTGATTTGTGAATAAATATAATATATATATATATTCGATTTAATATATGTTTGAATTTAGAATTTGATTATATATATATATATAGAGGGAATTAGGCAAAAGGACAAATTTTGAAAAAAAATTAGGCTGAAGGACACAAAGTTTCATTTTTGGGCTGAAGGACAAACTTTGAAAGAAAATTAGGCTGAAGGAAAATGCTAAATATAGTTAGCATTTTGTATAGTGCAAACATTGTACAAAATGCTAATTATAACTAGCATTATATCCAGTTTTACATTGTACAAAATGCTAGTTGTATTAGCATTGTCCTTCAGCCTAATTATCTTTCAAAGTTTGTCCTTCAGCCTAAAAATAAAACTTGTTGTCCTTCAGCCAAAAATTTTATGAAAATTTGTCCTTGTGCCTATTTTCCACTATATATATATATTCATTCACTTATACCGTCTATCTTCATCGATCCAGTTCTGATTTGACTTCGTTGATTTCCATTTATCAGCTCGTCCGTCAAATTCGCGCCCACTTCACTTTGCTTTGGATTCGTAGTTCATTTCTTTGTCAAATCTATCTAGCCTCGAAAGGTGAGCAATCACTCACGATTAACGTTCTTATATTTATTAAATTTGATTTCAATTGAAACGACAATTGAAATATGCTGCTATTAGTTGTTTAAACTGTTATATAAGCTATTACTTATAACTGTTCACCTGTGGGATATGACACCATATCCTATTGTTATATTTTGTTATTATTGATGATATATACATGTTGTTATATTTTATGTTATCTGTTATCACTCTGCAAGTTCCCTGTTAGTATAGAATTCACTATGGGTTGAAATGATACATACCCGAACGGACTTTAGAATAGAAGAAAATCGTTATGGGTTGAAATGATAAACCCAAACGATTTTCTTTTGAATTGAAATTGGGATTACGGGTCGAAATGATATCTACCCGTATATATTTAAATTTCGGATTGAAATGATAAATATCCGCATCACTTAACCATATGATAAATATATATACAGACACCGTTGGTCCATATATATAAATATTTTGAAAATGAATTCTATGGTTTTGGAAAGAAATATATGGTTTTAACAAATGTTGATTCTTAAAATTTTATAAATAAATGGTAATGATATATATAGATTTAATAATAATATTTAATTTAATTAAGATTGATTTAATACATATAATATGGTTAAGTATTTAAATTTATGTTTCAAAAATAGATTTCAGTAATAATTTGAATAAGTTAATGTTGGTAAGATAATTTGAATTTAGTTGAAATTGTACTCATTAAAGAATTTTATTTAATTAAACTGATTTGAAACTTATT
Source organism: Allium fistulosum (assembly GCA_030737815.1). Lineage (NCBI taxonomy): Eukaryota > Viridiplantae > Streptophyta > Magnoliopsida > Asparagales > Amaryllidaceae > Allium > Allium fistulosum. The sequence goes on from CM060904.1 coordinate 360,753,255, forward strand.
TAAATTGAGATTTAAGATATGTTTTATAACTTGGGTTTGATTTAAGTAATTTAATGAATATTTCTTGTTAAATAAATTTAAGGAAATATTTAGTAAAAATGTAATTTAAGGCTAGTTAAATGATATTGAATTTATTAAGAGAATATTCCCTGATTTAAATAATAATGAAGTTAAATCAAGAGCTATATGAAACTGTAAAATTTAACTTTGAAAGTTGAATATTAAAGCTTTGAAATATATTGAAATTTTAAATGGTCTATTTAGAACTGAATTGAATTGATGAGTTGAGCTTTGAATAAATTTGAATTTGGAATTTGAGTTGATTTGAATCGATTTGTGAAATTTGAGGAAATTGAAATACTTTACTTTATAAAGTATATAATATAAATATACTATTTTTGGAAAATAGATATATTTGAAATGAAAATGATATCTTGGCTTTGAAGTATAAATTAATTTGAAATGGCCACGGTGTTATAGTGTATATTTCTACATTGTAGATAGTTCCACGGATCCTTAGAGGATGGTTATCCCAAACATCCTTTAAGTTACTTGTATTTCAGTTGATATTTCACTTGAGTTGGATTTATTAGTATAAGAATGTTAATCCCGACTCGAGTGTTTTGTGTTTTGTTTTACGCTCGGGTCAGACCGAGTGATACAGCATTTGAGACTCACCTTTGGAGTTTGGAGCTTCATTTGGAGATCCAACTATCGATTCAGCTTTCAGCTTTCCAGTTGAGTTGTTAAGAGAGGTCATCTATTCGTACTGAAGACTTCACTGTATTTGAGATATTCTGTTGTATTTTATTTTAACTCTGATGTTTATGTAGTAGCTTCATGAACTACTATTTTATCTATTCTGCTGCGTATTATTGTATTACTCTGTGTCTGTGATTCTGTGATTGATTTATTTACTGTATATTCTGAGTTTTGCCAAATTTAAATTAACAATCCACTGTTTTGAAGTATTCAAGTCCGACATGTGTGGATTTATTGTCGATTTGAATGGTCCAAAACAGTGGGTCGTTACAGTTGGTATCAGAGTTTTGGTTCTAGGCAAAACTTAGCATATATAGTAAATTTATTTACAGAATCACTTTCGTTCGAGTTTGAATCTCTTCCTTTTGACTTGATTTCCTTTGAACTTTGGAACGTTCCTTGCGGTTCCAAAATTCATTCTTGTCTCTCCCTATTTGTATTCTTTTGATTCTGGAGTATCCCATAACTCCACTTCGAATGATCTCTATAAGAATAGGCGATCCCGCCAATCTTTGAATGATTTGTAAAGGGGTGGAACTCCTTTACAATTGGCATTGATTCACCGGAGATTTATATATCCCTCGGTTTTGATGTTGCCATCTCTTGTTATGCCGAATTCTATCTCTAGCGATCGAATATCGATTTGCCTTAGATTTTTGCATCGATTATATTCTTGAAGTCACGGTTGACCCGGTTAAGGTCGCCCGCGATTTATATAAGTGTATCCGACTACTGTTTTGTAATTAATTATCTCATTTTCGTTCGAACTTATTTTCGAATCAGAATCCTATTTGATTAGAGTCCCTCTAATTTGAATTTCTATCTTTGTTTTGAAATCCATTCTTGAACCATCCTTTGAAAAATCAGGCTTGTTTATATTTTAGAAATTGTTTTATATATCGAAATTATTATATTCTATGTATAAAAGTGAAATGTTTTCGATAAAGATTATAAACCCTTTTAAAATAAGAATTTGAGGTTTCGAAAGGATTTGTAATTTTGAAAAAAACTATATAAGAAATTTGATTTATCTAAAAATGATTTATAACTGAAGGATTTTAAAATTTGAAATTCGAGAATTGAACTCCGGTATTTTGAAATTGGTTTTAAGATTTTGAAATATATTATAATAATAATATGATTTAAAAGTATTTTCCGAATAAGAAACATTTCAAATGATTTTAATAAGTTTCGAATGATTTCAAAGAAATTTCAAAAGAAGTTTGAGAAAATAGAAGTCCAGAACTCACTTATGTCGCTGGAAAATAATTTCGGTGATGAGTGCACGCATCATCGACATTGATTTTCGAGTTTCAGAGTGGGGGAGAGGCCACTTTAGTAGCATTGCTACGCGAGTGATTTTGCGAAACCAATTTTGATTTCAAATTCCGAAGTAAGATTTGATATTCAAAGGATATATGTATATATATTTGAAATGATTTGAAGTAAGCCGGTGTTCAGTCCTTGAGTTTCGGATTTGATATAACCCCATCTATTAAAATTGATTTACTGATTTGTTGCTGATTTCCAACTCTTGAATTTGAAAATGATTTCTTCAACTATTTTGAAGGTTCGAGCACTTCCAAATCAAGGTTAACTTTTCAAAAACTAAGAATTTTGAAAAGTATAAAGTATATAAGTTTGGTATGTATGTTAAAGTATGTAGTAATATGATTTAATAAGTTGAAACTGTTTTGTTAAGTAAATGAATAAGGCAATTTAAAAATTTTCTAAATATGAAATTTAGATTTGAAATGCTTTGAAACGAATTTGATCTTCAAAATATTTGGAATAAAATTTAGTTTAAATGTTTTAACTTAGTAACATCTTTATGAAACTATATATTTAACAAGTTGGAATAAATATATAAGTTGTACGTATGCTGTTTTATTCGCATAATTAATTTGATCCAGGTTTGAGTACACAAGTTCGATGTGAATTACACCATTTCGTGTTAGGATTTTCCATTCGATTCTTGATGGCGAATATTTGATATGGATTTTGGGCTTGATTCTAGAATTCTCTATCGTAGTATATGGCTATGCAAGGAGACTGATGGCTTCTAGTCGAGAAACCATATCGAAATCCGCATTAGTGAAGTCGAATGGACAATACTAGTTCGAAAGCAAACTTGTGTGATCGAGCGAGCGATCAAATGTGATTTTGCAAAATGATGACGTATGTACATCTTATATTCTAATATCATTGATATATTTTGACGCTGAAAATTGAAAGCTGTCGGGTTAGAATATCTTTGCTTACTAAAAGAAAATTTCTAATTTAAATTACAAAGATATATAACCCATAAAAGCAAAGATATTCAATCCCATATGGCTCTTCATACAGCGAAATTTATTTTGTAAAGATTTGATCCTTATATAAGATGGACCTTATGAAAATATAAGATGATTTTGAAAACCATTGATTTTGGAAATGAATTGTTTGACTTAATTATATTGATTTGGAAATTTGGATTTATTTCCTAAATTTATTATTTTGGAAACTTTGGAACTGAAGATATTTGATTTGGAAGAATAATTTGGTGAAAGCGTATATGATTTTGAAAAATACATTGATATTGAAACAAATTGAATTTGAGAACCTTATTTTTACTAAATACCTGATTTGGAAGTTATCGAACTTATATAAAATTGATTTGTATAAGTATGATGTTGATTCGAAAACTATGGATTTGAAAAGGTACTCAATTTGAAAAGTGAAAAATTTATATAATTGAAGTCTATATAAGTGTGATTTGATATACTATTGATTTTGGAAAGGTATTTGATTTGAAAATTTAATCTTATATATAATGGACTTTATATAAGTACGATATTTGAAAGTGATTTGAAAAGGTACTGTATGATACATATTTTCGAAGTAAAGATATGGAAAGTGCCTTCTGCTTGATATCCGATTTGTGGCCACATCTTGGATTCATTCTATCGATATTATTCTCTTTGATTTTTGGTTTTCCGGATATGATACTCGAGTGTCCTTCGAATTCCATGGCGTTACCCATGGTCTTACGAGCGCGGATGCATAGCGCAACTGCCTGGCTGAGTCTTGCCTAGGGGTACAGATTGTTTCCTGGGGGATCCAGGCGTAACCATTGTGTATCCTGCAATCTGTGTAGGTCGCGAATAGTAGCGCAACTGCTTGGCTGAGTCTTGCCTAGGGGTACGGATTGTTTCCTGGGGGATCCAGGCGTAACTATTGTGTATCCTGCACTCTACTAGTCATCATGGCGTAACTCGCAGGGCTGAGAAAGCTTATGGATATGGATTGTTTCCTAGGGGATCCAGGCGTAACCATTGTGTATCTGCGAACCATGGTTAGACAAAGGTTTTGTTTTTTTGTTTGGATTGTACTTTCCATATCTGTTTTTAAAAAGTTTTTCCAGTATTTTTACTGGGTGTTGAAACAAGTCTACTAAGTACTTGGAGAATTCTAGCTTTGCGCCTGATCAACGCACTGCCAGAGTCTACAGGAACGAGGATAAACTTGTTAAGACATCGAGTTATAAAAATATTTTCGAAAGGAAATTTGTTTCGTTATAAAGGTATTTTATTTTAAAAGTATTTCCAACAAAGAAATTTTGTATTAATATTTGAAATTGAAATTCTTATGGTTCTAAATTAATTATTCGTGCCCGATACTATTCTTTTGAACCTATCTTATCTGCTCAGCTTTATTTATTCACCTATATTCTATTTTTCCAAGTCCTCCTTCTTTTCCTTGTTGAATATATCCTTTTTAAATATTTTTTATTTAGATACCACATGGTTTAATAGAAATTTTAGTGTTATAAATATTTTAGAAGTTATTAATTTAATAAAACATATTTAAAGTAAATGATTATTTGTTTATGAATAATATTTAAAAAGTATCTTGAGATAAATTAATAAATTTATGAATTATGGATTTAAATGATTTCAATAGCTTCTTTGTAAAAATAAGCAATAATGTAAATAATGGTTTTCAAATAGCTTACATATATTTATAAAGGTGTTATTTAAACCTATAAATGATACTTATAAAGGAAATAAGAAATTTTACAAATGGGTTTGAAAATATTAAGGTATTAAAAATAATTGAATTGTAAATGAAGTTTTCAAATGAATATTTCAAGTAAAATTTATATAGATTCAAATTAATTGTTTAATCTTAACTTTCAATCTATTTTTCTTTCTGGTTGTTTCTATTCTTCTACCTCCTTTCTTTTCGGGGACGAAAAGTTTTGAGTGGGGGAGAGTGTAACGACCCGTAAATTTTAATAATTTTTATAACGTAATTAATTGAATTTTTGTGAAATTTTAAATAATAAAATTCTGAAATAAAAATATAATATTTAGGATACGTATTTAAAAACATAGCAAATGGTAAATTTTCACCTGATAATATTGAATTTTATTTTATGGTATAATTTTATTCAAACTCAAATCAGTTAATAATTGACGGTAATAAAATGTTTTCCAAACTTGAATATTTTTATACAGTAAATTTCTAAATCTTCTTCTGAGTGAGATGTCATCTTTCGTTTTTTCAAATTTGGACTTTTACTGCTCCGTTTATCTTAATTCTGGCAAAATAACAGCATTTTCGGTACTGGTTATCGACTTTTGATCGGATGATCATACCATTGATATCTGTATGCCATTTTGATCGTTTCGTCGTGCTGATCTCTGCAGTGTATTCAATTGTACATTTTGAACTCCGGTATACGGTGAAATCTATGAAACGAGTTGCCGTAACGGTTCTGAATTCGGACTTTTGGTGTCCATTGGCCCTTTCATTTGTCTACCGTTTGAAAAACTAACAGTCATTTGTTTTATTTATGGCTGAATTCTTGGCTGACTTTCAGCGTTCCATTCGTTTCATTATTAATTGCTATTCCACCATTCCCTATCTTCCCTTTCACTGTTTAATTCTATATATCTTACTCTTTTTTTAAACCGTACCTGCTTCTTCCTTGTTTAGGCTGCCCATCGCAAGCAAATCTCAGATCCACTTAAAAGAAAAAAGGGAAACAAAACTACTGCTCTTCCCTCTCCTATCATCTTTACCGTCTTCCGCCTTCAGTCGTGCCTTCCCCTTAGCTCGGCCACCACCGTATTCTCTCCCATCTTCCCTCACTCACGCTCGATCCTCTTCCCTTCGGCTTCACCTGAAAAGGGTACTCCACGGCCTCCACTACAACACTATCTCCTCCATCGCGCCAACAGCCACACCTTCGCCTACATCCCGCGCGACCACCGGACCCGCCTGCTCTGACCTACACCTAAGCCTTCCACCGCCCCATCCAAACGTCTGACCCAACGCCATCACCTTCCACCCAGCCGTGTGTGACCATCCACCCGAGAGCCTCCTCAGCCGACTGTGCCTCATCCACCTAAAACCCCAGTCGCCTTGTGCCATCCACAGCCTGCCAACGAACCTGAACCGCCCCTAGCCTTCAATATCGACACCCTGCATAGCTCGCCCCACTCCGATCTGCTAACGACGCCTATCTCTTCTTCTTTGAACTGTGAGTTATTTGTAATGTTAGTATGTTATATATATTGTTTATATTTTACAGATTTTTCGTATAGCATAACTCATATAGATGGATTTATATGTATTACGAGTTTTGTGTACGTAGAGTTTGAACTTTTAACCGTATATATATGTATAGCATATGTTAGTTTATATTAGTATATTTTTATATTAGTTTATATACATATGTTTACAGGTATTATATTGGCAGCAGTAATATGTTCATATTATATATATAAGTTATATTAGCTTGTTATGCTTTTTGATGTAACAGTTTCGAACTGTGAACACATGTGTTTTATTTTCTACTGTATGTGTATAGGACGGTCTAGTTGTATTGGAAAAAATGCTTTATAATAGTTTATATTTTTAGCTGTTGTTTATGTATATAGGCTATTTTGTATAAGCATTTGTTCGTATAAAATATAAGTTTACATTTTGCTTTAAAGTATTGTTTTGTTAGTATGTATGTAGTATAGCAATCTGGTAAGTGTACAAATATATATGTTTTAAGTGCTACTTATAATATGCGAATTATATATATGTAACTTCTTTTGCTTTATAAACTACTATTCTATATATATTATTTTACTATAAGTTCTGCCTGATGGCTCTGTTCTTACATATAAAGTTGTTTATTTATATATCTATATCTTATACAATGATATGCTTTAGCTAGTATACATATTATATATAAGCCTGGTCTGCATATATTAGGTATAGTCTGCATTGGTATGTATTATTGTGATAGTTTTATAGTATATTTTACCTATGCATTAGCTGTTAAATTCTAGGTTGTCTGTAATATATACATATAACATGTACTCTAGTTTATATGTATATATAAGTATGTAAAGTATAGGATAGTTATATAAATCTGTGTATATATAAAAGCTTATAAAGATTTGTATATAATGTTGGGTATAAATATGGGTAAAGCTGTACACGTTGTCTGCATATAATATATATAGTTTTATATCATTGTCGTTTATATATGAATATGGTTTATATAGGATCGGTTATATGGAAAATATATTTCTCCCAGGTAGTGTATATTTGCAATATGCATTCATTCCAGCATATATGTATATATTTCAATAATTTGTTTTATAGAATATAAGTGTGTTCATCGACCGGTTATACTTGTGTAATATGGGTTTTATAAATTTCGATTTTGAAAAATATATATACAAAATTTAATATGTGTTTAAATTAATATTGATTTGTGAATAAATATAATATATATATTCGATTTAATATATGTTTGAATTTAGAATTTGATTATATATATATATATATATATATATTCATTCACTTATACCGTCTATCTTCATCGATCCAGTTCTGATTTGACTTCGTTTATTTCCATTTATCAGCTCGTCCGTCAAATTCGCGCCCACTTCACTTTGCTTTGGATTCGTAGTTCATTTCTTTGTCAAATCTATCTAGCCTCGAAAGGTGAGCAATCACTCACGATTAACGTTCTTATATTTATTAAATTTGATTTCAATTGAAACGACAATTGAAATATGCTGCTATTAGTTGTTTAAACTGTTATATAAGCTATTACCTATAACTGTTCACCTGTGGGATATGACACCATATCCTATTGTTATATTTTGTTATTATTGATGATATATACATGTTGTTATATTTTATGTTATCTGTTATCACTCTGCAAGTTCCCTGTTAGTATAGAATTCACTATGGGTTAAAATGATACATACCCGAACGGACATTAGAATAGGAGAAAATCGTTATGGGTTGAAATGATAAACCCAAACGATTTTCATGTGAATTGAAATTGGGATTACGGGTCGAAATGATATCTACCCGTATATATTTAAATTTCGGATTGAAATGATAAATATCTACATCACTTAACCATATGATAAATATATATACAGACACCGTTGGTCCATATATATAAATATTTTGAAAATGAATTCTATGGTTTTGGAAAGAAATATATGGTTTTAACAAATGTTGATTCTTAAAATTTTATATATAAATGGTAATGATATATATAGATTTAATAATAATATTTAATTTAACTAAGATTGATTTAATACATATAATATGGTTAAGTATTTAAATTTATGTTTCAAAAATAGATTTTAGTAATAATTTGAATAAGTTAAGGTTGGTAAGATAATTTGAATTTAGTTGAAATTGTACTCATTAAAGAATTTTATTTAATTAAACTGATTTGAAACTTATTTAAATTGAGATTTAAGATATGTTCTATAACTTGGGTTTGATTTAAGTGATTTAATGAATATTTCTTGTTAAATAAATTTAAGGAAATATTTAGTAAAAATGTAATTTAAGGCTAGTTAAATGATATTGAATTTATTAAGAGAATATTCCCTGATTTAAATAATAATGAAGTTAAATCAAGAGCTATATGAAACTGTAAAATTTAACTTTGAAAGTTGAATAATAAAGCTTTGAAATATATTGAAATTTTAAATGGTCTATTTAGAACTGAATTGAATTGATGAGTTGAGCTTTGAATAAATTTGAATTTGGAATTTGAGTTGATTTGAATCGATTTGTGAAATTTGAGGAAATTGAAATACTTTACTTTATAAAGTATATAATATAAATATACTATTTTTGGAAAATAGATATATTTGAAATGAAAATGATATCTTGGCTTTGAAGTATAAATTAATTTGAAATGGCCATGATGTTATAGTGTATATTTCTACATTGTAGATAGTTCCACGGATCCTTAGAGGATGGTTATCCTAAACATCCTTTAAGTTACTTGTATTTCAGTTGATATTTCACTTGAGTTGGATTTATTAGTATAAGAATGTTAATCCTGACTCGAGTGTTTTGTGTTTTGCTTTACTCTCGGGTCAGACCGAGTGATACAACATTTGAGACTCACCTTTGGAGTTTGGAGCTTCATTTGGAGATCCAACTATCGATTCAGCTTTCAGCTTTCCAGTTGAGTTGTTAAGAGAGGTCATCTATTCGTACTGAAGACTTCACTGTATTTGAGATATTCTGTTGTATTTTATTTTAACTCTGATGTTTATGTAGTAGCTTCATGAACTACTATTTTATCTATTTCGCTGCGTATTATTGTATTACTCTGTGTCTGTGATTCTGTGATTGATTTATTTACTGTATATTCTGAGTTTTGCCAAATTTAAATTAACAATCCACTGTTTTGAAGTATTCAAGTCCGACATGTGTGGATTTTTTGTCGATTTGAATGGTCCAAAATAGTGGGTCATTACAGATGAAATCAAAATACAACATCACTGAAGCTGGGTTTACGGCTGTTGTTCAAGGTGCAAAAAGACATATGCCGCCCGATACTCTAATGTGTGAAAATCACTATGAAGTTAAAAAACTTATGTCGGCTTTTGGTTTACCTTATCAGAAAATAGATACATGTTTAAAAGGCTGCATGTTGTTTTGGAAAGAAGACGCAAACCTTAGAAATTTTAAAATTTGTAATCAAGAGAGATACAAACCAAGAAAAAAGTTGGGGAAGGAAGTTTCGTACAAGCGTATGCATTACTTACCCATAACTCCAAGGCTTCAAAGATTATATGCATATTCTGTAACTGCATCTAATATGAGATGGCATAGTGTGAGAACGGAGGAAGATGGTACGTTGACACATCCAGCCGATGGAGAAGCATGGAAGTATTTCGATAAAACGTATAATGACCCTGAAATCGGCCTTCGAAAATCGGCACCCGTACTTCACTTGTATTCAAAATGCCGTAGATTCAAACGCCGAATCTGGTTCACCGGAGCTTATAACACAGTAAGTATAACAACACATCGGAAGAAAAAGAATATATCAATATATATAACATTGATACAATGACAGATACAAAATCTGATACAGAATGATACAACAGATATCAATATACATCAGAGATATGATGCAAGAAATAACACCAGAAAGAAAATAGATAACACCAACAGCGAATAGAATGTCTCCAATAGAATGCTCCAATCCATAGCTAGCTCGAAACACCAACCAATGCACCAAGATAAGCAAGGTCAGTCGTCCAAGGACTGAACCAGCTCCAGATAATCTACTAAACCTGAATATCTGAGAAACCCAACTCTAGACTGCCCGTGTGAAAAATTGTGGGCACCCAGAGTTTAGGAAGGGAACAATAAACTCCGGATCAGTCATGGGACTGGTGAGAGCAAACAAAAATAGTTTATCTTTAAAACAAATAGCAGAGAATTTTAATTGAAACCCGCAATGTTTTTGGAAAATGAAACTACCATAAGACCTCCCGCCACACACACAATGCAATCGCAGAATTAGAGGAGATTTCTTCTTATGATAGTCAAACATGCTTACTACGCAAAATAAATTCTTTTGATATTATTATCATTAGTGCATAGTGTCGAAAACATTCGAAAATATAATATTAATCTTAGCCAGCATACAACATTTCATCGTATGCCTACTATAGCTACTACGTTCAATAGCAGGTTACCGCTACATTACATAGCAGGTAATACAACTAAAACCATACAGGTTCGTATTGTTTCTTTGGATTTCCAACAAATGATCAGGCAAAGGAACTTCCTTACCTAAATGGAAACGCCTCTGGAAAGACGCCCCGAGAACCTAACCGGATCTCTGCAAACACAAGGCCGACGCTACCTCACGCTTTAACCAAGCTGTAACTAGGTAACTAACACACGAGCTATGTCATCCCCCGGTCGTTACCGACCTTTATCCGGGATCCCGATCATAAAGCAACAACCACAAAGTATAATCAACATAGGTAAAATATCTGGGCTCCATACCATGATATCACCTTTTATCCAGAAGGAAATGACATACCCTAGGGGCGCTACCCCTACAAACCTTTGTCGTAACATTCCTGTTTCGACCATTACCGAGTTGTGAGGCTCGACGAAGTCTCGTCCACAAAGCTACGCTTTTTCACAAAGCAACGCTTTGATCAACAATGATCAACAGCACATCGTATGCCACATTACCAAATTGGGAATGTATCACTAGTAACCATCAACTACATAACCTCTGAGCTCGTACGTCTCAAAGAAGGGTGTTAAGCTAAGAGAATAAATTCTCCGCCACCAACAGAAATGTATTTGATAGAAACCAGCTTTACATCTCAAAGTGTAACGTCAGACACACATCCATACAAGTCTGTTCCAGGTTCGAACAGAACCGAAGGCACTTCCAAAGAAGCCCTTGCAAATCCGGGTATTCACAATCCTGATCGGACTTCCCATCACTTAGGGAATCTCTATACCGTAGCTACTCAGTGCAGAGACAATCGATAGGTCATCCTATCGCTCTCGCAAATACCCGGTCTTCACCACCAGTCTTCAAATGCTATCCATATCGTCGTATCACTATTCGGAATGGGTTATATGACACAAAGGTCCTTTCCCGGCTAAACCGAATAACGAGCACAATTAAAAATCATATGGATACTGGGGTCTCAGTTAAATCACAGCTTAAAGCTTAAAACTTTTCATTCGAATGGTTAAAACAAATTACCATTTCCAATCTTTTAAACAAGAAGATTCATTTCAAAAACCTTCAATGGTTTAAACAATTTCCACACTTTTAATCCTTTAAACAAAAAGATTCAATTCACAAAGTTTACCCCGTTCACAAAGATCCATTCATGGATTTCAAACAATTTCCATTTCAATTGAATTAACTCGTTAAATTTTTAAGTCAAGATTGAACTTATAGCTTTCAAAACTAGTTTCCAAAGATTCATTCATAGCCTTTCAAAACAATTCTATTTCAAGTTGGATTAACTCGTTCGGTCTTTGAATTAAAGACTCATTTCACAGTTTTCAAAACATTTCAATTTCATTTCAAACTTGAAATTCTTTCAACTCAAATTGGAAGTTCATTACTTATGTGAAAACTTTTACTATTTGAAAATAAATAGTTTCGTTTCAGAAAAATCCAGTTATATTTACACGAGTTAAAACCCTTGAATTAAATTCAAATTCCCAAATCAATATCTTTAAAATGGTTTAACCCATATATAACTTGTACAGCATCTTTAATCCCTAATTTCAAATCATAGGATTCAATTTCAAACTTGAATTCAAATTTAAATCAAATTATTTAAATTTTCAAAACTCGATTAAGTTATTCAAAATAACTTTTATTTTTGAAATTCCATTTCAAAAGCTTTTCACTTTAAACCCAAATTTCCAATTTCAAAACCAATTGAAATTAAAATTTCAATTTCAAAAACATTAAATTTAAATCATCTGTGACTTAACCGATTTCCACGTGAAATCCATATTTGTGTGTGTAAGAGTGTGGTCCAGGGGTTTTACACACAATAGTGCACAACATCAATCATCACAGATATATCGATAAGCGGTATAACCCATAACGCTTATCTTCATTCATAGATTCATAGATAAAATAAATTTATCAGTCACAAAGATTCATCATTACAATTCGATGTGGGTTTCGGATAACCAACTGGAATCCGACTCCCTGTCGCATCGAAATTCAAGTGCCGTTTTACGGGCTAAGGGTTTCACATTCACATAGTAATATATCACAGAAACAGATATATATATCGCAGATAAGTAAATTACAGATCACATCATAAATCAGGGTATATCACAAAGCATCACATATCAGGGATATCAACAATTCAATCATTCAACGAAATCCAAACATCCATAAGTAGAGTCAATTAATATCTGATTATAATTAATTTATACCAGATTAATTACTTATGAATAGACTACAAATCTTGGTTACTTAATCATTAATTAATTATAAACCATTTTAATTAATTAACCTTTAATAATAAATCAATTAACCTTTAATTATCAATTAACGCTCTGATTAGTTATCCTTAGTTAATTACAAAAATTGATTGATTAATCCTTAATTTATAATCACTTCTTAATCACTTTTATAAATTAATAACCCTTTTGAATTAGTTATCCTTTAATGATTAACCTTAAATGCTTAATTAACAAATCTTAATTAACAAATCAATTTATTAGATTAATTAACCCTTAATTAATCAAGTAATTTACTATTCCTAATAAATTAACCCAATTATCTTAAATTAATTACATTAATTAATTATCTTTTAATCACTAGTTAGTGATCCAAAATTTATTACACTCATTAACTATTCACTAATTACTTCATTAGACTTCATTTGAAAAACATTTAGGAACAAATTACATAATTGACCTAGTATATAATTATACAACCCAACGATTTTAAAACAATTTAACTTTCAAATAAATCTTTTGAAAATTGGTATAAGAACTTGTTTTAAATAAATTACTTTGGAACTTTGGTTTATATTTCCTTTATTTTCATTTACATTAAAAACTTCATTTCTTATTGCCTTTGAAATCCATACACATATTTTCTTTAAATTTCAAAACCTGGTTCATATATCCCTTTAAATTTCAAAACCTGATCTCTCAAATACTCAAGCCCACAACGATGCTACCCCCTAGACACGTGCGAACAAATCCTCACGAAAACTCGAGCATTCCCGATCGTCCACTGCTCCGAGACAAATACGTAACCTTTCTCGAGTCGATCTTCAAGTCAATGCTTCTTCCCCAAGCCTGAAATCAACAGACATACACATGAACTCGTGCACATGCACTCGAGTTCGCCGTTGCTTCAGCCAATCCCGTCAACGTCAACAGGTCATGGATGACCCAACCCAGCTCCTCGATCATCCAGATCCTCAAAATTTCTCAGAAATCGAATTCGAGCTTCAACATCCCAAACCTGGAACACAGCCTGGACCACCACGTCAAACCTGGAACCATCGCCTGATCTCTCAACCCCGACCATCAGAGTGGCTAGAAGTCTGGTCATCCCATCGTTAACTCGACCCCTACCATCTCCCAAAAGCACGCGTCGCTCGATCACTCATCGACTACGAATCAAATCGACCCACAGACCTACGGCAAAACTAGGTTTAGAGACTTTTCTGGCCAACCGCCGCCGCTACAACCACCTGCACACCATCGCCCCATTTTTCCCGTAGCCACCGTACCTCGCTCCATCTCCATGCTAAGCGTCGATCACCAACCATCCTCCGATCAACCGCAATTGATCACAACCCATTTTTCGAACAAATGCGAACTGCTCTCAAAACTTTGATCGAAAAATTAAAATTTTTGCTTTAAAAATCATATCATAGCATACGAATTCCGTTTGCATTCCGGAATTCGAAATTTAAAAAGTTTAAATTTTGACTTATTTGAAATTGTATTCGAATTTCATGCTTTCCAGAGAGAATCCTAAGTTGATTCAACTTAAATAAAATTTAAGTCTTGAATATACACTATAACAATCAATTCTTGTTTTAACACTAAACCCAAGCATCAAGTAGATCAGGTGAAAATGAATTTTAAGTCAAAGTCTGGTATCTAAAAATCTTAGAACAGAAAACCTGTATAACAGTAACTTGTACTCCCAGTTTTCCAAATAGATTCAGAGGATTTATGTGTATGTAAAAACAGACATATATATGTAACAAATTCAAACTAAAAAAAACACATATGTTACTCACTGGTGAAAACAAAGAAGTCTGGGGAAAAAACAAAGTTGCTCACCAGAGATTGAAACAGAGAAGATCCTGTTTTGCTTTGAACTTGAATGATGTTAAGTTTGTAGATGGTGATGTTTGCATTTTCCTTTCTCTTGTTTGCTTAAACTTTCTTTTTGACATAGATTTGCATTTCCAGTTGAAACCTTTTTCCTCTGATTTACTTTGATTTGTTTTGTTGTTTGATTTGAATTTTGTTTTAGTTTGAGATGATAATTACTTTAGTTTTACTTGGCTTTGAATAAACGAACTGAAATGGAGATAAGTAGATATATGAGAAAAGAAGTGTACAGACTGATAAAATAAAATAAAAATGAATTTGTACAAATTTTGATCAGTGATATTTTCGTTTGAGGGCTATGCAGATTTCTTTGGGGCTACATTTATGAGCTTGTACACATACATATCTTTGCATTTATTAGCTTGTACTTATAACTATTTCCTCTATCTCGGCTGTACAATATGGAGATAGTATATAAAAGAAAAGTGTACATCAGTGTTGTCTTTATTTATTCAATAAGAATGGCTGAGATGTTTTGTTTGTACAATAGCATGGGTGAAGTGATCTTGTATTTGTTAATTTCGGTTGAGATGATGGTGGTTGGTACATTTATTTCATATTTTATTTTATATTTATGTTTGGAGGCTGATGGATCTACTTTGGTGGCTGCAGCTTTGTTTATTTTGTTATGTTTTTGTATGTATTTTATTTTGTCTTTGTCTTCATACTTATAATCTTGTATCTCTTTTATTTTTAAAACTTAAACTATCAATTATAAGATTTACTAATGTATTCACTTTCTATTTTATAAAACTATAAAATTTATCTTATATATTTTGATTCGGGGAAACTCACATCACTCTATCGATTTATTTCCTAATTTTTATTTAAAAATTAATTTAAATTATCAATTTAAATATATTAAAATCTAGGGTCGTTACAAAACGTATCCAAATTTTGCAGCGGAGAATTGAAATGTTAGATTAGGATTATGTACGGACGGTTTTTCTCCATTTTCTCAATTTGGTTCTAAATATTCATCCTGGCTCATTATCGTCACACCGTATAATTTACCTCCATGGATGTGTATGAAAACGCAATATATGTTTCTTACTGTTGTCATTCCTGGCCCCGACGATCCGACACAAGGAATCGATGTATATTTACAACCGTTGATTGAGGAGTTAAAAATACCGTGGAACGAAGGAGTAGAAACATACGATGTGTCCAAGAAGAAAAAATTTCGTATGTTTGCTTTTTTTTTGTGGACTATAAGTGATTTTCCTGCCAATGCAATACTTTTAGGATGGAGTACTGTCGGTCGTCTAGCATGTCCATATTGCATGGATGAAACACGAGTGTTTTCTTTACCTCATGGTAAGAAAATTTCATGGTTTTACTGTCATCGATATTTTCTCCATGTAAATCATCTCTTCAGAGGAGACAAGAAAATCCTTTTAGCTAATAGAGTAGAAACCAGACAACCACCGACGATATGGTCAAGCAAAGACATATGAACTTGTTAGGGACTATCCAAAGATATATGAAACTGGAGAGCAAACAGAAATTGAAGGCAAATCAGTTGTTCATAACTGGTGCAAACAAACTATTTTTTGGGAGTTGCCATATTGGAAACATCTTCTGCTTCGTCATAATATAGATGTGATGCACAATGAGAAAAATGTATTTGATAATGTTTTTAACACAATTTTGAATGTGAAAGGGAAGACGAAGGATGATTTGAAATCAAGACGTGATATAGAAGAATTATGCAAATGTCCCGAGCTTCATATGAAACCAAATGACAGTAAAAAACCCAAAGCATGTTACGAATTAGATAATAATCAAGTTAAAGCTGTGTTAAAATGGGTGGAAGGGTTAAGATTTCCTGATGGGATATCATCAAATCTTCGTAGATGTGTTGACTTTAAAAACGGTAGATTGAGCAGAATGAAAAGTCACGATTGTCACATAATGATGAAAAATTTATTTCCCGTTATGTTCAAAGAACTACTGCCGTTAAAAGTTTGGAAGGTAGTAACGGAGCTTAGTATGTTTTACAAAGAGCTTTGTTCGACTACTTTAAAAGTGCAACGTTTACGTAAACTTGAAGTGGATATTCCTATATTGCTTTGCAAAATAAAGAAAATATTTCCGCCAGGTTTTTTTAATGTAATGAAACATTTACCTGTTCATCTCCCATCTGAAGCACGATTTCGATGTCCTGTCCAATATGGATGGATGTATCCATTTGAGAGGTATGTAATATGTTATCACGTAATTTAATTGCATTTGAAAGATGAAGTTAATATAAATTAATTTGAATAGATATTTGAATCGTCTAAAGAAAGAAGTGAGGCAAAAAACACGAGTTGAAGGTTCGATATGTAAATCTTACATCGAAGAAGAAGCTTCGTTCTTTTTTCTCACTATTTCAGTGACCATGTGAATATTTCATTTGAAAGTGTTCCTCGTAATGACGAAGGCGACGAACAAGAGTCCTCTCAAGTAATGTTATGTATTATTAGACAACATGGTCGGCCTTCTAGAAAATGTGTAGCAATATGGCTAGACGATAGAGATCTTTATGTAGCACACACTTATATTCTTCTAAATTGTGTCGAGGTTGCACCGTTTGTTAGGTAACCTGAAATAATAATTTGTGTTTTATTCTTTTCTATAATGCATGCGCGTGTATAACCTAATGTAATAATTTGTTTATATATATAGTGTTTATGAACGTCAACATCCGAACGGAAATCTCAGTAAAGAATTTTCCGGTTGGTTTTCAAATTACGTTTATGAGCCGAGAAATTGTGTTGTTGACGAAGGGTTGAAACATCTTGCGATGGGACCAAAAAGAGTGGTCAAGACATATCCAATATATTTCGTCAATGGATATAAATTTAACACCAAAGAATACGGTGCAAAAAAATAAACAAATAATACTGGTTTATTTTTTAAAGGTAGTGACGATCCAGAAAATCACTTAAATGTTTTTTATGACGTTCTAACACAAATTTTGCAACTGACATATTTCTCACGACCCGCGGAGGAGGTGTTTCTATTTAGATGCAATTTGTTTAGCAATGTTCCAGGTTCTGGAATTAATGTGCACAAGGATTATAATCTTATCGAAATAAAGCATACATCGCACTATCACAAGTATGATCCTTTTGTACTAGCCAAACAAGCATTGCAAGTTTATTACGCTCCTTATCCGTCTCTAAAAAGAGATAAAGCAGATTGGTCTGCAGTTTTTAAAACAAAGGCCAGATTCACATTCGATGGGAAAAATATTTCGGAGGAACAAGCTTATCAGGCAGATCTTGAGTAAAATAACGAAATAATAATTACAGACGATCATACAGATTTTGGTCCTTTGATCGATGAATCAAATGTTTTGGTAGATGCGTTTGACAATGCAGAGGAAAATATCGTAGAAAACGAGACCGAATCTGAATCAGAAGACGATGATGACTGATATAAATCTGAATCTGATTTTTTTGCAATTGATGTAACTATGTTGAATTCTTGATGTATTATGAAATTGATGTGACTATGAAACCAAATCTGTTTACCATTGTTTACATGTTTTATGTCATTTCCATTTGTCATTTATTTAGCAATTTTTATTAAAAATGCAATGAAATCTGCTTATCGTCGGAACAGTAGACCCATTATGAATCAGGTATAACACACTTCCATTTCTATTTCCATTTCAGTCATTAATTAAGCAATTTATACCGTTGATGTCATTTACATATGAAATATATTTCATTATCATGTTATTATTCTCTTATATAATGATGTGTATATATGTCACAGGTTTATCATAATGTCATATAGAGGTAGGAGCTCTTTTCGATCATCAAGAGGCGATGGCGGTGGCCCATCGCAAGATCCACAACGTCCAGTAGTTTCGTTAGTCCCTAGAGCAGAGGGGTAAGAATTAAATTCAGCATCTTATTTTTTTATGATATACGTACGTACTTATCTGTATCGTATTTAAAGATAGGGGGTTCGACCTACTTCACTCGAAGGTTGTGCTGGATGTCTCTAGAGCTTCTTATCGCAGTAGGATGAGTGCTTGCTGGCCGAAGTGGGATAACATCCCTCCCCACATCATAGAGTGTATATGGCAGGATGCCCTAGTATGTATATTTTTCTGTTTTCCAGTTTTAATTCGTTTTTGTCGTTTTTCTACTGTTTATCGTTTACAGTGTAATCTTTTTTTTGCTTTTTATCGTGAAACACAGGCTGAGATAGACATCCAGACAGATGATATGCTGCTGGCACGAGGATACTGAATGAAGAAGATGCGCAAGAACTATATGGACTCGATATCTGAAATTAAGAAATCTGGTAAGAAACCACGGTGGATGGGGGAGAGCGTATGGCAAGCATGGTTGGCATACTGGGAAACTGACGAGGCGAAGGCAAGTATACTAAATTTTTTTGAATTATTAATTTGACATGATCGAAAAATAATGTATCAAATTTTGAATGTACAGGCAGAGTTGGATAGAAACTCTGCAAACAGAAATAAAAATCCCGTCACTCATCGCGGAGGGTCGAAGTCATTTCAGCAGTATCGGCAGGAGTTGGTAAATTTACTGAATGGTAATTGTACTAGATAGTTTATGCTATATAATTTTAAATGTATAATAATTGTATGTAAAAATCAACTTCAGAAAGCTGACGCGCCTGGTCCCGTGGGCTATATGGACGTGTTCACTCGTACGCATGCTTTCGAGCATGTAAATCCGGACGGGACTGCTTCGTATACATGGCACGACGATAAATCGAGCAGGAGCCATGTAAGCATATTTCATTTTATGCAGTATTAGTAATTGTTCTTCTTGTTAAACTATAATGAAATAAGATATGATGTTATTAATTTGTTAATGTAGGAAAAGTTTATGGAGCAGCGCCAGAAACTTCTTGCTGATACGGGTCGAGATCAGCTGACGACTGATGAGGAGGATGCTATTTTTGAGTCTGTTATGGATCCATCAGAGCATGGCAGACGATATGGATTTGGCAATAAAGTGGTAAATAATTTATTTTATTGCTAATTTGATATTTAAGTCATAATTAATTAAATCGTAGGGATTTATACAAGCATCTTGTATCCAAAACCCTACGCCTCTCCCAATAAATGTTTAATTTACTAGTTTTAAGTCATTTGACTTTCATTAGGACAGTTATTCCCGTAATGTCACTATGGCCCATCAATAGGCCATATGATTATGTGTTTAGAATTACAGTTAAAATTCGCAGTTTATATAATAGAAGCATTTATAAAACACGACATCGAATATTAATACATAAGCCAAATTAGATTTAATAAGTTGCAATAATGGATTATTAAATTGTCAGCCTCATTCAGTCTACACGTACATAAACATGCATAAACTAAATTAAATAACATTATCACATAGCTAATCATTCACATGCCTGCACATACACTTACAGAGATCACACAGCTAAATTAAATATTTATTACAGGCCAGCAGTCAGAGACGGGGTCGGCAGACTAGAGCTCAGATCAATCTAGTAGAGATCGAAGATTTGCGGGCTAGAGTGGCCCAGCTGAAGGAGCAGAACCGCCGACAGGCCATAGAGACCACACAGTTGCTAGACCAGCGTATCGCCGAGTACATGTAGCAGTATGGTGGCTGTTTCCCTTCCTCTGCTGGCTCTGGATCTGGAAGAGAGTGATTGATTGCTTGCTTTTGTTGGTATGTTTTTTTAGTCTTGTATTATTTGGTAGAAGGTGGAGGTAGTTTTTGATTTTAGTATGATTATGTTTGATACACTTGGTTATGTGGTTGATGATGATATGGATGTTGCTGATTTTTGTGGTAGTTGTTTGGTATGTATGACATGGTAGAACACTTGTTGTTGAGATTGTTGTGAATGTTGGAATGATTATGTATATTATGTATTTTATTTTGATGTAATTTGATCTATTTGTGTGTTTGATGAATTTTGTGTAGTTTGGGTTTTGATATTTGGTTGGAATATTTTATACTGGATTCTGCAGTATTGGTGTAATAGTGTTTGGATGGGAAATGTGGATGGAAGGCTATATTGCAGCAGGAATAAAAAAAAAATACAACAGATTTCCGACGGCTTCAGACAACTTTCAGGTAACAGTTTTTCGACAGCTTCCGACGGCTTATAGGACATTTTTTCCAACGGTTTCCGACGGGTTTCGGAATCCGTCGGAAGCCGTCGGAAAAATGTTCGGCGCCCTCTGTCGGAAGCCGTCGGAAATACTGCGCCCCGACGCCTTATTTTCCGACGGCTTTTTCCGACGGCCGCCGACGGTTTTCAACCGTCGGAAAATACTGTTTTCCTTGTAGTGTGAAAGTTTCAAATGAATTGGCCTTGTGCATTTTGAGAGATTGATTGTTCTCCGCTGATTTGAGCTGTTTTATGGATCGTTCCTGATCGATCCATATAAATCCTTTCTTCGTCCGTAACTCGAGCATACGAACTCCGAATTTGAGTTGCAACTTCATGAAACTATGCTAGTCATTCCATACTGATTACACTTGGATTGGGACCCAATCCAAATTTGCCCGACTATCGTTCACAGTATCATATATAGTCAATTCTTAGAACTGATATCCATCCTTTCTGAGCCAAGTCGATGTTATCACGGCCTTGCCAAAAGGTGGAATAACATTTGCCTCCCAAAGTACGACTTGGTTTGAACATGACGTGCTTTGAATCGTTGCAAGTTAGAATCGTCAAAAAGAAACACATTCGGTTCATGAATAGTCGTTCCTTTCATTGAGTTGTTTTCTTGTCGAGGGTCGTATTTTTCTTATTCATCGTGATGATTGGTCGATTTCCAATAGTGTAAACATGGGATCACAACTTGTTAGCGATAATCCTGCTTTGTTTTTGGCAATTTCTAAGATTTGGCAACTTGACTTTAGTTTTTTCTCCGATCGATTTCAGGTGAACATTCAACTTTTGTTCAATAAATTGAATTTTGAAACGTATACTAATACGTATATGTGTTTGTACATGACTCACGATCACGATTACACGTTCACGAGTCGTTGTCAAGTTTAAAGAAAAAACATTCTATAAACAGTTTTCTACCTGTTGTTATTTTTTATGGAAAATGTCTACTGCCGATCCTTTTTTTTAAAGATCCATAATCCTCCTCTCTTTTTTTTTAGAAAACGAATTTCGAATCTTTCCCAAAATTTGAAAGTCAATAGTAAATAGACTTAGAGGTCAAGCAATCATTAAAATTGACGTTGATGTTAACTTACAATTAAGGACGAAAATAAATTAAACAATGACAAAATATTGTAACATTCCCAAAATAGGGACCGGTAGATCCTTGACCCATGATCGGGCGACCGCCAGCGCTTGACTGGTGGTAGGAGGAGGTCTACCGGTGAATACACATGGCGGCTAGGCTTTTGCAGTAATGAACGTATCATATTATATTATTATCAATCGACTTAAATTCGAAGTTCTAGTGCATTCCAACCACTTTAAATAGGAGCCTAGCTACCTCACTTTTATTCACAAAATATTTTTGAAACACTAGTGAAACTCGGTCAATTCATCTCTTCATGGATTCAGAAAACTCCATTAAGGTTTCAAGTAAAAAATCTAACCAATTCTCCTCTAAACCTCTAATTTTATGAATCTAACATATATACACATCCCTTGTTGTATATATGAAAAAGAAGAGATTAGAAAAGAGTTCATCAATGGCGTGTCAAATCCAAAAGGAGGCGAAGTTAAGGACTTATAGTAAGCGGAAATCTTAATCTTTCTATCTTAGTAATTGATTAGTGTAGTTTGAATTTGAATTATACCATGAGGTGTTTTGGTTCATGAAAAAATCATATTAAAAATACCTAAAATTCTCCTAAAGCGAAATTTCAATTATATGTGGAATCTCAATTGTTTATATATCAAAATAATGGAAATTGTGTAGATTTGTAATTTTAGTGTTCTAACTTTCTATTCCACTTCTTATTCTTTTTCTTTGGATTTGATAAAAGGTTTTGATTAAGAAATAGTATGTAAGGTATGAATTCTTATTTGTAGTTTGCACCGCTTATTTGTCGAATTTTAATAGAAATTCCCTTTGTCTAATTTCATGTAAAAAGAAGTTGAATAGAGCATTAAAAATAATTGAAATTATAAGTTTATTGATTTTCTCATTGTTTTAATATAATAGGTTGAGTTTGAATTTTACTATACACAAGTCTGTTGATTGGGTTTTGGATACTAGATTTATGTACAAACTCTTTTTTTTTTTAAAGTTCATTCAGTTTATAATATTATATATATGGATTTACATGTCCTATAAGCATTGACAATTTGCATTTATCAATAACTTTCCATCACTATCAAATGAATATTAGAAAACATAATAGACTTGTTGGGCTGTTGTTGTTGATCACAATGAGGGTGGTTGGAAGAATTGGATGACCGGGTTCTAGGATTGAAAATAATGTTGATGAAGGAAGCTATTGTATGCGTTGGGTCGTGGGTTGGAAGTAATTGTGTCGTGCCTGGTAATTGTCTTCTAGGCTTGCGTTGGTTAAAAATATTTGCTTAGTCTGTTATTTTTATAATTAAGTTAGTTTTATTAAACATTAAGTGATTTAATTATTTTAGTTTAAATTACTTTAAACTTCGAAAAGAGGGTCCAGTACCTTATGGATATGTGTATAGTGTGCGTGTGTCCTTGTGTGTGTGTACTGTGTTGAAAGGCAGCGTGAGCAGCAGAGGAAGAGAGAAAAGGAGGGAAGGAACGTTTGCATAGGGGGCTGAAGAAAGGCTTGGGCTTGTAAGTGTGAGGCTTCCTCTATTGCATGGTAGCATGCGGGTTGGAGGAGTGTGATGTTGGGCCTGGTGTTGAGCTCACTGGTTTGAGTTGGATGAGCATGGTTTAATTTTTTAATTGTTTTATTTAGTTAAGTATATGTTTAAGTCAGCAATTTAGGAATTTAGTTAGCTCAAATTAAATAAATTTTAATAAACACATGATGATGGCACTAGCTTTCGGGTAAGTTTGTATACGAGCTTTTGGGCTTTGAGGGTTTGGTAAAGTTTAGTTTAAATAATTAGTTTAGTTTTAAAATGTTTAAAACTTTAAAAATTTCTAACTTCCCTATATAAATTTCGTTTAACCCGCGGATTTCGACGTTAGATTTGTGTTAGCGAATAGATCACATTAGTAAAATTATCTAGTACATCTATGATGTGTAAGATAATGATAAATTAGTGATTGAACTTAATTACAGTTTACATAGTTAAATTGTCATACTTCATTAGTGACATTTATTTAACAGAATAAATCCATGTTCCAATATTATATTAATTTATTAATTATAATAATGTGTTCGCATTTACTCCAGATTGAATTTATTTACATAAAAATATATAGTCCTGACTCGGATGTTTTGTTTTTCATTACGCTCGGGTCAGACTGAATTTTTTTAGTTATTGAAGACGGTTATTCTGGAGGATGAAGACGAAGATTCGGTATATCATATCTACTATTATTTATTCCGTTGCACTATATTATCCCGTCTATATAAATTATGTAACTCTAATAATATTGTATAACTCTAGTTGATATTTATAAAGGAATTTAAATGTATATTTGTTAAACAGCTTCATGAACTGTTATGTTATTATTATATTTTGTCGTTCCGCTGTCAGATTCTGTTATTGTTTCTTCTTTTCTTCTATTTTTTTAAAAATAAACCCATTGATACTCCATCTTTTAAACAGTTTGAGTTGAACATGTGTGGTTTATTGTCGACTTGAACTGTTCAAAAAGGTGGGTCATCACAATAACTATTAGTATGTAACTATTAGTACGTAACCACTAACTAGGTGCCCACGTAATTGTCCAATAACGATAGTTATCCAAATCTTAGTTATAAGTCGTTACATAGTTAGCCAATAACTATTAACACGTAACCACTAGGTGCCCCCGGCGGACATGAGTAATACATTGCCCAACTTTTGGAGAGTGCTACGTACTCTGGTCTCAACGGATAGATATCCAGTCTCGATGCACCTTGAATAGGAACATTTAAATAGTATACTTATATTCATTGTGATAAAATTATTCATGGTTACAATACTTTGTAACTACCATCACAAAATATATCATTTATGGATTTTCTATTAAATATATACTTTTAATTAAATTAATTAATTAATATAACCATATTATATCAAGTATATACTAAAAAGAAAACACATTTTATTTCAAACAAGATTGGTCAACGAGTTAAATATATGTAACAAATTACGTAATTGCCCCTAGGGCGTACCCCTAACTCTATCAACCAGTATGATATATATTTGTTTATAATATTTCATGTTAAAAGGTAAGAGTTGTTATTTTTTATTATATTATTATTTATCAATTTTATTTGTGTAATCTAACATACAAGTAAACATTGTGCCAAAAACTAAATATTGTATAAAATCATATTGTTTTTGAAAAATACATGATAAGAATTGCATTCAATCTGATATCATAATAGTATTTTGCTAGGTTTTCTATTAAATTATTACACATTAAATGTGATGCTATACAATAGAAATATATAATGATACACACACATACATATATGTTATATGTTAAGGTATGTGGTAGGTATGGTAATTACCTCATTTAGTAGTTAATGACCATTATCGTACCACATATTTTCATGTCGTTCGACAAACAGTACCAATCAAATTAATTATCATTTTTTGGTACCATTTTAATTGGTAGCGGTTAGTAATAGTTGATAAGTGTTAATATGGTAAAAATGTCCAACCTTATCTATAAAGGATAAGGAAGTGTTTGATCCTTGGTCTAACTCAAACATTTGCCGCCAACGGCCGTCCCGAGCCCGGTGAGATACGATAGTTAGTTTAATGAACACAATAATCAGCCCACCCACGAGAAAACCTTAATTAGCAATACTCAACTTGACTTGCAGCGCACGAAATTAACCTAAAAGATGCTAGAAATGCTGGGTTTGCTCCTGAATATATGTACGAGTCTCTTTCAAGTTAGGTAACCAGATATTAGAAGAATGGATTACATCAAATTTAGGTCGATGTAACAAATTTGGGCAACAAAATCTCAACCATTTGCAGGCTAAAAGTTGACAAACAAAAGAAGCTAAACAAATTAGTCCACTAAAATTCATTGGTTTCGTGAGATGCAGACATGTGGACCAGATGGTAACGGAATACGCATGTGCCTGATGTTTTAAAATCTGAAACCAATTAGAAAGAATGTTCAACTAGATTAAATGATACGACAATGGAATTTGACAACTCCTTTTTTTTTTTAGTATGAGAAAGGTTAAGACTTTAAAAGGCTTTGAAACAGTATCTACACCCATTTTGATGCAACATAAAAGCCCAAGAAAGAAGCCAGGCCTCAAATGCCCATTCCAGTGGCTTAATCTCAAACCAACTTCAAAATATACGTAGGTCTTTATCCAGAACTTGGGCTTATAATACAGACAATTTCGGAGTACAACTATCGGAATAAATTGTGCGTAAAAACATCTTTAAGCGTTAGGGTGATTTGTAGTTATCATTGTTTACGACTAGCTTCATGGATTATATACATTCAACGACGATTTACCACTTTACCTAATAAGTAGAAAAAGATAAATGATTCTAGAAAATTAAAAATAAATAAACAGAGGGGATACCACGGTTTCATCCACATGTTTATTTAAATAAAACGCCTATGTGGTGGTGATGTCATATTTAAGAATATAGTCTCAGTAGTCATAAATAATTATTAGCTATGTTGTCTGAGAAGCACCCTAGCACAGGGCGGGGTACTAATTGCACTATAACAAACAATGGTTATGCCATGTTCCCATTAGTGTCCACACGACATTTAGCTAATGTTTCCCGATGCCAAGGGAGAAGATGGAATAAAATATGTACGGGAAAAAAAATTATTGTATAAATATATTTAAGGATTTATAATAAAATGACGAATATTACGTAATTGAATATATTTAAATATTTTAAATCAATGATCAACCTCATTAATTAAATATGTGCAGTTGACAGTTAGAAAGTAGGAAAAAAAAGAGCTTTGTATGCAATTGTAGTTGAGAAGAACATCTTACGATCAACTTATCTGCACATGACTTTTATTCATCATCTGAGATTTCAATTAGTAAACCGGTTCTTTTAACTTTTAGTTAATCATAAATTTCATAATGTTGTTGGAGTGTCATGTTTACGACTTCAATATTTGCAAAAAAAAAAAAAAAAAAAAAATCTTTAGCTTTAATTTAAGTTATGTGTTGGATAAGTTTTAATATCATGTTGAAAATGAAAATGTCTACATAACCTAATTTTTATTACAGTAATCCGTGCTTCCACATCCAAATGTTGTAAAATATAAATTAATCCTTTAAAAGTTGTAAAAACCAAAATTTTGTAATGCAATATATGATTTTTTTAGATAAATGAATTATAAATTAAAAAAATATATTATTGTTTTTGTTTACATTTTATATTACACGGTTCATATATCTTTATATACGAATAAAAATAAAATTTATCATCTTCGCTTATATATATGAGTGTTTTATACATACTTAATCGGCATATTTTAAGATTTATTAGATGAATTAATAAATATTAATTGAATTTATTTTTATGATTTAAAATAAAGATGGCATAAATAGTTAAATACATGGATATGAGTGAAAAATATTAGAAGAGAATTGAGAAGAGTTTGTAAGTAACTATGAAAATTTAAAATATAGGTGTTTAAAGCTAAAACTATAATTTCTCAGTGTAATGCATATTAACTTCATTGAGATAAACGAATTATAAAATTTATTATTATTGTTATATATAATTTATGCTATGTGATTTACATATCATTGTATGCAAATGAAAATATTGTTCACCAGTTTTTTGATGCTACTATGGTACTATTGAAATTGTTCATATTTAGCATTTACATGACCTATCAAATATTAGTTAACCGAGTTTATCAAATGGTTTAAATTTCAAATTACATAATTAATTTAAATGTATGCACTTAAATATAAAATATTAGAGGAGAACTAAGAAGGCATTTGTGAATAATTATAGAAAATTTTAAAAGTATGTATTTGATTATAAATTGGCATTAGAAGTATAGTAGAATAAAAGTGATAAATTATAAAAATTTAAAAGTAAAATATCTAGAGAGAGAATTAAGGAGAGTAGAGAAAACTCCTACAATTAATAAGAGAGCTTGAATTTCTTCTTCTTTACTATTATTTAATAAATTACACAAACCAAACTTTGTCGATGCCTCCCTGACAATATTTTTTGCAGAGTTCTGCTGCATTTGTTTCCTCTAAAACCAAGCGTAATCTGATTTAGTATAAAGCCAGACTAACTGCAGGGGCGAACAATATTATGAATGCATGTTATCATAAACATCTAGGGCTGTTATAGTAATGATGAATTTATCATTATCAATACAATACCAAGCAGATGGTATCCAATATTGAGCTACATTGGTATACCTATCATTGATAATGGATAATATAACGGTAAAGAAATAGCAAAAATCAATACATTATTTATATGATACACATGCATTTTACACATATAAGTGTATTCAATGCGCTTATAATATTATGATTAAATTTAAATTAAATTAAATCTTTTATAATCAAATTAAATAAAATAGGAATTTATTTAAAATATTTTAGATTGTAACTAAAATCAATTAGCCTTCATAATCCCAACAAAGATCCAAAATGGTAAAAGAAATTGAAATTCACCTATTTAACTCGCTGCGATCTGGCTCGGTTCCTTCAGTAACGACGTGTAGTAGCTTTAGGCTTGAGCGTACTATCGATCTTAAGTCGTAAGGCTGTACTATGGTTATGGTCAAACATATGGCATAAAGACCATGTTACGATCATGTATGGGTACGCGTTTGTGCAGTTAAAGCCCAGTAAAGCCCCGCAAAATCCCCGCTTAGCCCGTAGCGTTCTTCGACCGCTACACTTTTTCAATTTAGCGCTATTAAACAGTAGATCCGCTTTAAACCCTGCTATTTTTCCCTATACTCGCTAAATTAAAGCATTTTAGCACCCGCTTTAACAACATGATATAAATTGGTTGATTTGACTAATTCTCTTTTAAACCATCAACAAATTTAGGGTAAAGATCTAATTTTAAGCCATAAGTGCTCAATATAATTTAGTAATATATTGTAGTCAACAAATAGGGACTGCATAAACCATGATATTTTTTTGTTTTGTTATATGATATTAAAAAAAATATTTTCTCCTTTACAAACGGTGTGAGAATGAGAATAAA